>PRKT01000017.1:402299-453340 GCA_003671525.1 Saccostrea glomerata | reverse complement strand
CTCGCACGGAGTATCTGTTGCTTTATCATTGCTATGGAGAAACGCTGCTTGAATTGAGTCTGGGGTCATGTTGCAAAAAAAGAACCTGCTCTGCAAAGCGACTGTTTCCTCTCCCAAGATAGTCTATAAAGCTTTTAAATTGATCAGATACAGATAATCTATTAATTACTCGAATATTTGACTGGGATACTTCGATGTAGGGTGGGTTTAACAGGGTCCTAGGTCAATCGGTCGAGAAAATGGTTTGCTAGAGTGTGAGTATTCTTATGTCCTACACTGTAGCTACTTCTACAAAATTGACCCGAAGGCAGATGGACATTATTTCCGCTGTCAGTTTCTAATTCAAACTAAAAATCAGTCAGTTTTAGAAGCAGTCTTTTTTCAATTTGGAAAAAATGTGTAAATGAATAAAAATGTTATATTGTTAACTTTTTTTGAAAATCATATTCCTAAATTATAAACTGCAACGTAATATTTTCATTTAGTACTCTTTTCAATACCTTTATAAAACATGTTCTAGATACACAATTATAATTTTTCTTCAACAAAATGGACTGTTACCCTTATTTTTGGTTTACAGACATATGTATTATTTATGTTAGAACTGTATTGCGAAAAAGTATTTACTAAAAGAAAAACCTAGTGAATTTAACCAGTGAACCTCGGAAGTCGTAAATCGGTTGTTATGATTATAGTAAACGATTAAGATAGTGAGTTGTGGAGCTAGGGTCGTATAGATACTTAGATACCGGCCTAATGGAAGTTACTTAATATAAATTCTAGATTTACTTATAAATGTTATCTAGTAAATATACCCAAAACCTAGTATAACTACTTTTAAGGTAGTGATTGTACGGACAGTAAACTTACTAGAGTGACTTTAATTATTTATTTTTTACAGCGTATTGTTTGCGCATTTTAAACTTGGAATCAATGCATAAACAAATACATGAATAATTATTATAAAATATTTTTTAACTTTTAACTTTCATTAATCGGTAGTTTTTTTCAAAACTCTTATAATTAAGGTTTTATATTTCAGCAAAAATTGCTGTCTAATTTAATTATTATAATATATAAATTTCAATTAAGAAAGTGAAAAGACGTCTCAAACTTTATGACGTCGCCAGGGACATATATGTCCCTCCCGCAGCCAGTGGTAAAAGGACATATATGTCCTTCCCGCAGCCAGAGGGTTAAATAGTCCCTTGTTATAAAATTGCCATTGGTATTAAAAAAGGAACAATTATTTATAAAAAAAAAAATTCTTGATACTACTAGGCAATGTGATTGTCACACGCATTCAACATAGGAAATTCGGAATAACGAATCAATATTGAACTGAATATCGATGTTACAAGTGCTATCGTACGTCTTGTTATCGTAAAATCAAAGCAAAGCATAAATGAAAATCTTACTATATAGTTAGGCAATCTGACAGCAGTAACATGAATTTTACATGGCATGGATGACTTAGTCCAGTGTCTGCTTAGTTTGCTCGAATAAAACAAAAACACAAAGGGAGCCTACTTGAATTTTCTTTTCTAAATGAGTTACTTCTCTTTCTTATAATGAGAGAGAGAGAAAGAGAGAGAGAGAGAGAGAGCAACCACTCTTTAAATGTAATTCCATTCAAGATAGAATACTATAGTTTATATAATATTATCTAATTAGCTTTTTTTTCAGCCAATGTTTTAATTATTACAAAATAGTACTTGTAACATCGAACCAATAAGATGATGTTCATTATTGCTTTGATAGGGATATTTAAAAAAAAATTAAAAAACACTCACAATCGCATTTTTGCATAGTTCTACTGTATATGTGTATTTATAAACTTAATGTTATCTTTAATCTAGGAAAAGGCCATAATTAATCATTTTCATTTTAGGGAGGATTCTACTCAATTTAGCAAACTTCCCTGACAAACAGATAAACAAATAAAAATATAAATGTTATCCTATGTTATACTTGCATTACGTTCATACTGTAATACTGTATATATACCCCCTTCCCTGGATCCTTTGGCCAGTGTATAGTAATCAAATGTCATTACTAATGTTAACAGAATAAGTTTTGAATTGAAGAATTAAAGCAGTTGTCTTGAACCAAGATTTCAAAAATTTCTATTTCAGAATGCCTGGTGATGGGCCAAAAAATTTCCCCTGTTTATTATGCAACAAACGGACAAAACCATATGAAAGAAGAAAGATAACAAAAGCGGAAAATCGCTTCCTTCAGAAAAACTTTTTAATCACTGTCTGTGATGAACATGACACACTTTGCAGTAAATGCAGACATAAGTATTACGCTTCCGAAAAACAAAAAGTTCATGAGGTCCCGAAATCTAATGGAAAAAGTGACGATTACTGTCCAATACTAAAGTGTCGAAAACCCAATGCTGTATCAAGTCCCCCATCTGTATCTCTTTCAATACCGTCCACCTCTAAAAGCCATGCACAATGCTTTTTGTGCAAGCGCGCGGGACCAAAGCTAATGGTTGTACCATCAAATGCAAGGTTTAATGTCTTTCTGAACTGTGAGGTAATTGTACCTGCTGGCAGTCGATGTTGTCCCAATCACTTGGAAGATGGCGAATTCAAGTCCGATGTATTGCCACGCATAAAAGCAACCAGTGAGTCGTTTCTTAGCAGGACTGCTATTACTGACCTCATTAAACGGTTGCGTGCTACAGCGCAGCATAACAAAAATTGCAGAATCGATTTCGACAATTCCTCCAATCTAACAGATAATGATTACTTGACACTGACAGGAATAAGCAGAGAGGCATTTGATGAATTGTGTGAGTCTTTGAAAGATGTTAGAAACACCCCTGTTCGCTCCACCCGCACATCCTTGGGAATCTTTTTATTTAAGATGAAATCCGGACTTTCCAACAAAGTACTTTCTACCATTTTTAACATCTCTAAATCCAGTTTGCGGCGAGCCATAGCTTCTGTAAGACAGTTTCTCATTGCATCCTTTGTTCCACAAAACTTGGGCCTTCAACATATTTCACGAGAGGAAGTTATTGAAAGCCATACCAGACCTCTTGCGCAGACCCTATTCGGAGAAACTGGCAGTTCTCAAGTGATTTTGGTGTTGGATGGTACCTATATTTACATTCATAAGAGTAACAATTTTCATTTTCAAAGACGGTCTTTCAGTTTTCACAAAGGGAGACCACTAGTGAAGGCAATGGTTGTGGTGACAACCACTGGATATTATGTGACAGCTGTTGGACCCTATTTGGCAGACATTAAAAATAATGATGCAAACATTCTTACTCACATGCTAAAGTCAAATGTTGAGGATATAAAACACTGGGTTCATGAGAATGACATATTTGTTGTTGACCGAGGCTTTAGGGATGCTATCTGTTTCTTGGAGGATCTTGGAATCAAAGCTGAAATCCCGAGCTTCATGAAACAAGGAAGTAAACAACTGTCTACAGAGGATGCTAATGCTAGCCGTTTAATTACGAAGGTATAAAAAGGTTCATTGGCCATTTTTGTCCACATTACTGGGTATAAACTATATCAGCAAAACCCCCCCCCCCCCCTCCCTCCCACACACACACACACACTAAGCATTTAAAAATAGAAAACTAAATTGCACAAGATCTTGATAAAATAATCATTTAAATTTTTTTAGGGTACTCTAGTACCGATATACCCGGTATATGGCAATGCATGTATACATTATTATACAGTATAATCTATTTATAAACAGGTAAATATTCAAAGGTTTGATACAAGTTCTACAGCTAAAATCTTGCAAATAATATAAATATTGCTAATGAAATACTGAATATGTTATCAATTTGTCCTGTTCAAGTTACGCTAAATAATTAAAAATCCTAAATAAGTTTATTGAACAGTTTGAATAATGAAACTTACGGCAGCATCAACCTCATAATAGAATGTGCAACACTTGCAAAATTATTGATTATTTCCTATTCTTCAAATATATAACTATAAGGTAATTAATAATACTTAATTGGTTTCTGTTATCTACATGTAAGATTATATACTTTTTAGTTCAGTATTTGTTGTCAACCTCATGCGATTGAAATGATGGAGAGTTTTCAAAGAAAACAAACCCAAATTTTGCAGATGGACCTTTTAATTTCCGATTAACATGTTGCAATTCTTTTGTTATCTTAAAAAATATATATAATTATATATATAAATATACATGTTCCCGGTATATATATATAATATTAAAATTATTTAGAAATGTATAAATAATTGAAACGTAAAATTATTCATTTATTTAAGCATAAAGTAACCTTTATAATTACATGTAATTTTGATTTTTGTCTAAAAGGTCCGCTGGGTAGTGGAATCGGCTAACGCCCGGATCAAGAGGTGGAAGTACTTAGACAAGGTTCTCCCAACGAATTAAGTGCCTCATATTGGAGATTATATCAGAATCATTTGCGCCATTTCAAACAAGTTCCTTCCTCCACTATCATCAGGTATACATTATAAAACGTGTCATGTAATACTACATGTATTCTATTATACATTTTTTTTTGTCTATCAAAACAATATACACTGTAAGTAAAGCCTATAAAAAGTCATTCAGTGATCATTTTCCAAATATATCGTTGATTTCAGCTCATGAGGATGAGGTTGCGATGGCAGCAAAAATGTTGCACCTCAGCCGTCAAGTGAACACATTGAAAGAACGTGTCGATCGAGAGAATCTTAACAGCAGAAAAACAACGATATGGACAGATGCGTCATCTATTCAGGATTTTCCGAATCTCTCAGAGGAACAGCTTCGTGAAATAACATGTGGGACCTATCAACTCAAACTATCAAGATTCTACATCCAGGAGCACCTAGAGGGACATCAAGACATCCTTGTCCACAGAGAGGACCCCCACTTATTAAAGGTGAAAATGCAAAGTCGCCATGTATCATCCAAGTCTCATGTCTTGTGGATCTCTTACAATGCAGCTGAGGTATTTATAGTTTATTTGTACTGCAAATGAAAAAATAACCTGTTCAATCAGTTAAACTATAGACTGATCATTCTGTCAACAAAATTGTTCAATTTTATATTCAGGTAACAGCATGGTATTGTCTTTGCAAGACTGGTGCACGAGTGGTCGGTGTGTGTGCACACGTTGCATCCATTCTCTGGTACCTTGGATATGCCAGGTACATACAGGATACAGACAACGTTGGTATAAAGAATTGGTCCGCTTACGTGAAAGATGCAGCCAACCTTCCAGAAACGATAGATACATCCGATAGCGATGACAGTATCATTGAAGAATAAAAGCATTTCCAGTGTCATTTTTTGCTTTTTTACTTTCTCTTTTAATGTCACATTTTATAACATGGTCATGACGTTTCTCTGAAATATACACCTTTTTAAAATCTGATGCCACATAAGAATTAGGCAAAGCGGAATGCATGTAGAGAATTTTCGCATAAAGTTGAAATTATTTTATTACTACAATTCGTTACAAGACCTTTCTCTAATCGAATCGGCAATATATATTATAAAAAAAGTAGCAAGTGAGAAGTTATAGAAGCATCCTGATGAAATGAAAATGAGCGCCGAAAAGATCCGACACTTGTATCATTGTTTGAGAGGTTTTCCTTTGATCTCAGCCATTCATTTTTTCCTGATACATAACAGTTTTCCGTGATGTATCTGTGATAGATCACACCACTGACAAGAAGCAAGAAATGAAAAAAAATCGTATTTTATTGCAATTTCTGTGTTTACAGTGTAAGTTACATGTACAAAACATTAAATTAAAACGTGCTCAAATAAAATAAAAAAGACATTTAATACAAGAAAACACAATGATTTCTTTTTTTACTGTTGAAAGAAAGCCACTCGGGAGTTAAAAATGAAAAATACAATTATTAAATACCGAGCCCGGCTTCAAAATGCAGCTGGTATTTGGACTCGCGGCATTTCCCCTGGAAGTCGCAATTTCACTTTCAGGTACAACAGCACTGTCGCACACCGGACTCAAATTTTCATCTTGAATATTTTCACACTCACTCGTTTTAAGAGTGGTTGTTTCACATTTAATTTTTTTCACATTTGGGGGATTCAAAACTTCGGAAACACGCTCTTGTAGTGCTGAATTTGATCTTTTGTATTTCCTTACTGCCGTTTCTGACCTGTGACCGGTCCGAGACATGATTTCCTGCTCGTCGATCCCTGCGTGGTATAACTGAGTAGCGCATGTCCTCTTGCCTGAGTGGTTGGTAAAGTTTCCCTTCAGTCCTGCTTTTCCTGTAATTTCCTTCATCAGGCCCTTAAGTTTGTTAACTCCCAGCACTTGTTCGCCATATCGCACGCATACAGGACCTGCGACAGCTAAGGGACGGCGGTAAAAAGGTCCATCATTATTGAGAGCCTCGAGATAGGTACGATAGAAATCTGCAAGACACCGTTCACCTGAAAAAATAAGAAAATTTTAAGATGTACTACTTTTCTGTAAGCAAAGAATAAATGATCAAATATCGCGAAGCAGTTTTTTTCCAGCCCTGTGTTTCAAAACGGAAATCAAAACCGGCGCCTTGCGCATAATCGAACCCGGTAGGCCTAGCCTACATTCTGTAGAAAATCAATATCTAAGGGGGATAACTCTTAAAACAAAACTTGTCGCTCTATTTCATTTCTCTTTTTCATCAACACTAAGCGATCGCCGGACAAATAACTAAAAGCTCTGTAGATCTAGTAGAGTACAATTTTAAAATATACTAATAGAAACAACTTACCTTCTTGGCAGTAATGTTTTAGATCTTTATTGGTAAGCTGCAGATGTTTCAGCCCCCCTTTGTAAGTCTTAGATGATCTGCCCGTAAATCGAATAAATTTTCCTTGCTCGTCTTGCCCAATTTCAAACTGGGAGCACTCCAGATTTCTGTGTTCGTCAAAGGCCCTCAAACCGAATATCTTACAGTTATAGAAGAAAACTGTGTACTGTAGAGCTTGAGACGAGTGTGACCCGAATACTCCTTTAGTCCAGATTTTTTCTTCATCATCCAGCAAAATTGGATCAGCTTGTTTCACTTTGGTGCCTAAGCCTTTTGATAACAATTCCTTCATACGGGCGTCCAAAACTTTACGGAAAACGGCAAAACGGTGATCATGTTCATCAAGAAAATTCATATTATGGACGTTTTCCTCTCGCAAATGACGCAGTAATCCACAAACAATGAAGTAGAGAGTACGCGGGGGATATTCACTGCCGTCCTGTTTACGTACCTCCAACACAAAGCGTTGTAACCAGTAATTCAGCATTTCTGCATTCATTTCTTTCATGTAAGGTACATTTTCTCGAGATGCGCGCCATTTATTAAACATTTCAACACACCATTTCGTATTTCTCCGCGTATTAGGATTTGTCTGAGAGTCAATCAGCTGCCGCAAATCATCATCCGACACAGCTTCAGCGAACCTTCGATTCTGTGATTCGTTCGGCTCAACACATTCAAAAGTTTCCATTTTCATGTCACCATCATTTTGATCCCGCGAGAAAATACCCAAGTCAAAATTTATAGTCTGAAAGTCCATAGGTGTAGAATCTTCTTCCTTGAGGTACACATCGCTTAATTGTGAAATGTTTAGGTTTCCTAACTGGCCTACAGAATTTTCGATTTTGATTTCCGTTTCTACCGTATCTAAAAATTGGGACAACAAAAAATCGCAGCCGTCATCCATGGCTGTCGATGTAGAAATATTCGAGAAAAACAGCGCCCTATACTTGCGAATCACGTGCTCTTTTTTCATTGGTCATGAAATGGTATGATGAAATTTTCATAGAGCGGTGCGTGGGAATATACCCCTGGGAACATAGGCCTGCCAAGATGAACATGCCCTATGAGCGTGATATTGATAGATCATGGTTATACTCAGTGCGTGAGAACAATGATACAAAACATATAGAATACCTTTTAACTCGTGCATCTTCAGATATCAGACTCGGGGGACAAGCCCCCTCGTCTGATATCTGAAGATACACTCGTTAAAAGGTACTCTATATATTACATAACGCCGTTAGTACATTCTTGTGGTACGACTATAGACAATTTTTTTTGTGTTTATGATAATATAATCATCAAATAAAATCAATTGAAATTTTAAAACAAAATTCAAAATAAATAAGAGTAATAAACTTTGATTATTTAAGATTTTGTAGGGATTATAATATTAATTTTGGATAAACTTCGCAATATCATGATGAAGTTGTCCTGTATGTAACGTCAACGTCATGACGTTACAATGCTCATTTGGAAGAAAAACAATACGATATTTAAATGAATGTAAAAGGAAAACTAGAAAAGATTTTATAAAAAAATAAATTGTTTTATGACCTACAAATCCTCTAGTATTATGTGAGAAAGTTTTATTTACTTTGGTGACTAGGCGGATTTTTGCACTTCGTGAACTTAGCTCTTTACCTAATTAGCTTCTGAAATTTACACAGCTTCCCTTCACTGTTGAAATATACATGTGATAGAGATGCGGCCGAATGTCATTTGGTGTAGTAAATAGCCAATTAAAAGTTCTCTCACGACACAGAGGTGGGGCATAAGTCGTCTCATCGTTATCAACAACAATTTAAAGTTCCTGATGTTATTAATTTCGTAACCAATGAGAATCTACTAGCATTCGCTTTTACGTAGCGCCGAGAAAGTCACGCCTACTGAAAGTCCAAAGATAGAGTAAAATACTCATAATTCAAAATCTGTTTAATCACCTAAGCATAAATTATTCGGAAACCAGCGATTTACTGGACACTCCACATATTAACTATTAATTATGGAGTATGTAAATAATTATTCTCCTTGATTGCGACATATTTCGGGGGCTGAAAAAGAAAGTGTAAAATAGTGATTGACGATCACGTATTTATTTGTCTTTGTGTGTCAAATTCCCTATTAATTTTCTTTATTTTAAAATCGTAAATCTTTGACGATATCGTATGTGTGTATTGTAAATATAATGTCCCTATACAGTATATTTGTGCATTACTACTACCGATAAGTATAGAATAAGATAAATAATAGATATTGATACTTTTACCAGAAATCATCCGAGTAACCGGGTACTCGATCGGAAGATGAAGCGAGTAACCGGTTACTAAAAATCGTCCGATTTGCCAACACTACTTTTTAGGTTAAAAAGATATCTCTTTGGGTTAGAGAGAAAAATATTGTAGACATAAATCTCTTAATATCTCTATAATAAAGAGAGAAATCTTTCTATACTCAAAAGAGATCTCTATAATAAAAAAGATATCTCTTTAATCAAAAGAGATATCTTTATAATAAAAAAAAGTTATATCGTCAATCATAAGAGATATATCTTTTAGCCAGACACATACTCGTATATCTCTTTAACCTAGAAAGATATCTCAACAATTTAGAGTGATGTCTCTTAAAATACTTTCTTTAAACAAATTGACAATCTTAATATAGAAAACTGAGCTTAAGAATCTATTGAATTTTAAAATAGATGTATACACTATCAATTGTAAGAGCAATGTCATCTGCAACATAATTTCAAAACTGAAAAATCAATGTTTAGTGTCTTTTCGAGAAGAACTTAGTCCTTGATATGAATAATAATGAGATGTATAAAATGAAGTTAAACGAAAATCTTTTCGAAATCTTAAATGATATCAAAAGATCATCAAAATATTCTTTTAAAATTTTCAGGGGAAAACAATAAAAGCAAGAAAATCAAAATCTTAAAAATGAATGAAATATTTTGAGATAACGAACAACATTCTAGGTCAAAAGTCAATAAAACAATTCAAAAAAGGAGCAGAGAAAACACGGACCTCTAAAACATCAGAGGTTGGATCAGGTGCCATGAAATTAATCAAAGCAAAGCAAAAGAAAACGTTTTAATTTGGTAAATTGCCAATTCAACATGGCACTTGCTATTATTATCGTTATTCATTTTTATGATTATTGTGCGCTGCAGTTATACGTCTGTACCTCTGGCCTCTTCCCTAAGCTTTGCGAAAGAAAAATCAGTAGATGATCAAAAAATGAGCGATCGTTTTCATGAAAGAAGCCTTGTATCATAATTTTATATGATTGACAGCTGTCCGATAATCACTGATATAAACTGTAAAATATCTAAATGAAGTGTCGATGAGATTCATATCACACGACCAACCTCTAAAAACAGATCAAGAAACCTACTCACTTCAAACATATTTCATCATCTGCTAGAAAGGTGGTTTCCCCCGCTTTGTAAATATACGCATGATAATTGTGAATAGAAACTTCTTTTAATTAAGAAAAAATCCTTATTCATAAAATTTATTATGATAGATCAGACACTATTGTTTATGTTTCTATTTGTCCACATTGTTAACTGTCTGGAGAAAATGCGATGTTTTGTATTTTGCGCAGTTTTGACACCAAACCGACTCGACTGACTCATGATATCACGTTTTTCTACGAAATAATTGATTTTTCATGGAAAGTAACTTTTCACAGAAAACAGTTGCATTATAATTTGATTGTTAAATCTATCAAAGCATTTTCAGCGTGGGTGAATTTCAACATTTCTGTAATCCTATGCCAGCCGTTTACAGAGAAATGAACCCAACAAGGGTCTATTTCTTCTACTTTACGAAAACATTCCTATAGTATATAAAATGTATTTGAAATTCATTTTCTCATGTTTCCTAGAAATTAGATGTTTTATTAAGAGGTATTTATTTCTTTAGGTCATAAATAATATCTATATAAATCACTATTTATCTAATTCGTCCCTTTAATTTTGAGGAGAACAGAGACGAAAATAACAAGGGGTGAAAATTTTATATAATGTATATTTTTTGTGAAGTGTTTAGCCAAGTTTCTGTGATTTTATAATGATAAGAAATATAAGAGAGGAAAAGGTACAGGTTTTTAGTAGAAATTTAGATCTTCGCTTTTGAATTACATGAACATGTACATGTAGTTTGAAGATAGCATTATGGCTGATTCATTCAATCATGTGATCAGGAATCTCTGTATTCGTTACCCTTAAAAATGGGGCTAGGGTTAAATTTTGAACCCAATTACAGCAAAACACATTTAAATTAAATAGGAATCTGCATGGCTGAAATTTTTAGGAATGTGAATGCATTTGATTAGGGAAAATTTCGTCGATCAATCACTGTATTTAAGCCTTCTATCGATATACTTGGTAAGTGTGTTATGAGAAAAAAAAATTCTAATATTTTATTTTGATTTGCTTTTTGCATTAAAATGAGGTAAGACGAGTCCTCTACTATAGAAGAATATCAAGAATTTCTCACTCATATTGAAAAGCCACCACTTGCCGATGGCCATCTAGCAGTGAGGTATATTTTTCGTGCCAGCAACCTACTGCAAAACGGGACATCGATTTATACGGTTACCAAAGGACTTGACTCCCCGTCATAATTTTTATTTGAGCAAGCAACTAAAAGAGTAAACGCTCCGATAAGTGTGCCATAAGACGTTCTGAAAATGCGCTCTTCAATCTTGTTTAAAGATGACCACGATTCGTAAAAGGGATCTGTCATTCTAGTTTATTTGCTCGCTTTTACCAAGGGCCCCTATATAAGCCACTCACAGTCACTGCATGTTCAGTATAATTAATTATCACCTGCGCAGACTTGCAGACTCAGTACTGTGTACTTCTTCCAAGGCAGGAGAAAAAGGTACCAAAGAAACTTACAACAATTGCATGGCCAGTGCTGTATACACAAACACAAATACCCGTAACTGCAATAAAATGTAAACGATGCAAGATAACCAGTGCGAACACGTATCGCCATTGAAAACCGATGCCCGTTACAATAAAACAGTCATGTCTAAAGGGTGTATGAGCACCAGTATACCCCGGTGCTGATATCGTCGATAGTATAATCGAATATGGCGTACAAGTATGTCTATTACGAGCAGTGTTCAGCTTTAAAATCTCAGTGTTAAAACAATGCAACAGTTGCACAGTGGTACCGGTATTTAGTGATACATGCCGAAGACTGAGGAAAGCATTTTTTGTTCGATCATCGCCTGCAATGGTCATCTTTCTTCTTTTTTATTTATTTATTTATTTTTTTTTTACAAACAATCAACTCGTTTGTCTGATTTTGTTTATTGAATTACAAAAAAGCACATAAAGCATTAAAGCATGCCGTACAATTTTATACCTATTTTCTAATAATAAGGACTAATAAGGACATATGATTGAAATGTTCTTACATGTATGCATAAAGCTAGAGCCTTAGTGAGTACATATATAAAACCAATGCCCTGCTCGACTAAACATTTAAACAATGAATGATTCATACACATGGATCCTGCAGCAAATTACATACCTAAACAGTCCATGTTCTTTGTAATATTTCTTTATAATATTAATTTTTTTTCTGCTATACTCAGTTTTCAGAATTAAACGTAACGGTAGGCAGTCCATATCTAACCTGGTCGATTGAACGAGTTCCTTGTGTGCAATTTCCGCTAAATTCCTAGAATTGTTTTTTGTTAAGGGTATTGTTTTGCTTCATTTTGATGCATTTGTTTAAAAAAAACTTTTAAAAGCCTTTTTCCAAGGGCCCCTATATAAGCCACTCACAGTCACTGCATGTTCAGTATAATTAATTATCACCTGCGCAGACTTACAGACTCAGTACTGTGTACTTCTTCCATGGCAGGAGAAAAAGGTACCAAAGAAACTTACAACAATTGCATGGCCAGTGCTGTGTACACAAATACAAATACCCGTAACTGCAATAAAATGTAAACAATGCAAGATAACCAGTACGAACACGTATCGCCATTGAAAACCGATGCCCGTGACAATAAAACAGTCATGCCTAACGGGTGTATGAGCACCAGTATACCCCGGTGTGATATCGTCGATAGTATAATCGAATATGGCGTACATGTATGTCTATTACGAGCAGTGTTCAACATTAAACAATGCAACAGTGTGCAGTTGCACAGTGGTACCGGTATTTAGTGATACATGTCCAAGACAGTGAGGAAAGCATTTTTGGCTCAATCATCGCCTGCAGTAGTCATATTTCTTTTTCTTCTTTTTTTTTTTAATTATTTATTTTTTTTAAACAAACAATCAACTCGTTTGTCTGATTTTGTTTATTTTATTACGAAAAAGCACTAAGAGCATTAAAGCATGCCGTACAATTTTAAAACTGTTTTCTTATAATAATGACTAATAAGGACATATGATTAAATTTTCTTACATGTATACATAAAGCTAGAGCCTTAGTGAGAACATATATAAAACCAATGCCCTGCTCGACTAACCATTAAACAATGAATGATTCATATACATGGATCCTGCAGCAAATTACACACCTAAACAGTCAATCGTCGTAATCATTTTATTCAAAATATCAAGTTTTTTCTGCTATACTCAGTTTTTTCAGAATTAAACGTAACAGTGGGCAGTTCATATCAACCTGGTCGATTGAACGAGTGCCTTGTGTGCAATTTCCGCTAAATTCCTAGAATTGTTTTTTGTTAAGGGTATTGTTTTGCTTCATTTTGATGCATTTGTTTAAAAAAGAAGCCTTTAAATGCCTTCAGTTTATTTACGACGTTATTTATTGAAATACTGAATACAATTAATGTTGTTGTAGGCATACTTTAAGAGAGGTTTAGAGCTGAAAATTCAAATGCGGCGATATGCACACTTCAATCGAATTTCAGAACCACACTTCTGTGAAATCATAGACACGATCCGATGATAGAGAGAGTAAAACATTTTAACATAGTTAACAACAACAAATCATCAAGCTTAAAAAAAGTGGCAAAAACCGATTTCCTTGTGTGCCTTTTCAATTACTACAGAAAAAATGAACTTTTCAAAATTATAAGACGTTAGTATAAAATATTAAAATGATAAAAAAACAATGTTTATGCTCACATGTGTCATTAGCCTTACATTCATTAAAAGAGTAAAATTGAAATTAAAATGAAGAAACTTGCTAAATTAGGCCTGGAGTATACGTAGCTTGTCATTTGAACTGTGGTATATAATTTTGAAGAAAAGATAATTGGTATAGATCTCGATATCTCTTCAAAAAACAGGCATTATTCTTAGAACCTCCGACTCCTTTTCGATAACAACTTTAATAAATGATTTACATTATATTTTTATAAAGATATATATATATATAAAAAATGAAAAAAAGGTTTCTAATTTTAATTTTGTGATTTTTAAAGCGGGTTAAAACGTGTTATAAGACAAAAACTCAAATTGTTTTCTCAAAGAAAGCAAAAAGTATTCTCATGAAGAGTGTCTGTACATGTAATAACCAGAGAACGATACTTTTTTGAAAGTCTTCAGAGTATAATAGAATAAGAAACTATGTTCCTGATCAAACTTTGAAAACTTTGCTATATATTTGGTGATAGTCAAATTTCTTATAAAATTAAGTATTCAATTTTTGAAGCAGTCCAACTGTACATCACGTCTTCAAAAAGATTTTAATATTATTTCATACTAGTATTTAAGTTTTAAAAAATCCTGATATTTATACTCATACTTCAAGTCTCAGCATTTCAAAGTGTATTTGTTGTATTTATCCTAGGATATTTATATTTGCATTTTCTTTATATTTTTCTTTCTCATTATTCAGTGTTGTTGCTTGTTCCAAATTTATTTTTCTTTTAATGTTATTCTTTTCTTCTTTATTAAATTTTCTTTGCATATTTGTTTTTTGCACTTTATTTACTTGTTCTGTTTTGCTTTTTGTTTGCACTGTTTTATTTTCTTGTCATTATATTGTACATTGAGAATACATACTTTATTTATTTTCATTTTTCAAATTTTTCGTTAGCAAAAGGAATTAACGTAACTTACAAGGAATTTTTTTCATCTTTGTTAACCACTGTTAAACCAGTTCCTAACATTTGTAATCTTGACTTTGGAGAGGATTTTTAAAGGCCATGCTTGATACCTAATCCAATTATGTAATTTGACTTTACATAATAAAACATTGAATGAATTAAAAAGGAGAGTTTATTTGTTTGAACGCCGCAGTAAAAACCAGTTTTTATCGCATATATATAAGATTACCTTGAACTGCTGCATGTCTTAATTATTATTTACGTCTTTAACGTCAAACATTCATGTGATTGCCATATATTTATATAAAAATTATATTTATTGAGGTTTTTTATTTGACTCTGTCAAAATTTAATTACCGTGAAATATCCACAGTAAAAAATACAACATTTATAAACTTTGATTACTATGTACAAGATACGATTTAATTCAAAGTAATTGGAAAACATTCAAGAAGTTCTTTAATCCAGTCGGATATATTGTAGGTATTTTGAAATGATTTCCAATTGTAAATTCTTCAAAAAAGGAGTCCCTTATCTCTCTGAACACTCGGGTTCTTCATTTGTCTTCATTTGTCAATGTGATACTCTGATTTCAATGAGATTGATAGAGGCTTCGATTTATTGAATTAAGAAAAAGTTTCCTTTAAAATATGCCCCTGTGTCACGTTAGGTGTGATGGTTGACAATACATTGAATAATAAGTATTTTCTGCTGTTTAATTTTTAATTATCTGTTTCATGAAGTACAATGCCTTCAAGAGTTATGGCTCTTTGGAGAAGGTCGTCAAAAATTAATTCCTCTCTATCATCTCTATGACCTTTGCTTTTTGCAGGCAACCCATCGTTATGGGAGTTTTTAGTCTCGTCCCGATACTTCAAGTATTCAACTGCATCTTCCGAGAATTCTCTGTTCATATTGTGATCATCAGTATAGCCTGTTTTTAGTTTCTTCTAGTATGGACATTTTTAGTCTCTTCTGTATTTGTCAACAGTATCTTCTTTGATTTCCCTGTTCATATTACAATCATTTTCCCCACCTGTTGTTGAAAAAATATCAAAAGAGTGGCATCTTCCATCTTTTCCCGATCATGACAAGGAGCACACGATCGGCAGGGGATGCTCACTCCTCCGTGGCACCTGATCTCACCTCTGATGATTTTGGAGGTCCGTATTTGCTCTTATTTTATACTTTTTTATGGCATTTTGATCTTGATTACTGTTCGCTATCTCCATATGCTTCATAACACTCGTGTTATGAGGTTCCTAGAGTCGTATGTTAAATCAGTGAATACTAGTAAAATCTGAAAAGACAAAATTATCAAACAGTTTATCATTGATATTTGAATAAAATCTGTGTATATTTTGCACTCCTATCACAGGGAGAATTTTTAATTCCAACATTCATTCATTTGATGAATTATTATAATAGACATTTGTAATTAATATACATATTACATAATATAATAGACATTTGTAATCAATTAATTATTGCACGCAACATTTGAATTAACGGTATTTTCAAATTATTATTTTTGTATTATATTATTCAAATTTAGTAATTAGTATTAATTAAGTATTTTTGGATGAAGGATTTCTTAGAAATTCAATTGAAGCGAAGTATCCCTTCGTTTTACAGTAGTTGAATTGCGATGATTTCTTGTTTTTCTGCTATTCCCTTCAGTTCTCAGAAGGTCATGTGACTTAAAATATACACTGATAGTTCGTCCTTCGTTGTCGAAGATGACCATAATACTAGTAACATCTCGTCTGTTAATTATTGTTGTGAATGCGAAGATGGCTGATGAGTCCAATCTTCGCATGGAGTGTCCTTCCAGTCATAGTGGAGTGTCAAAAGAGACTGCTCTCTCTTTACGCTTTGTGCGTTTTTGCTCTGCCAGGTGCTTTATCTCTTTTTGGTACTGGTTTTCCTCCATCATCAAGCTTGAGCGCCAGGCACTGCGATCGAGTGCTAGGTTCTCCCATTTTGTAAGTTCTATTTGGAACAGCTTCATGGACACTTTAAGAGAATCTTTGTATTTTTTTTCTGGCCACCCCTGGAACGGTGTGTTCTCCGAACGGCTACTGAAATAAAACAACAAGTAATTATCACACTCAATTAAGGGGCCCTCTAAGGGGCACAGGTAGACTTACCTGTGTTTTCCTGGATAAGCAATAATTTATAAATCAGATATATTCATTCAATTTTATTGAATTTTTTTTATTTCATTCAATTTTTTTTTTCAAAAATATAATGAATTAATAATATAAATAGATAAAATTAAGATTTCAGAAAATTTTTTTTTTTTTTTTGTACCTTTAATTTTATTTTTTCCAAACTTTTCAATAGTATTGATTGAGAATTTACAAACAATTGTTTGTGCTAAACTCTGGTTAGACGAGCAGCAGTTCTTCCCCTTGTTCCACTTGACTGCATTGAAGACGTTTGGTTCAGAGCCCTAGAAGACAGAGATGAAGCTGACCTGACACAAGCTACAGAATCCTTTACAGACTATGTGACAGAACAGTGGGTGAACGGTGACAGACTTCTGTGGAATCATTTCGGAACGGAGGGACCACGGACCAACAACAGCCTGGAAGGATGGCATGGAAAACTCAAAAGAATGGCACAGCATGCACATCCCAACATCTTCGTCGTGGTGAAGATGTTCAAAGACATACAGAATGCAAAAGAGATTCAAAAGATTCAGAGAGAAGCCGGCGGAAGTATTAGACCTCCAGCGAAGAAGTATGCAACAATAAAGAGAAGACTGCAGCTACTGAAAGAAAGGTATCAGCAAGGCATCATAGATCTTATGACCTACACAGACTCGGCATCTGAACTTCTGCACCTCGGACAGTGATCCCTTATTTGTGATGAAACATGAAGACTAAATGACTTGTTAATATTGTAAATATGTGTGATATGAAAGTGAAACAGTGCTATTTTATTCATAATATAAAAATAAGTGCTGCTATACAATAGAACTTTAATATAGTTTATATTTTTAAAAATGTTTGTGTATATAATATTTTTATTTAAAAATATGCATGCAAAATATTTATTTATACCAGTGCTCACTGCTCAAATAAAAAAATGAAATAAAAACCTGTTCTATTTTATTTAAATTCTGGTTGATTATTCATACAGGTAAGTCTACCTGTACCCCTTAGAGGGCCCCTTAATTGAGTGTGATAATGACTTGTTGTTTTATTTCAGTAGCCGTTCGGAGAATAAACCCCTGGAACGTGTACCATTTACTGACTCGCCGTAAAGGAGCTGTTTCGGGATGCGCGAGTCGTCCATTCTACGAACATGTCCAGCCCAACGGAGTTGACTTGAGCGTAGCATAGTATCGATGCTGTACATATTTGCCCGGTTTAGAACCTCTGTGTCCGGGATCCTGTCTTGCCTATTTCAGGCCTTTAAGACTTTATCTAAGTGTCTAAGCACCTATATGTAGTACCAAGCTTTGCTCTTCTGTTCTGCACTTTCTCTTCACATCAGCCGTTTATTTTTCTGACGTCCTTTTGAACATTTTCACTCATATTGAGGTGCCACTACTTGCTGGTGGAGGGTTGCAAATTTAGAGATGCACTCGGGATTCAGGGTCAATTTGAATTGAGTAATCGTTTCCTTCCCCCACCACCTGCTGCAACGTGAGATCTATCTAGGTTTTATTCAAAGGACTCCGTCTCCATCTTCCATGGTAGGATTCGAATTAGCGACGTTAGTATGAACTTCTTCCTTCGCGACTCTAGAAAAACGTTATAATATTTAATATGCTTCTTTGCTCAAATGTGTACCACCAAGGCGGAGAGAAGTTATTTGAAAAATTTATGCCTTTTCGATTTCTGATCTCTAGATCCCCGCCCTAGCACCACCCATCTGTGTCCTAGAAGTTTATTCTGTTTAATCGTAGTCACAATCTCAGTGGCGCTTATGGACTTTGGGTTGCGAAGGTTTTTTTTACGCTATGTGACATATGTTAAACTTCAACGATTCAATACGCTCTGTGACAAATGCACAAAATAGTGCCATTACTACAGTGCTGTATATTCTTTTACCGGGATTATCCTACAATCTAATTGTAATGCCAAGTTTAATTTTATTTTCTTATTAGTCAATAATTGTAATCCTTCAGTTATATTTTAATTAGCAAATTTAGAGTTGAGTACATTCTGATTTTTCAAAAAAATTCAACAACCGAAAATGAGCTTTAAATTAAATTTTATCGCTTTAATATATTGTTCACAATATATAAACGTTTCGAATTTTGCGCTCTTGAAAATTGTGATTGTTTATCTTTTATAGGTTTCCATCAACTGTGAGTCTTTACAATTCCCTGTCGATCGGCAGCTAAAAATAGATTTTTTCTTCTTCACAGAATCTTGTAATTGTAGCTGAAAATAGATTGTCGCAAATTTTACGTCTTATTTTTGTTTCAACTTTTGGCATAAATGGAGATATCTTACAATCTTAATTATTTGCTTTCAAAAATCAATACATTTTCATTTTGTATTTTATCGAAAATATGTACAAGGAATTTCCTTACAAGTCTTGAACTGCTACTTTTTATTGCTATTAATTGGTTAAAAGATCATTCAACAACCAAACACCATGCAAATCGAAAGAAGAGAAGAGAAAATTATATTCTTTACAATCAAATTTTAACAAGAGGCCCATGGGCCTTATAGGTCACCTGAGCATTATGCAACAACTTTCTAGTTATTGAATTTGATTCATGTTTTAAGCCAGATGCTATGGAATTCACAATTTTGAAAGAAGCACCATCGATCATCATAACAATACACTTAGCAGTTGCTTAGCTTGGTTACTTAATACCCATAGGCAGGGTAGGGGAACAAAAAATGCATTTCAACTAATCAGTAATATCCAGCAATAATCAGTAGTGTCATTACTACACATGAACCCCTGACCCTTGGGGCTAGATCCACACACTGCACAATTTTTGAAAAGACATCCTTGCTTTTAAAAAATATTTGATTAATACCAAGGAGCAGAATTCAAATATTTCATTCATTTTCAGTATATAAGTACAGCCCCCCCCCCTCTATGGTACCCCTGACCCTGAAGCCTTGAAATTTACAATTCTGCAAGATTAGGGCATTGCTCATCATAACTATATAGGTAATTCATCTGCTTCATACCCAGAGACAGTGAAGAAAATTTTCAAAGATTTAATGTATTTTCACTGTAAAATCAATATAGAGCCAGAACACCAGAACCCCTGACCCTAAGGCCATAAGATTCACAATTTTGGAAGAAGCATTCTTGCTCATCATAACTATGTACTTAGTTAGTTTATTTAATACCTAGAAGCAGAGAAGAAGATTTTCAAAGAATTCATGTATTTTCACTATGTAATCAATAGAGCCCCGCCCTAAAACCAGAACCCCTGACCCTGGGGCCATAAAATTCACAATTTTGGTAGAGGCACTCTTGCTGATCATAACAATGCACTTAATTAGTTTTTTTTAATACCCAGGAGCAGAGAAGAAGATTTTCAAAGAATTCATTTATTTTCACCATATAATCAATAGAACCCCGCCCTAACACCAGAACCCCTGACCCTGGGGACATAAAATTCACAATTTTGGTAGAGGCACTTTTGCTCATCATAACTATATACTTAGTTGGTTTATTATATACCCAGGAGCAGAGAACAGGATTTTCAAAGAAATAATGCATTTTCACTATATACTTATTTAGCCCCGCCCTAGCACTAAAACCCTGACCCCAAGGCCATTAATTTCACAATTTTAGTAGAGGACTCAATGCTGATTACAATCATGCAAACAGTTTGACTGCTTGATGTCCAGGAGTAAAGTAGAAGATTTTTAAAGATTGCATTAATTTTAGTGGTTTTGGCCCCACTCCTCAGGCCCCAGGGGGGCAGGGATCATGAAATTCAAAATTTTTGTTCCCCTTTACCCATAGATGCTTTGTGCCAAATTTGGTTGAAATTGGTTCAGTGGTTGCAGAGAAGAAGCTGAAAATGTTCAAATGTTAACGCACGACGGACGACGCACGACGACGGACGCCAACGGATAGCAATAGGTCACCTGAGTGACCTAAAAATGCTGATTTAAATTCATAAAAAAAAGATGAAAAATGAATCATTAAGGGTCATTAATATCTTACGTCAAAAATAAAATCTTAATTCAAATAGAAATAAAATCTCACTGCTTTCAAAACGAAAGAATCTGATTTTTTTAACCATTGAAATTTTTTTTTTTGACAATTTACTTTGCATCAAATTAAAACAAAAGTATACCCTGAAAAGAAATCAAATTCAGATACCTTTTCCGTCTTCATTTTTCGGATACAATCCTGTGGAACTATAAATTCCCAAATTCTTCCTCCATTACCCTTTTCGGTGTAAATCTGTTAGAACCAGTCCCCCAATTTATAGTTTTCAACTTTCTATCTTAAACTAACAAATTTTATAAGTCGTAATAATGGATTTTTTTACGCTCCATTATTTTCATTGAAAGTTAATCAAAACTAGAACTAATTTGGCATACATGCCTTTACGCATTATTTGTTTTGTTTTGTTTTTATTGTTAATTACAGAAATTAGTCTCGCAAAAAACTGCAATATTTTTTCCTATTTGAACTATAACTCCATCCTCCTTTCCAACACTTGAATGGCTTTAGTTTTTACTACTTTTGAGTGCAGAGGTTCTTGGACATTAATAATAATAGTTATTAACCTTTAGAAAAATATGAAGTTTAGGCTTTTTGTGCATGTTTTACAACATTTTAAATTTGACTGTCTTATGTTTTTGTTTAGTGTAGATTTATTTTTTAAAAATCAGAAAACATTTAGATCTCCCTATAATCAAACTCGGATGAAGTCGATCATTCTTCTTATGATCTACCTAAACTTTTCAAAATTAACACATTTAGCATAGTTGCATCCAACTGGTAGTCAACAAGCTTATTTCGCTTTGTGAGAAGTGGAGTTTGTCAAACCTGGTTGGACTTTGTCAAGTTGATGTCTGTTTTTGCCATCTAGAAAATATAGTATATTCAAAACTATTTACGTCAAATACATGCATTAATATCAAATACAGTATCAATATTTCTTGCACAACAGTTTGCAAGAATTATGACTGAAACAATTGTAAATGTTATTCTCTCTCGCCTACTACATGAAGAGGTATTTTATTGAAATTTTGCCACATTGTCAAGATACATGTACCGTGGCAAAGATTTATTTTCGAGAATGTACAGTCCATTTTAAAAGAAATAAAACACAAATGGTGATTAAAGTAATTGGCTTGTATATTTTTATTTTCATGTTTAGGATTTACATAAGATGAAACAACTCCTCTTTTAAGAGAATTCGAGAATTTGGTTTTGTAAACAGTTTTTTTTTTTACTATAGATCGAATCAATAGAATTCAATTTCAAGAAATTAGCACTATGTAATGTAAACTTTTTTTTAATTTAGAACACAGTTAATAATTTTAGAAAAAATAATTAAAATTCTGCGTTGATTAATTTTGTTAAAAAAAAGTCAACAATGTTTTCATATTATAACTTCCAATCGTGACTGCTATGGCTGCCCATTTTGACGTAAAAAAATTAATTTATCTTGATGGGAAGACTGACGTTTACTTGCCGAAAAACAACACTGGTTTCACAAAATTACAATCCTATCTTTGGCGAAATAACTTTTTAAATAAAAATTACACAGATGCAGTTATGCTTATTAGTTTTGAGAAAGTAAGAATTCGAAAGATCGTAAAAAGCAAGAATTCATCTGAGTTCGTCAAATTGGTAGATTTAAAAAAGTTTAACAAATGTGTGAGATTCAATAAGCTGTAATAAAGCAAAACTTATATCAATATCATCACTTCAAAATGATCAGATTTTATGAAGATAAATGTATGTTTTAGTCCATATCATTATTCAGAAGTTTTTTTTTGTTGAAAAATTATGTACAACAGAAAAAACACTTTATTATATTTCAGCGATGAAATTTCTGTTTGTTTCAGGAAAACGTTTACGTACCTCTACACGTAAAAGCAGTGAAAATTTAACGATGCTGAAAAACCTCAAAAAGAGAACATAAATATATTTCAAAATAGTAATGATGTTGCAAGATCAATCTCCGTTATCAACAATTAAAGAAGAAGACGGAAATAGAAATCAAGAAGAAAAAAAATATATACTTTTTTTTGCTAGACCAATCTCTGTAAAAACAATAGAAAAAAAAACCAAACAAATAATGCGTAAGGCATGTATGTCAAGGCCAATTTTTAATTACCTCTCGATGAAAAATAATGGAGCGTCAAAAATTTATTATTACGACTTATAAAATTTGAACATGTAAAATGAAAATATAATAAAAAATAATGGAGCGTCAAAAATTTATTATTACGACTTATGAAACTTGAAAGTGTATATAATGTACATAATCGCTATCTATAAATTGGGAGAGTGTTTCTGACAGTTCCATACCGCAAAGTGCAATGGAAGAAGAATTTTGGAATTTGGTTCCAGAGGAGTGTATCCCAAAAATGAAGTCTGAAAAGGTATCTAAAGCATTTGTGTTTTATGATATTGTTTTTGACGCAAGTTGAACATGTCCAAAAGTACCGAATGGAAATGACTTGATTGCAGATCCCTTTATATTCAAGGCGGTGTTATTGAATAAAAAAGAAGTAAAATACACGAAGATTATAGATATGTGACTATTATTTAATTCAAACCTGGCATATGTTATAAAAGTCCATAATTGATAATTTTATTCATCGTTTAGTTAGTTATCGCCTGCATCTTTCATAAAATTGTATTTTTAAAAAATGAGCTCTTGTGTTATTTTGATATGTATATTCTAAAATTGTCAACAGCTCTTCAATTAGCTTTAAATAGCCACTTGATAGCAATACAAAATATTTACCTGTGCCTTGTAAGGAATTTTCAATTAAGTGTTCTTCAACATAAATAAATTGAAAATGTATTGATTTTTGAGAGTAAATAATCAATGCTGTTTTACATGTTCATCAATGTAAAAAAAAAAAAAACCGGTTGAAATAATCGAGACGTAAGCTTTACGACAATCTATTTTCAGCAGCAACTAGAAAAAAAACGAAGAACAAACATCATTTTTTAACTTTCCCTTCCTTCACTTAAGCAATCAATCCAATAAATGACTATACTTCTGGCAACTCTTTTGTCTTCATAAACCGTGTAAAAATTATTATAAGCTTCTGCAAAGGAATTTCCAAGATATACGTTTAACTTTACAGCCGTTCATTTCTCGAATACGAATGAGTCAACTTTTTTGTCACAAGTGACCTACATATTGACGTCATTTTCACATTGTGACGTCCCAAACATGAAGCAAAGCGTTTCATTAAATTATTATGCTATTTATAGAACATGTGTATGACTCTAATTATGTATGCCAAATTTCATTCTGATCTAAATAGTGGTTTAGTAAATACAGAGTTAGTTCGCGAACCTTTTGATAACCCCTCGTATTCTAATGATGTTTGGTCCTATCTGATATGTTTTTGTTTGCTTATTTTCAATCCGGCTTGAGTAATCTTTCTTTACTAGGAGAAAAAGGAACTAGGACTAAACAAAAGTCTGCTTAACTCCTTTCTTAACGAAGAAACATTCTGATTGTTCATTTTTTTCATTCACTGCATTTTTATCCTTCATCTTGCAATGTGTGAATGACCGTGTTAAGAATCCTTTATGATTCTTGTATCATGGCTGCGGTGTTTTTCCTTTGAAGTCAAGTGTATAATAACTGGAGATACACCGATGGGCGTAGCCAGCTAAAACTGTGCCGTGTAAATAAATTATTGAACACCAATTGAAAGCGATTTCATTATTTTAAATTACATGTATATTGAATCTGAATTACACAATGAAATGAATTTGTTACATGTACAAAGACAAAATTTCTGCAAGTGAAATAAAAGTCTTTCACAGAAATTACAGTGCGTATCACAAACTACGAAATTCTTTTACGGAACTCTGCTGCAGTGCAATTATTCCATCCATCGCAACGAAAATCAAGTTCTCGACATTAATTCTGCACAGAAATATAATAAAATCACGTCTATTGTAATATAGCGCTTTAGTAGAAAATTTACCGTCTTTGCTGTGTTCTTTGCTCAACAAGAATAAAGTGCAGCTGTACTGCATCCACAGATGAAGAGTACGGGGCTTGACAAGGTGATGCGACAGCTCTCGAATATGTCAAATGATCAACGGGTATCTTTTATTTTCGAATACACCTGCATTTTCCTTCTTTCTTCTTTGATATCAAAAGGTTTTCTTGTGAATTTCATTAACAATCCGTGTTGGTATATTAAGCTGGGATGCTGCAATCGGACGTCATTTCTCATGAACACACAAACGTAAAATGTGTAAATAAAAAAAAACGTCAGGAAGGAGAGATTATCCATGCAGTCACCTGACGAAAACTACATATTCTATTGGCGTACTTAAAAATCATGCATGGAAATTTGTGACATGACGTTTGATTGGCCATAATACAAGAAAGTTATTGAATATTTTTTATGGTTTATCCTGATTTATTTGGACGAAGGGCGGAGACTCGTGCTTCGCACTCGTCACCGCGCCTCGTCCAAATGAATCAGGATACACCATAATAAATATACAATAACTATTACATACTTTTCCCCTGTTTAGATAGTAGAGAAATATAAACTTGTAAAGTCAGTGTAATTTGCGTTAAATGTCGTTCTAAGAAGTTTCCTTTCAATAAAATTCAAATTTGCTTTCACTTGCTTTCTCTAGACATGATTGCCTTCTTTCTACAATTTGTTTTAGAATACCTGCATCACTCAGGTGACCTATTGCTAACTGTTTTTGTCCATCGTTTTCTAATTGTCGAACAGCATCTTCTCTTGAACCAATGAATCAGTTTCAATCAGTTTTGAAATTTGCATCAGTAGATGAGAGGGTAGAAAAATGTAAATTTTATGGCCCCGTCCCCATGAAGCCAAAGTGGCACTTATCCATAAAAACTAGTGCTACATGTATCTTAAAAAGTTGAATCCTTCATGTTTATTTGGCAGATATACTAGGTACATGGTTGTGATGAACCAGGGGATCCTTTTCAACAGTGGTGAAATATGTGGCCTTAAGATAAACGGTTCTGTTGTTTTCGGGGGGAGGGTGGGGGTTAGGCATATGTTATGAAAACGAGTTAATTCTTTTGCAAGCTTCTAATGACCATTTTGGTATTTAGCAAACATACTCAGTGCAAGGTGATATTGAGCAAAGAAGCATTTTCAAATTGTGAATTTCTCGATCTTTTGGACTGCGGTCTTTAGCGCTCTGTCGTGGCTCTTTATTGATGATATGGTGAACATGTATACATAAATTGAAAATTTCTTTCTGCTCTTGAGTATATAGCTTATAAAGTAAGTGTGCTTCATCTAAAGTATGGATTTCGTAGCCCTTGGGTAAGGGGTTCTGGTATTAAGGTAGAACTATGCTGAAGTGAAATAGTGAAATTGGATTATTATTTGAAAATAATTTTCCTTGCTCCTGAACATCTAGGAGGATAACACAAAGTCCAAAGATAGAGTAAGTTTACAAGACATTTGTATATGATTTCTGATATGGTAGATCACTAGCTTGGTGAAGTGTTCTCATGCTGAGCAGGCCTCTGTTAACTTTTTGTCTACTGGGAGAAGTTATTCCCCTTTACTAATCATCTATGTTTTTTTCGTCTGATTCTCTCTAACATGTCCTTTATTTTCTCGCTTTCGTCATCCCGTCGTTATAGCACTCCCTTTTCCATGTTGAACTTGTTCTCTGTTTCTTTTTCTCTCTTATGGTGTTCTAACTTTTTTCCATATAGGCGGCTATTTTTCATCATCTGAATTGTGTTTTGCATCTGAGATTCCTGTCGCCTCTATATAGAACCTTTTACTGACCTCATCATTGTTTTATTTCTTCTGATCAAATTGCTCAATTTCGTATTCCTTCTTGGATTTCAAAATCCGTTTAGATCTGATCTTGTTCCTTTCCTAGTGGTAGTCACTGTACAACTGCCCACTTTGAATCCAGTGTTTAACTGACGTTCACAATCATCAGTTATCTGATTCAGCCGTCTGAAATCTAGCTGAATTCTGCGTTGTATTATTGATTTAAATTTTTTCAACTATTTTGGACAATTCATGAAAACACTGCATTTCATCACAGATTCGATGTCAGGACCGACTGCCTTGTCATATTTTTTTTTATTTTCTGATTTCTTTACAATTCTTTTTTTTTCTAATAACTAGAAAAAAATGAATCACTTAATGACAGATGATACAGACAATTTTTTCTTTCGAAGAGACTTAATATCATGCCAAAAGTTTAGAAAAGTGGATAATTCTTAGAATTTTTTCTCCTAAGAACTGTAAAAGGAAATAGACTTGGAAAATATATTAATATTTCAATAAAAATACAAATATAGACAAATAACACTCAGGAAAGGTTTACAGGTGAAAACAAATTTCAGAATATGTAACCATGGTGCTAAATGTGTAATATAAACTAAAGGAAAATAAAACAAGCCAGGTGAATTTTATGAGGAAAAACGAAATGACAAAAAATCAGCAATATCACATAGGCTGATTTTTACCATTTTGCTTTTCTTACAAAATTCACCTGGCTTGGTATATTTTTCTAAAGTTTATATTACACTTTTAGCACAAAGGTAATATATTCTGAATATTTTTTTTCATTTGTAAACCTGTACTGAGTGTGTTTTGTCCATATTTGTAATTATATTGTCTTTTTTATTTTCCAGTTCTTAGGAGAAAAAATTCTAAGAATTATCCACTTTTCTAAACTTGTGACATGATATTAAGTCTCATCCAAAGAGAAAATTTGTTTATATCATCTGTCCTTAATATCAATAAAATTAATATTTTATCTTGTATTTTTTCATAAGAATTAGTAACGTTCCATCATTCTTGACAAAGGCAAAGTAACATGAAGGATAGATTTGGTCGACCAAACCAAACTTCTAACCTCTTAACCCTTTCAAGTGGTTAGAAGTTCTCCTTAATGCGACAGGAGTAGTTCATACACAAGTTAACTTTTTTTATCAATATAAGAATAAATTTTTATTTTGTATTTTCAGATTGACGCAGATTTGATTTTGTTTATGAGTGAAGAGGAACTCTCAAAATACATACCTTTACACGGTGACAGACTCAGACTAAAACTTTTTCTAACAAAATCCAAACAAGAAAAGAAAGAAGATAATAAAAGTAAAAGAAAGAGGATTCTCAATGCCTTAAGGAGACAGATAGAAGATCGCAGAGAAAAGAGGAAGAAAAAAACAGCGTCTTTTTCTGAAAATAATTTGGAACATAAAAAGGCGAGGAAGTCAAGTAGCAGAGACGTTCAAAAGAATGAGTTTAAGGGACTATACAAAGATGTTCATTTACGCAGAAAGAGGGGCGAAGGAATCCGCAAAACACGCATTAATAAGGAAGCAGCAAAAACCGTTTTGTTGGAGGAAGGGGAAAGCCTAGCCTGTTCTCTAGGTAAGTCGCCTGAAGGACCTATCACTGATTTTTTTTTTCCTGTGGCATTTTGGGCTTCAGTTTCATGAACTTATCTCATAACATAATAATTATTGTTGAACATATGTATGAAAATATTAAGCTGTCACTCTTTTGATTTTGTTTTCAAAAACAGATGGAAAAAATGGTCATAATTTGAACTGGGAAACCAGAAACTCCGATGAAATCCGGACGAATCAAAAAAATCCGATATTGGTGATGATTTGAACTGGGAAACCGCGACTGATCCAGTTGAAAATCCAGACGAAGCAAAAACCGCTGATAATGATGAGTTACTTCAAAATAACAAACGTTTCGGAAAATTATCTTTTCACTCAGAATCTGACCAGGGCGACATTCTTCAAAAGGCCATCACTCTTGCTGGTATCGTACTAGATGAAACGAGTGACGAAAATTAAACTGTACAACAATAACAGACGACATAATAGGAATACATATATAGTATCCTGCCAACCATCACAATAAATGTTACGTGTTAATATAAGTGAAGAACCAAAATCTGCAAAGAATGTTTTTGAAGACTGCATACACATTTGGAAGTCTGTCTCAAACTTGATTATAGTGAAGAACATAGATTTTCCACCGTCCAATTTTCTACTGCATTGTGTAACAATGTTTAAAATGAGACAGTGCCGTATTTACGAATTCCTCAAATTTATTTCTGGTAACGATTTACAGTGCTTAAAAGCTGCATTGGATAACACTAAATCTGACGAAAGGTAAAATCGAAAATAAAAAACAAGATCTTGTTGACAACTCCCTAAACAGTTAACTACTCGAATGGAAATTACACAAACGGAACTCAGTCGATTATGTTTGTTGTTTAACGTCCATCTCGAGATCGAATTTTTCTCTCATACGGAGACTCCACCACTTGCCGGTAGAGAGCTGCAACTTCTGACCCAAACTCGGCACTCAGGGTCATTGAGCAGGAACACGGGACCGAGATTTATACGGTCTCATCTGAAGGATCGGTCTCCATGCCCCACAATGGGATTCAAAGTGAAACCCGCAATGGAAGAATCAAGAATCAACTAACTCTAGATCAGACGCTTTATCATTGGCCACGCGGGCGACGACTGATCATATTTTTTTAGTTGTGGACTGCTTAAATTCAATCCCGAGAGAACTGAATTTATTAGTAGAAAAGCTGATATCATTAAACTGGCATTGAGAAGTAATTCCAATTAAGGGCACAGCCAAACATTTTCAGTTTGGGTTAGCATTTAATTACCAAGCTGAAAATCCTTGGCAAGCCAAAGGAATATCATGCATCCGATTGACATGATTTTTGATGGGGCACATCTACAAATTATTGTTTTTGCTCAGTATATTTATGTCTAAAATTTATTTGGGGATAATAACCCTCACACATCCTTTCCTTTTCTATCCCTACAGTGATGTTGTACAAAATACCTACCTATCTCACCTAAGAAATCGCCAAGTTAAATAAGGTTTAAAGACAAAGTGACACCAGACATATTTGTTGCATCAAGGTATTTTCAGTTTCAAGAAGACGACTCAACTCGACATTTTTTTTTTAATTTTGGACAGCTTCGACCTGGTTATCCAACGATACGAGTGATCTACCGTGGGGTATTTGTCAAGTGGTTAGCGCATCACCCTGTTCGACACACTGCTATTACTTGCATTCCGAAAACCCCTGTTACCAAAATTTTCATTTATTCAGAATGGTGTAGTTGTTCCGAACTCAAACATTCGGATGGTGAAGAAATATCAGTCAAACAGTTCAGCGTCAGTCGATGTATTAAAGAAAACGAATATTACAGCCAGGGTCCTCAAATTTTCCCATGTTTAGTTTACCACCTGTCTGTTCAGAAGGTAAAAATGGACGGAAACAATTTTGAGGAAGAAATTCTTTTTATTTTATGTGAACAAAGACAAATTTTCCCTCGCAGAAAGAAGGCTGGAAGAACATAAAAAAGAACATAAAAAGGACAAATCCATGGAACATGTAGGGAAAGGTGACGCTTCAGCAAAGAAACACTAGAGAACCTAGACAAACAGGAGATGTTTGTAAAACACGTATGCCCCCTCCTTTAAATAATTGGAATTTTTCTAAGTGCAAGGGGCATAACTCTGTCAAAAATGGCTCCATCGTACCCAAAACAGAATTCGAACTTGACCTAGATATTCTTATGATAAACTTGTATACCAATTTCATTTCAGTATGTGCAACGGTAGTGAAGAAAATGAATGGAAACTTGGTGGACTGACAAACATACTGACAGAGAGCAGCAAAGCAATCGAAGGGGACATAAATATTGAAGGCAGGCAAGCGGAAGCTCCAAACAGCAGATATTCAACTTCAAGACTTTTACACATATGGAAAAAAATCTAAGCCACGACATCATGTATATACAATTTTATATGAAAGAATCAATGCCCTGTTGAACATTTTGGGATTGAACATTTCGCTACAGAAGTACTTCACTCTTTCATGACAATATTTTCAAACAAATATTGTCATAAAATGATGACACGTGATTAAACGTTTTATTACCTCAAAAACTCACAATTTTTGTTTCAAAAATTTATTAAATAGAAAATAGAATACATTGTATGAGACATATACAAACTAACAGAATCATAAATGAGATTTTTCAGCAATCATAAGTGTGTTTATTGAGCTTGCATAAAACAGACCTCTATATCTTTTTAATGTCTTAAAGGCTATAATGTAATAATAATTGAGGATATTTTAGCGAGATGCGTTTTGTTATGATAAATCCAATAAAATTTTAACGAAAAGTAATTTTAGCATTTTTATGAAATTTAGAAATATAATGGTAACCTCCATTGTGGTATGAATTTAAGCTATATTCAATTTTAGAAATCTCATGATCAAAAATTAAATGCCAAATATTGAATCCTCCAGAAAATTTCTGCTTCTATGATATATAGAAAATAAAAAAAATATGTGCATACAAAGTGCATGTAAGAAAAAAATTAAGGGTTGATATATTTGACATATATTGTGGTTGTGACTAAACTTTGCACATATTAATTGATTTTTTTTTAAAATCAATTTTTGTCTCAATTAGATAAAACAAAACTAAAAAATATCCACCATTACAGAGAACGTGGGCTTATGTAATCTGCCAAAATTGTGCGTATGAATTATTCAAAGAATATCTAGTCAAGCAGGTTAGTTAACCAATGAAAACTGCTCACAAAGAAACATTTTTCATAACATTCATATTTACTAATGACAAGCTTATGCATCTTTGTACAACAAGACTAGCATTTTTAAGCGAATCAGAGACAATACTGGGAAATTGTTTCCCCTTTTCATATCACAGAAACCCAAATATACATATATCTATAGAATGCTAAATATTGTATCATAATAATAACATTTAACTTTTCAAATACATCCAGATTTTTGAAAAGTGCATCAATATTCCTACATGTATATACACTAAAATTAAATGCAATGTGCCTACTTTGTTTCACTTTCAAAATTGTAACTCAAGCTCCCTTTGAAGGGTAAATAATATAGAGATTCCTGATCACATAAGCAAATAAAGCTGCCCCAATTTTAACTTTTTCAGAAGTGAATATCCACATTTCTGCTAAAAACACAATTTTAAAATTTTTTTTATTTCAAACATCGTTAAAAAACACATACAAACTTAAACTGGCTAAACATAAAAAATGAACTTCAATAACAGCAAAAATTATGAATTTGTTCAATAATTTTATTCTATAAAAAACTAAGGAGACTTAACTTGTAAACCTGCTACCTATTTCAAAGCAAAAATCAACTTCCCTGTTTGCAAACATTGCAGAGAGAGATAAAATTATCTTTTAAAAATTCAAAAGCAAATTATATTATATTTTTCGGTAACCCTAAAGACAAACGAATAAAATATTTGTATCACATAATCTATATCACACAAATCCATAAAATGAAAATTCAGATCAATATCCACTGACTTGCAGAAAAAAGAATATTTAAAAAAATGGAATGATGGATATGGCAAAAATATAATGTCCTAGCTTTCTCAAGGGTTGGCTCATTGGAAGAAATAACAAGGACTGTATTCATGATTATTTCTCATCCCATATTATTTTGTTCTTTCATCCTTGCAAAAAATTTTGCCCTGTTTGAAATTCACCCAGACAAAAAGAAATAAAAAAATAAAGTCTTCTTTGAATTTGCCCCGTTTTCTTTTGTTTCCCTTGTGATAAGGGAGAAAAAGGCAAAATAAAAAAAGGGGGTGAAAAATTTCTTGTATGCAGTAAGTGGAATGATTATAGTTATTGCACAATCTTTATTTCTTGGCACTATAAGCATAAAATTTTAACATATAGATGTTTCATATGCTACAATGAACAAAGTATATCAGTGTCCCTAGCATGATATGCTATACAGTGCTAATGTGGCCAGCTACACTTGTAAGGTTTAGAAGGGGGTCCCTTGTAACATTTGTTCTTTCCTTTAGCACATCCAGCAGGAGCCCAATTCTGTATAATTAAAAAAATTAAACATCACTTATGAAGTACATACTAGTATATAGTTATTGAATGGTAACTTACATGTATCATAACTGACTGATCCCACCTGTATAGTTATTGGATGGTAACCTACATGTATCATAACTGCCTGATAAGACCTATATCATTATTGGTTAGCAGACCTATTTTTGTATTCATATGAAGCAGAATTTATGCAAAATCTTATGCGAGAAAAGAAGAAAACACTTGCTGTGGCCTTTAACTTGACCTTCAGATATATCGATGACGTATTGTCAATTAGCAATGGTAATTTCCATTCCTACGTCAATACGATATATCCAGGAGAGCTTGAGATTAAAGATACTACAGAGTCTGACACATCTGTTTCATACTTGGATATTTTACTTGAAAAAAGATGATAATGGAAACCTAACAACCAAGTTATATGATAAACATGACGACTTTAACTTTTCTATCGTCAACTTCCTTTACTTATGCAGCAATATACCTTCATCACCTGCATACGGAGTGTATATATCTCAGTTGATTCGATACGCAAAAGCATGCTCTACATATGAACAATTTCTGAAACAAGGTAAATTATTGACAAGCAAGTTGATGAAACACGAATATCAGCAGTCTCGTTTTAAGTCATCATTTCATACGTCTATGGTCAATACAATGACCTTGTCAGCAATTACAATTTATCATTGAGTAAAATGCTGACTGACATTTTTCATACCATTTGTTAGTCCATTATTTATACACTAAATTGACAACGGATTTTTCCGTTGTTTCACTATCGTGACAATGAGCACACAGCAGGTGTGACCTGTTGGCAGGGGATGCTCACTCCTCCATGGCACCTGATCCCACCTCTGATGTATCGGAGGCCCATGTTTGCTCTGCTCTTGTTTTGTATTGTTTTATGGACTTGAAGTTTGAATACTGTTTGTTATCTCCATATCCTTATGGTAACCTACATGTATTATTACAGAATGGTCTTATATATAAAATTATTGTATGGTAACCTATAATGACTGCCTGGCAACATATATTAAGTTATTGGATGGTTACCTACCACAACTGCCTGGTTACACATAATTTAAAAAGTTGATTGGATGGTAACCTACCATGACAGCATGGTCACACATATGAAGTTATTGGATGGTAACCTACCATGACTGCATGGTCACACATATGAAGTTATTGGATGGTAAATTATGTGAACCATGACAGCCTGGTCACACATATTAAGTTATTGGATGGTTACCTACCATGACAGCCTGGTCACACATATTCAGTTGTGGAGTGGCTGGCACAAGCTTTGTCATATGGTCCTGTATTTCTTTCATTAATAATAGCATTGCCTTTTTGTATTCAGGGCTAGTGGCACTACAATTTCCAAAAAGGAAAAGAATTTATTAAGCAGTTATAGGGATTAAGGATTTGTTTTATATACTAGTATACATTTCACTAGAGCAGGTGCAGGTATGCATTGTTACAAAGTCATATGCTTTTATGTCCTTGAATACCAATTAATGAACTATATTTTAAAAAAAACCAGTCATATCTCTTTGATATCATTAGTATTTAGATAAAAAATATTAAAGAGTTTCAAAGAAAAGGTCTCATTTGTTTTAAATTATCTTATATAAAAAGTAGCACTCTCAGTATTCATCAGACCTGATTGGATATTTTTCTCCTGGATCCCTGCCAATATGAAACAAAAGAGGCTGAGAGGTGTGGTCAGTTTGGTTATGGGTGGTCACACCCTTAATTTCTTGTCCTGGGCAAAAATTTATACCCTGTCAAAAAAGTATGAATATATGTATTTATAATTCACAAGATCGATTAGTTTGTTACATTATTTGTTAGTTTTACATGTAACTATGTACATGAAGGATGAATTCTGAAATCCTGAATCATGATGTTGCATTTTGGAAGTCAGTGAATTGTATTTTGTTTTCAGATCTTAAGATGTTTGGATAATTTTCGGCATAAACATGACTATGTGTTACTTTAACAACTTGAAGGTACAAGTAGATCTAAATCATTTTCAGCATGGCTTATCCAGATTTTGAATAATGTAAGAAGCTACAAGTAGTAAAAGAGATTACCTGCAGAATATCTTAATAATAATTATGACATTTTCCCAAAACTTCCCCTTTAAATTATTCTTTTAACATTACCTTGTTAAATTCCTCTATTGAATTAGTCCAGGTCCACAGGTGAGCTTTATAGCTACCCATTCTTACTGCCATTATTTGATTTCCACGGTAGTAAAACAATGGTCTGAAAGATAAAGCATAACATAATTATTAATTATAATAATATATATTAAATACAAGAGACCCATGGGTCACAATACTCATATGTCTAGTCAGTATTCTTTAACTGACATTTGTTCAATTGCCATCATGAAATTTTAGTACATGACGGCAACAATTTAATTTATAAATAGTACATGTACATTTGTATATAAACATTGAAGCTCGATGGCAACATATTAGAAGTTGAACCCCTTTTCTTCCATGCGTCATTTTATAAAAAAATGTTGACTCCAAATTTTGATCCTATAGTACCTTAGACCATGCTTTAAATTTATTCATGGTTGAATGCTTGCATATGAATATGTCCTTTGCTCTCTTGAGAGGATGTAAACCTAAGATTTTTCTTAATTATTTATTCATAAAACTTTTTCCTCTTGTGCCATCCTACCCTTTTCCCATGCAGGTCTCATGATTTCAACAAACTTGATTTTATACAAACAAAGATAATTTTACTATTCATCCTATATTTTTCATGAAATCTTAAACTTTTTATGGCTCATTAAATTTCCCGAATATATTGCAAAGGCAACACCCATTCTTACCTCTGCACTTCTGTGTGATTAAGCAATGAAGCACGAAGACTGATTCCATCGATGACACGGTCCTTTGGTTTATCAACGCCCGCAAAATCTGCAAAGGTGGAGTACAGATCCATTAATGAGCCTACCTGAGCTGAAACCTGTAAAATGAAAAGAATTCAAATATTACTAAAAACATTACACAGTACCAGCCTTTAAGTGAAGAAGGTTACTGATTTCAGTACAAAATACACTAACCACAATTAAGCACCCCCCCCCCCCCCCGGCATTTACAGGTATGCGTTTGTTTTAAACAATTAAAGTTTTTGAGACTTAAATTGAATGTCCCTTTTAGTGCATTATAACATTAAAAAACACTCCATGCCTTTAAAATTATTTTAAAACAGAATCAAATTTTTGACTTTGACATATTACAGCAAAATGCACCATTAGTGAGCCTCAATCCTAAGAGATCTTTAATTAATAAGTCAACTCTTAAAACTGTAATTCTTTCCATCAATTTTATAGTTTTCGAATTTCTTACAAAATAAGACATCAATGGTCATAGAGTGCTTGGTGACCACTGTTTGTATATTACTGATTATTCAATACTGTATTTAACTGCCCTACCTGACCCTGTTTGATGTGCCCTGGCCACCAAGCTATTGTGGGTTCTCTCATTCCTCCCTCGTATGTTGTTTCCTTACCACACAGAAATGGTCCATTGCTGCCCCCTACATAATAAATTATTGTAAGTTATAAGTATCAGCTGGCTAAAAAGGATATTGTTCTGAGTTAAAGAAACACTGATACGGGACCAAAAGAGATAATTTAGTTATCCTGAAAAATCAGAAAAAAAGATTTAGGCCATGCAAAGTTAATTCCTTGGTTCTCAGGCCTTTTTTCAAGAAATATGATGAGGGAGGGAGGTTTTTTTTTTTTTACTTTTTATTGCCCCAAAACATGATGAGGCAGCATTTTACATTGTACAAAACCTCAAAAAATGATGAGGGAGGCGATTTGTTGTTTTATTTTATTGATCTAGCAATAAAAAAGGTCAATGAGGCACTCTTGGAAGAGATGAGGGAGGGCATTAGAACCAAGAAATTAATTTTTTTTTGCCTAAGGTATCATATTATTTACAAAACAGAGAAAACAAGGACAAGCAAAGCAGAGCATTCCCTCACATTTAACATTTATAAATCAAGGTAGCATTTGAAAGTGATCGCAATGCAAATTACTTCACTTTCACAAACACTCAATATTGCATCACTATATCCCCTCAAACTCTTTGCGATGGAATAAAAAGATACAAGTAAAAGATAAACTTGCATATATCATGCAGTATGACAGGAATAGTACAAGTAGATGGACAAATTTACCCCTCCTCCTCCATTGTCCTCTTTTTATCACTCAAACAGCCTTTGATAAAAGCTTTTTATTAATTCTTAAGGCTTTTAGAAACTTGAAGCACTGTATTTCATAGTTATTTTTTCTTCTTCTTTTTTTTTAATTGTTAAACTCAAGAAAATCTAAGAATAGAATTACCATGTTCTTTGGCATATGTAGCACCACCATTGTCGGAAGAGAAAAAGACCAGAGTATTGTTGTCTATTTTTAGCTTCTTTAATGTGGTGAGAATTTTTCCCACAGCAAAATCCAGTTCTCTTACAACATCACCATACCTAAAGAGTAGATTATATTAAAAAACTATCATTTTGAACGCTGTTTATATCAGGTATAAAGAGTCACATTGTGTGTGTCAATATTTGCCATGAACAGACCTTTTGCATTTCTTTTTATTAGAAATTAAAATAATGTATTAAGACATCAGAAATATGAAATAATCACAAAAAATTATTGATTCATATTTTTTTTTCCAAGGAACTGATATTAAATTTCATGGAAACCTCAGTGTTTCTGACCAGTAAATATATGTTTTTTCATTACTAATACAGAACATGTGTGAAATAATGATGCATGAAAAATTATTAAAATAATTATGTAATATGTACATCTGGTTCCAAATAAATAGAAAGTAAACTTTTTTAGATTTAAGAAGCACTAAAGATCCTACTATTGACCGGTACTCACAATCCTCTTTTACTGGTTCCCAGGAAAGACTTGGAAGCATACAATGGTTCATGGGTAGCATCTACAGCCCAATACAGGAAAAATGGCTTGGATTTATTGTGCATCCTGGTAATAAAATCTATTGCCTCCTTCAAAAAAATCAAATCATGGTAGAAAATCAAATCATGGTAGACAGGATAATTATAAATGTACATGTATATTCTTTTATCCCATTATGCATATAGCACCAAAATACTATGTGTATATATCTCAACATTAGAATTAATGAAAGATTGATCAGAAAAAGAAATTCAAAATTCTCAAACCTGCATGTAGAGTTGTGTTAAATTGGATTCCCCATTCTTTTCAATTTTATAATCTTGGTAATATCTGAAAAACATTACATAATAGGATTTGACATCATGATTATTTAAATACATCTATGAAGAAAATACAGTCAAACCTTGTTATCTCAAACCTGAGCCAGGGGACAAAGAAAAACTTCAAGATATCTGAAGATTCAAAATACCAAAGCTCAAATACTTCAAGAATAAGTGGTTGTGTCTTCTAAATCACTATGACAAATCCAAGGCTACTTTTTAGGTATCGGTGTTCAAGTTACCCAAATTCAACATTGTACATGACTATTTTAAAAATTACAAAATTTAAGGCGCCAAGCACATAATTTAATTGAAAGCCTCTCTCTCGTTATACTCATTAAATTAGGATCAATATTTTAAAGTATTAAATATATGAATTACCAGCAATTTTTAAGAAACTAACAAATATAGAACTTAAGTTCCCTTTTTTTTGAATAATTAAAATACATTTCAAATTCCTTTTATTTTTCATTGAAAATTTGAATTAATTTACCCACCTTCCAATCATTTCTGAGTTCCTATATACAGGAATGTTAGGAGTGTGGACGTTGTCATAGGGACCAAAATGGCAGTTTGGTGCTCCAAACCATTCATCAAATCCATGCTGCAGAGGTAGGTATTGTTTCTGTTGACCCAAGTGCCTGAAATTGTTAAAAATGGCAAAGCCATTCTAGAAACAACACAACTGTGAAGTGGAGCATCCCCTCACAAAAAGAAAAAAAGATCTTTAAATCAAGACAGTATGTAACTGAGTCATTTTATTGCCTCTGCTGGGGATTGAACCTGGGGCTCTGGCTTGCCAGTCCAGTGCTCTACCAATTGCGCTAAAAGGGTTAACCCACTAGCCCAAGCTAGTAGGATGCCTTGTATCTTACACTACTGCAAGCATTCAACATTGACTCCAAAGCAAATTATGGCAGACTTTACCATCTTACATTAACTGTGGTATACAATTTCAGAGGGCTTTAACTGCATGCAGATACATGTACTCAGCACCTACCATTTTCCGACTAGCTTATTCTGATATCCCGCTTTATGAAGAAGTTCTGGTAGCAAGATTTCTTCATCTGGTATTCCACCCACTATGTTCTGTGGGGTGTATGCTATTGTGAAAAAAGATTGATTTTTAAAAAAGTCTTGCACTATATATGCAAAATGAAAGGTTACATTCATGACATTCTCATAAAAATATCAGTAATAGACTAGCTGTAGCAAAAACAATTTAAACAAACAAAAATTAACAATTTTAGTGAACTTTTTTGATTAATAATTTAAGGACCATTCCGTGCATGGTCATTTGTAGTGTAGAATCCATTCCTTATTGGTAAACGTCCAGTCAAAAGAGCAGCCCTGGCTACAAGAAAAAGGGAAGACATGATTTACATACCGGCCGCCACATTGGCGAGATTATTTTAAGTCATTTTCCAATAAAAAATTACCTACAATGTTGATAGAGAAATGTACGTTTACAGGCAATTCAAATTCTACCTTTAAATAACTTCAAGAATTATAACTTATGTGCAAAAATACATCAATATATGAATTTATTTAATAATTTCTGAACAACTCTGCATATATTAAATAATTGAAATATTGAATTATCAGAGTTCTTTTTGGGACCTACATGGTGAGCATAATGGATTGGCAGAGTAGAAATCAGGAAACAGCACGCCCTCCGCTGCCATCTGATCCAGGAATGGCGTCTCTTTGTTGGGTTCTCCAAATACTCCTAGGTCACCCCATCCCATCTATATGTACAATCATGCAAATTAGATGGATAATGAATTACACATATCACTCAGACAAAATTTCTATTATTTCATCCTTTGAATAGAGTACCTCAGGTGAAAGTCTTAGAGACAAGTCTGCCAAAATCATTCTTGCTTAATTAAACAACAGAATTTATGAGTGGTCTTTGATTAGTGTTTTGAGGACCTTAAAAAAGAGGAAAAGTGCAGAACCAGGATTGGTTACTTGTACATGTACATGACCCAGTAACTCAGTGGTTGATTACACTATAACATGGTAAGCTAGCTGGAGATCCTCAGGGTTTCACAGAATTTCTCCCTGACTGATAGATATCAAAAGAAATCTGAACTCACAAGCATTTTAATAGTTTTTATGAAGAGGTCGAGGGGCAGATTTGTGATCATCAAAGTACCATAGTACCTGTCAGTGAGACACTTAAAAAACGATTTTTAATTTTATATTTTTTATAGTTCTCTGAAGTACTTTAGCCTTTAATTGTTTTCATAATCATCTGATTATATAAAGACTTAATTAATTTATTGATGCATGGGTCTAGAAGGGGGTTAGGGAGCCCCCACCCCCTCCCCCCCCGGATTTTTCAGAGTTTATATATATTCTTAACCAAGAAAGAGTGATTGCAAAGTGGCTGAAAAAATAATAGGCTTTTCGAGTTTGAAAAAGGAGTGTGTTTTTTTTGCTCTGCTTGTCAAGAAATTTCAAGGCTGGATTTTTTTGACTGGGGTGGAATCCCCCATCCCACCCCCCGGGGGAAAAATCCTGGATCCGCGCCTGGACTGAAAAAATAATAGGCTTTTCGAGTTTGAAAAAGGAGTGTGTTTTTTTTTTGCTCTGCTTGTCAAGAAATTTCTGGGCTGGATTTTTTTGATTGGGGTGGAATCCCCAACCCCACCCCCGGGAAAAAAATCCTGGATCCGCGCCTGGTATTAAATCCTAAGCTTATATCTCTATTTCTTCCAATGTCTCTCAGATTATATGCATAACATTTTTGTTTGGTTACATCGTTCAAACACACCCACGACATGTAGAACAGGTAAAGTCAGCTGTCAGATCTGAACAGGATCTGATCAATACGGATGTCAGATAGAGAAGATCTATAGAATGACACATTATCAAACTTACATCATCCATCAGCATTAAAATAAAGTTTGGCTTCATAGCATTTAAAATGCTGAACTGCACAGATATTATAAACAACAAAATCATTTTGTTTTGTGTTTTCGCGTGATGTTGTCGGCCTTCTTTTACTTTCAGTTTTAGAGGGCACGTGATCAAGCGTCACCATTCAGGGACGATAACTCGGATAATCACATTGGAAATGAAGATTGGAGTCAGAATTTAATCAGAATACATGCAGCAAAGTTGACCATGAATCAACAGTTCTTAGAGACATATACAGGTTATGATTTTTATTGATATGTTTGAGCGATTATTTTTTGAGATATAAAACTTAGGCTGTTCTATCAATTGTGAAGCGTCGGATTCGGGTGTTCCGCCATTTTGATTACTCGAAACAATGTTGGACATATCTTGAATAAGATTTTACATTTGCTTCAATTATTAAACATTTAAATGTTAAATATACGTCACTTGGTGTCTTTTTAATGGAAGATTTGCGAGAATTGTTAAATAACATGTTGGAATTTGGTTTAAAAATTTGAAACATAATGCATCCCGGAGGGGGTAAAATGGGTGTTGGGAAGGTCAACGGAATGGCATTGTTCAGTGAATATTGTGGCGGATCTAGGCCTAATACAGTAATACTTAGTTTTACAAGTTTTTTGGTTAGGCCAGGGGCTTCGTAGTTTTTTTGATACATATTATTTCAATCTGTTAACGTTAATTAAGGGAATTACGTAATAATTTATAATTAAAAATACTACTGCCTTCTTGACTTCTTTTTATTTTAAAATGTTTATTACCAAAAAAAATTGAAAAATATAAAATTATCATAGTGTTTTTTTTTCTTTTTTCATTTTTTTTTTACAAAATAAGACAAAAACAAATTTAATATTATTCAGGGCAATACTTTAACACTGGGATTGATGGGGGAAAATCATTATTGAAAATGTCTTAAAAATGTCTTAAAAATCTTGAATTTTAATTACTCAATTCACACTTAATGTTTGCTGCAGAAAAAATCCCAAATATCAATAAACCTGCTAATTATGCTATATGTTACACTAGACACGCCATCTTCTGAAGATCATTTTAAAGAGAGCATTTTATTGTAAAAAACAAATGAAGTATGTTGATCTTGATCAGTAATTGCATGACGCATTTAAGCTCTATCTCTCTGGCCTCTCATTTGATCTTTTTCTTTCATTTCATCTTATCTTCCTTTCAGTCCTTCTTTATCCCATGAATTCCTTCCTTTTTAAACCCATTAACTCTTCTTTTCTGTCATACAGATGAAATATTACAGTCTATAGTACTATACCTATATTACATAGATAATTAATTAAATGTATGAATTATAAATCCTAAATGTCCTTCTTACATTATATAGTGCCAGGAATGGACAACCAGACAGCTGTGGCAGTCCAGTCCCTGATTGATTCCCAGGTCATCACAGAGACTACGCCAGGTAAGGAGGATAACTCTGGTTATAAATATTCAACATTATTTGTTCTTTAAGGGTTCCATGAAAGACATTGCAGGCCATCAAAGTAAAATCAAGGTTTTGATCAATACACTGGGCTCCTTAAATGGCATTTGACATGTGCGACATTAATTTTAAATTTGAAATTGATATGAGATAAGAGAGGGAAAGGAGATTAATATAAGAGAGCTGGATGAATAATATATACATATAATTATGTTACTGTTTTACTGATTGCATATTTTAAAATATTAATGGTATTTAAATATTTTTAATTCTTTGTAACGGGAGAGGAGAAAATGCAGCGGACCAGACCGGGATTCGAACCCGGGCCCCCTGAAACTCCGGTCAGGTGCTCTACCAACTGATCTATCTAGCCACCGGCGATCGAACCCGGCTGACCGCCACATTCCTCCCTCCTTAAAGGTCTTTGGCCCTCCAAAGACCCTAACCCAGGCTCATCCCTGGCAGGTCTTTCACCTGTCAATTCCAGGGCATTGCATGGCACCAAATGTAACGGGAGAGGAGAAAATGCAGCGGACCAGACCGGGATTCGAACCCGGGCCCCTGAAACTCCGGTCAGGTGCTGTACCAAGTGAGCTATCTGGCCACCGGCGATCGAACCCGGCTGACCGCCACATTCCTCCCTCCTTAAAGGTCTTTGGCCCTCCAAAGACCCCAACCCAGGCTCATCCCTGGCAGGTCTTTCACCTGTCAATTCCAAATCCTGGTCACGGCACCAAATGTAATGGGAGAGGAGAAAATGCAGCGGACCAGAACGGGATTCGAACCCGGGCCCCCTGAAACTCCGGTCAGGTGCTCTACCAACTGAGCTATCTGGCCACCGGCGATCGAGCCCGGCTGACCGCCACATTCCTCCCTCCTTAAAGGTCTTTGGCCCCCAAAGACCCCAACCCAGGCTCATTCCTGGCAGGTCTTTCACCTGTCAAATCCTGGTCACGGCACCAAAAATGTAACGGGAACCAGTTTGTCTATGGCCGCAAAGTGTACTCAATCTGCCCCAAAGTATGCAAAATTATCTTTAAACTCTACTAAGTAATACTAAGGAACAGACCAAGCCCACTAACTATGTAAAGGTACAATAACTGGTCCTGTTTTATTCAACCCAGGTTCTGAGATTCCTAGATTATGACCAACACCTTGAAATAAGAAGAAAGTTTAAAATTTAACAATTAATTTATTATGGTGAAATTCTGAATATTTTATAGTTGACAACAAATAACAAATAAGTTTCCAAAATAATCTCTAAATGTAAACAAAAAAAAGTGAGGTAGAAAAATAAATTAATAACTGAATAAATTATAACAAAGTAAACATAATTTGATAACAAAAATATAATGGGAGAAAATGAGTGTGATGCCCTAAGAAAAATCTACCAAAATAGATGGGAGTGAGCTTCCATACACCTAAGAGATTTTATGATTCCATACAACACCCTAAAAATTATAGTGAGATTCTATGCAAGTAGACTGAAAATTTCCTTAAGCCCTATTTATTACACAAGGGACAAGGCAATTTATTTATTATAAATAACACTATAAAGGCCTAGGGATATCTAATTCATCCTTGAACCAATGTGACTCTAGCTAAGGACTTAGTTACATTTTACAGAATTTAGATCGTGTCCTAAACAAAAAAAAATGAGACTGCACGAGCAGTCCGGGATTTAACCCTAAGAGAGAAGAAGAGAAAGCTTGAACCTTTGGGTTCTTTAGCCTAGAGTGACTTGAAAATGCCGCTGTTACCGTTTATATATAAACTCTGACCAATAAAAATCATTCTAACTAAGTAGCTTTGAAATAGTAATGTGAATATCTAAAATGATTTCTGATATGTTCTAAGTACTATCTGTCAACCAATGAAAAGTCAGGATACAAAATAAGTTCGGAATGACAGCCAAAATGGAGGTAAATTTAACTTGAGCACATGTGAAAACAAATAAAGTTATAAAGTTACAAAGTTACAAATACGGGACTTTGAACATCAGGGATGACTATCGGAAAATGTATAAACTTTAAGGTAATTTAGGGCACTAAATATGCTAATAAAGACAAATTAAATATTCAATAAAGACCAAAACCGTCACATCTTAATTACCAACATTTTGATATACCTTCTGCCTTAATTTTTAAGTAAAATTTTTTTCTTAACACATTTTAGTTGATGAAGATGATGTTTTTCAATGTGGCAAGTGCAAGAAGCAGTTTTGCTCCTTGTCAGTGTTTCTGAGCCACAAACAGTCTCGCTGTAATGGCCCTCGCCCCATAGTGCAACAGGCAGTCTCTCGGACCAGTCAGAATGCTCAAGACATTGTACTTGCCACCAATGCTAGAGGAGCGGCCCCTAACCCAGAAACCGTTACTGTTGGCAGGGCACCACATATCATTCAGGTTTGCTTGTTGTTTGTGGTAGTTAAAAAAATATTAATTTATATCCATTGGAATTCCTTTCCAAAATATGTGAGAATATGACAATATTATAAGAAAAAAAAATTGATTTGCAAAAAGAATTTTATCTTGATTGAGGTAATTTCAAAAGTGTTTCCCGTATTAAAAAATGCAGCAAATATTAATATGTACAACTGCAAAAACTACCAGTAACATAGAATGGTCCACCTTGTATCACAATGTGAAACAATTGCTCACAAAGCAATTTTCATTGGTACATGACATGTATAGTTGTATACCATGCAGTTAAACAGTGCAGCACTTTCTTAATATATAAAAACATTATGATTACATGTACATGAATTGTCTTTAATGTTAGTTAGAAATAATAATTTTCGAATTTTTCTTTTAGTCCTCCATCCCCTCGTACGGTAACGTGACACCAGCCTCAGCCCTTGCTCAGAATGTGGTGTTAACGGATGAACTGATGTCATTCGCCAATATTGATCAATCCCTTGGTAACCAGACATTACAGCTGGTAAGAGAGGGGGGGGGGGGTATTAGAATGAAAGAATTATTACTTATTTTTAAATTATGTACATCTAACATTCCCGTTGAAATCCAAAGATCAATGCTTAGAAATCTATGTCAAAAAAATTTCTGCATAAAATTGTACATTAACTCTGTAGAAAAATAATCAGTAATGTCATGAAACAGCTGTTTTACCAAAAAAATTCACCTTGATGCAAAATGAAATATTGAAGATGTATCTATATTTATTTTTGGCTTTCAGGGACCCCCCGTTTCAACAGGTGGATCCTATCTGTCCCAGGTGGCATCCTATCCCTCCCAGTCTCCTAACAGTGTGACTATCCTGGGTCCCGTCAACAGTGCCTCCACCCTGCCTACCGGCACCACCACCTTTAACTCAGCCACTCATATTCAAATCCAGCCAGCCCCCACTCAGCAGCCACCACTAGTCACCAGGGCAGAGAAGAGTATTGCCAATACCATAGTCAAACCTAGTCCCACTAAAGCTGGTAAAAACACATATTTAATGTGTTTTACTTTTAAACTTTACAGATGAACTTTGGCAGTCCTTGACATCAATACATGTTTCTTTGATTCTGTTTATAATACATTGTATGAAGAGATTAAGGAGACACAACCATTTAACTTTACACTGTATTTTTAGCTCACCTGAGCTGATAGCTCAAGTGAGCTTTTCTTATCACATTTTGTTTGTCGTCTGTTTGTCTGTACGCTTTTCACATTTTTGTATGCTTTTCACATTTTTGACTTCCTCTCAAGAACCACTGGGTATCCTTTGGTGAAGGGAATTCAAGTTAATGCAAATGAAGAGCTTTTTCAAAGATAATTGAGATAGAGTGAAAATTTGCTGATATCTTTTTAAAAATATTCTTTTCAAGAACCATTGGGACAAAATTTATGTATATTTAAAGTGAAACGTGTTTAATCTGGATGTTGTGTATTTGGGGTATCTTGGTATTCATTAATGGAATACTAATTTTTTTTAGGAAGGAAATCTGCCCAGGCTCATGCTAACCTAGTCACAGTGCTTACAAGTGGGACTGAAACTGCAGGAGTGAGGATGAGGCGTTGTAAAAATGGTGGCTTGATCGTGGAGGGAGAGAAGAAAAAACTGATCTGCCAGTACTGCAACAAAGCCTTCACTAAAAACTTTGACCTTCAGCAGCACATCCGAGCACACACAGGAGAAAAACCTTTCCAATGCATTGTCTGTGGGAGAGCCTTCGCTCAAAAGTCCAACGTTAAAAAACACATGAATACACACAAGGTTTGGATTTCTCATATTCATTGGTTTTTTTGGTTTGATTCATAATCTAATGGTAAGAATTTAAGAAGTGATCTAATTATAATGCAGGGTGTTCAAGATACATATTTAATTTTTTGTAAAAAATAAAAATGAATAAATAAATAAATAAAATCAGTGAAGATTAATTTGTTATCACATGTACGTTCATATGACATGTACATGTATTTTACAGGTTTGGCCTTCAGGAACTGGGAAAACGTTACCAGAACAGCCCCCTCTACAGGTTGAAAATGTTACTACCGAACAAGGGGAAGAAACCACTAAGGTCGCAGTCAGTGAGAAGGAGCAGGTCAGTGTCTATAGAAGGAAAAATTAATTTAAAAAGTGGTTTTAGATCATATGTTTTATTCCAGACCTATATATAATGCTAGTCAGTTACAATTTCTTAATGAGAGAAAAAAAGCTGTGAATTGTTTGAATTGAAATCCAGTTCAATACATAACAGTGTGAATTTATGAAACTTGCACTTATGGGAAATCCACATAAAACAGGACATATGATAAAAATAAAATTGACATCATAGAATTTATATTTACATTTGTATTATATACCTACCTGTACATGTATGTTCATTAAAACCTGTGATGACAGTGCATCATTTTATTGTGATTTTTATCTAGGAGAACAACACTACAGCTGAGCCTAAGGAAGACACTAGAACCAAAGTCATGATAGACAACTCCTATGTGTGTCAGTATTGTCCTAGTCGCTTCAAGTCCTACTTCCACCTTAAATCTCACATGGTGCAGCATAAAAACCAACAGGTCAGTATGTTAATATTTTTAATACCCCCCCCCCTCTTTCCTGTCAAATACAACAACAAAAGACAGCAAACTAATCAAAACTCCTTTTTCTTTCCAGTGAAGTATACAATCATCTTTTTCAGGGCTTTGTACAACTTTGAATTCTATGTTTTGCAAGTCTCTTAAATGTTGATGAACTAACTATTTTACAGGTTTTCAAGTGTTCCATGGCTAAATGTAGCAGAGTGTTTAAAGAACTGGACTCCTTTCTGGAGCACATTAAGGAACACGAATGTGAGATGTCCTATCGCTGTCATACCTGTAGTAAGATGTTTGTATCATTGTATGAATTGGGCCTCCACCAATACACACACAGTCTCTACCCTCATCAGGGGCCCAAGACAGGACCAAGGTAGCAAAAAATGAATATGTACATTTAATTTATTCAGTGGGATTTTTCATGTCAGGCACCAATTACTTTTAATATTTATGTGCATGTAATATGTTTATATTTGTATTGAATGAAGTATTTGATAAAGCAAGTGAAATTTTTTATAATTAAAAAGTTACTTGGAAAAAGGGGAAAGTAAAAAAAATCCTGACTTGATTTTGCATTTAAAAAATGTAGATTAAAACTCACCTTTTGTCTTGGCAGGCATTTTCAGTGCACTCGCTGCATGAACAAGTACTCTACCCCTGAGGCCTTGGAGCACCACATAAACACCTCCTCCCACGATCACCCCTGCCCTCACTGTAACAAGTCATTCACCTGTGAGAGATATCTACGTCGTCATTTACCGTCACATGGATCAGAAGGTTTGTTGTATTTGAATAAAAGAAATTGTTCACTTTTTCGAGGAGGTGTTTCATTGAATTCACTAAAAAATTTATACTGTAAATGTAATACATTTAGCAGTGTATTCTATTTAGTGCTTTTGGCCGAAAGCAGAGTCCACTTAATCAAGAACATTGCCAAAATGCCTTGTATATCATACATTTATACATGTATCTAGCACATTCAGATAGAGCTAAATCAAATTTATGCTAACTTTTGAAAAATGAATTTCCGCCAAATATCATACATGCCACATATAATACATTTTACAGTATGTTCTCCCTTGTAGGTCAATTTCAGTGTCCAATCTGTGAAAAGAAATTCAAAGCCGAGCATTACCTGAAAATGCATGCCTTAATTCACACAGGAGAGACTCCATTTTCTTGTGAAATCTGTCACACTGCATTCAACCGTAAGGACAAACTCAAAAGACACATGCTGATCCATGAACCAGCCAAGCGGTACAAGTGTCCTTTCAAAGCAGTAACAGGTGAGAATTCTGGTCGATCAGGTTTTGAACGAGTAAGATACACATTCAAGATCAGCTCTTTTGACAAGAATAGTTTTAGTGGTGTTTTATGGTGTTAGTTGCTTTAAATTGAAACAATTTATAACTGGCAAAAAAAAATGTTTTCTTGTGTACAGAGCATGTGTTTAATGGAGAAACTGTACATAATGTAAATGGAGAGGCATTTCCATTTATTGAAAAGGATAGAATATTAAGGAACAAAGAAAGGAATGTACACTTTCTTTTAAAGGCCGAGCTTGACCTACTTGAAAATCCGGTGGTAGTGCAATTAAGCAAATTTGGTGTAGGGCGGCGCTTACTGCTGCAGCCAAGTTAAAAATAAACTCCAGCATGCTGATAACAGAAGACAGCACATGTGTTACTTGGCTAAACAAGTCGCCCACTGTGATAATCTTTACAAAGTATAAACAAATACAAAGCAGGATTTACAAGACACACTGCTGATTTATTGATTAATTACATTATTGATTATATAAAATTCTGATTAAAATAAAAAAAAATTAATTATTTCAATTACATTATAATATTGATATTTCATATATGTACAAAATTTTCTGGACTCAATATTAATATTATAACAGTTCATTTCAGTAAAAGCTTTCTACATATTTACACCAAATATTATCCCTGTATCTAAATGTTAGTTTTTTGTACACTTTCTTCCCTTTTTGGTTTCGTGGGGCATTCGGATTCCTGGAATGATACACAGAGGTGTGCTCCCTGTCAACGTTCTCATTCCAGTGGCACACAGCTAAGTTTGATCTGAGTTTATACTGGTTTTCTCCAAACACTATTCTCTTGTCTTGAAATATGTTCATGACATTATTAAAACTTTCTACATAGAAAGTATCTTTACCTAAAACATAATCTTCGGGATATTTATAGATTACTGATCCTTTCAGTGCATTTTCTAAAAGTTTTTTGGCGATTTTACTTGTTAACACCACTCGAGAAGGTTCATACTTTTCATCCTTTCTGCATCGTGACTCTGGATGGCACTTTTCATGCAAGTTTTCATAGTGCGGAATTATATTCTCTATAAATTCTTGTAGTTTTTTTGGATTTCCTTCACAGTGACGAACAGCCCAATGAATATGAGTGGCAATTGGTTCAGTCTTGTCAACTAGCTGCTCACTCCAGGTAAAACCCTCGGACTTCTTACTGCCACTGGAAATATTTTTCAGTGATTTTTTAAGTGCTTTCACTGAATGCCATAAGTCGTTTTGATTTGTTGTTTCTTGTGAGTCTTTGATGAATTTGTTGATACTGAGATTTCTGTCGTGAGAGTGGATCTTGACGGTAACGTCTTGGGAGGTGAAATTTTCATAAATGGTTTCTGTGCCAATTCTTTCATGTCGTTGAGAAACTGGGTCCTGTTGTTTTGTGACATGGACACAATCCAAAACTTTATGACATTTCTCACCGATGGCCACTACAGATGTGTCTTTTGCGTTTTTACGCCATCCATGCCTAGCATCAGTTAAAATGTTAATTCCATCCAAATCTTCGTAACTTCCAATTTCTTCATGAAGAGCATCTTGAATGGATTCCTGATATTCGGTCTCAACAGAATTTTTATATTCTTCAAAAAATTGTTTCCTCCTGGCCCAGTTGATGCATCCTAATCCACTTCCATTTGAGAATCTTGTATAATGAGATGGTAGCATTCCACTACACATGAGACCATGACATATTCTGTGGTTGACTAAATATTCATCATTGGGTAGATATGGTGATGATGACCAGGAATAACTATGCATTTTGTCCTTGGAGCATTGGAGACGCAAAGAGATGACATGTCCTTTCATAGTTTTCTTTGAAAATTTCAATTTTCCATCACAGGTTTTGGTATGAGCTTCACAAAGTTCACATATATTCAGAAGTGATGATTCTGCACAAACGAACATTTTCTGATTTACGTCCCTCTTCCTGACTTGAAGATATGTTGATGGAAATTGTGTCTGATCCGGCTCCACTCTTTGGTCCTCTGAGTGTTTTTTTAGCCAAAAGTCCAAAAGTTCCTCAATAATAACAGCATTGTTTACAGGTGCATT
>PRKT01000017.1:384179-401226 GCA_003671525.1 Saccostrea glomerata | reverse complement strand
GGACAGGAATGGCACAGACGTGACATAATGCCAACATGTGTAGTGAACATTGTGAGAACATGGCTACCAAATCCAAAAGATGTACAATACATGGGTCATTTGTGGGAATAATTTTTTTTCTTATCTGACAGTCCTTTTATTTCTTTTTGTTTGTATATAGATAGGCTAGGAATATATTTGACTCGGTATTTATTTTGTACAGCTATTGTGAGGATTTTATAATATTCTAATTTCAATACAGATGTGAAAAAAATTTAAATCATGGATTTTATTTTTGGAGGTTGGATTTATCTAGAGATGAAAGTAAGTCAAATACTGCAGCATTCTGTTTTCCTATAATGTCTGAATGAGATGTAGACAACTTCCGGTGTAAACAATAACAAACTAAACCACACCCACTGCTGTCAGTTTTGAATTTCAAATAGAAATAGAAGCCCTGCTTCAAATATTTCAATGAAAAATACAGCTTAGAAAAAAATTTCCAGTAAATTTAATTTGTGACCAAAGATGCACATTAGTGAGAAGAGTTAGCCTGACAAAAATCTGGTGATAAAGGAGACTCAGTATTTTAATATTTGTAAATAAGTCTCTGCAATCTGAATGTGGCCAGAAAAATCAAATATATACCACCATTTTTCTCATTGGCTGCTATTTATACTCCGATGTCCTCCTTTAAAGCATATTTAATAAAATTCATTCCCATTAATTATAATGGTATTTTGGTACGTGTCTTATTTACATAGCACAAGAATAAGTCTGATTTTTATGCCCCCCTTCGAAGAAGGTAGGGCATATTGCTTTGCTGCTGTCTGTCGGTCAGTCTGTTGGTATGTCAGTCTGTCGGTCCATTCATAGTTTCCGTTCATTTTCTTCACATACTGAAATGAACTTTAGTATACAGGTATATCAGATGAATATCTAGGTCAAGTTCTGTTTTAGGTGTGATTGCCCCATTTTTGACAGAGAAATGCCCCTTCGGTTTAGAAAAATTCCAATTATTTGCAGATTCCGTTCATTTTCTTCAGAGAGGTTGCACATACTGAAATGAAATTAAGTATACAGATTTTACAGATGAATATCTATTAAGTCAAGTTTTGTTTTGGGTACGATCGCACCATTATTGACAGAGTTATGCCACTTGGACTAAGAAAAATTCCAATTATTTGCAGTTTCCGTTCATTTTCTTCAGAGAGGTTGCACAAACTGAAATGAAATTTAGTATACAGATTAATCAGATGAATATCTAGGTCAAGTTTTGTTTTGGGTATGATTGCACCATTTTTGACAGAGTTATGCACCTTTGGACTTGGAAAAAATTCTAATTTAGGAGGGAGGGGGGCATAAGTGTTTTACAAACATCACTTGTTTAATTCTTAGACAATACAAACATTTACAAATTGCTTTTGTTTTTTAGGGTGCACTAAGGAATTCAGTAGAACTGATAAACTGAAATCTCACATAGTAACCCACAGTGGTCTTCGTCCTTACAAGTGTGGAGAGTGTGGAAGATGTTTCAGCAGAAAGCCACACTTGATCGAGCACGAGAGAGGACACAGAGCAGACTACAAATTCAAATGTGAAGTTTGCCAGAGAGGATTTTTCCGACCCAAACTGTTCAAGGAGCACAAGTGTATACCGGGTAAAAACGGAGAGGCGCCAGCGAGGGTGTATCGACCCAGAAATAAAAGAAAAGTGGGCCGGCCCAGAAAACGCATGATAACGGTAGAAGCAGGTAAAGATAGAAACAAGAAGAGTGAGGTGGAGGAAGACAGTGAGGTGGAGGTTCAGAATGTGATGGTCATGCAGACGGAGAGTGGGGAGGCAGTGGTGGAAGAAAGCCAAGCAGAGGGGGTGGAAGAGCCCCCCATCCAAGAGACCTCTCCAAAAATCGTCAAGGAAGAGGAAAGCAGTAAAATCAAAACAGAAAAACCACCCTTTTGTGTCAAAGTCACCCCTCCTGTTCCTCGATACGTTACCGTCAACATGGCTTCCCAGCCCAATAGCATTCTGGGACATGGCATTCAGACACATTTCTTGCAGACTTCAACCTCAGGTGCAGGTTATCAGAACATTGTGTCCCCCCACACCAGTTATCAACCGGTTACCATTATAGAGACTCAGTCAATTCCTATACAAGTCACTAATCTGGAGAACGTAGCTCTAAGTGACCAGCTATCTCTTCAAATGGCCTCTTTACAGGGCGGTGTTACTGTGAGTGACAGTAATGTGTCTGTGATAGAGAGTGTCCCCATGCAGGTTGTGATGCCTTCAGATGATCCTGATAGCATGGTGACTACTCACGTTGTGGTAAGCTCCAGTGGACAAGACCAGGGGTATCCCACCTCACAGCTGGACGATTTCACGGGGCCAGAGGGAGACCCCGTTTTACAAGGCACTGAAAACCTACTGAAGGCCCATGCTGAAATACTGCAGTCAGCTCAGTAGCATGTATTTTTCTAGCACAAATTCTGATCATGGTTGCATTTGTAATTTATTTTGATCTATTTAAGCATAAATTATTTATTGAAAGTTTTAGTTTTTTGTGGAATATATACACTGTATACATGAGATGTAAATTTAGTCTTCTTGAAGTAAATTATAAAAAAAAATATGTACAGTTGTTTCTTGTATTAGTGATCAATTGTTAGATTAGGTTTTGACATTTTCATTCATGCAGTTTTAATTTTCATACATTGCAGGTATAGGGATTTGTATGCAACAAAGAAAAGTTCATACAAACCAAAAATACTCTCCCCCTCCTGACTACTTTTTTCCCCAGAAATTTCACGGATCAGGGCATGCCAAAATGCAGATTTTAAAGTGCATTTGATCACCTTTATTTTTCAAAGTTCATTTCTAGTTATTTACCCGCAAAAATAGTACAAACCACAAAAGTTGACTTGGTCCAAGCTGAAAGAGACATGGACACAGTTTCAGCTGAAAAATTTCAAATTTATTTTTTCTTATTTTTATGATTTTAATGATTTTTGAAATTTTTTATTCCAGTTGTCAAGATACATTTCAGATTTAAAGCTCCAAATCTTTGTAATGTAAACAAGTCTCGTGTAATATCTTCATTTACATAGGTTAAATGCACTAACTTATGTTCATTCAAAGCAGATTTTTCAATAAAGAACTTAATTCTTAATACCATTAGACAGTTTCTATTTATTTACTAAATCTTGTTTGTTATAAATATGATGTTTTCTAGATTTAAACAAAACAAGGTATGAGACTTGTTTACATAAAGAATTTTAAGTTTTATATCTTCTTTGTAGTTCAATTTTTTGGTGATCATTTGAATTGCCTTAATTAGAAATTGTAAACATAAAAAATTGGTTTTAAGAAAATCAGTTGAAACTGTATCCATATCCCTTTAATTTTATTCATTAATAGGCATACACCATTTTATTTTTCCTAATAATCAACCTGTTCAGTGTCAGCTCTTGGGTTTATGTTGTTATTCGTTTCTACTCCAACGAACATATTAAATAATTTATGAAATATATAACACGCATATACAGTGTTCTCGTAAGTGCAGTTTAAAGTAATATACGCCGTATGGCTGCCGATTTGTATGTGAAACAAAATGATTAAATGATTTGAAACACATAAAGTGTAATGAAAAAATAATATTTCCACAAAATTTAACTATAAAACTCGTTGTAATAACAGAACAATAAAGCAATACCTGCAATCAAGAATTCAGTCTTTTCATGAATATTGATAAAGGAAGTGCGTAAACAGTAGGTCTAAATATAGACACGTATGTCCACGGGAAATTATAGACAACGAGGAACGTTGCATTTTGACAACGATTATTAATAAAAGGTTAATATGCGTCATAACAGAGTATAGATGGTTGATGCTGATTACATTTAAAGATAACTTATATTAATAGTAACACGCCATCCATGTCAAAAGTGGGTTGTATCTCAAAGGGCTTACCTCGTTTTCTTGACGCCGTGTTTGTTTATCAATCTAAAAGTAGCGACGGCGTCACGTGGTGGATTTACTTAAAAATAGACATTATTCTCCTTGCAGGATAATAAATAATTATAATTTGATAACTTTATAACGAATTTTATTTAAATGGTGTAATTTACAGCATTTTCGTAACTTTTATTGGTAAACAAAATATATAAATTTCCAGCCGTATTTTAAAATGGCGCACGTTATAGCGTATATTACTTTAATATTGCAAATAATATTACAAATACAACTTTACTTCTCCACAAATCTTACACTGTAAAAACAAAAACGTATAATTAATAAAAAACAAAGACGATATTTGTGTGGGCGGGGAAATGTCTGACTGCACTGATTGAGAGAGATCCTTGAACTTTACATACGGTAAAGCGTGCGTACTTGAATAGAATATCATTCTATTAATACATTTATTTAACCAATCACGTGGACATTCTAAATAACAACAAACAGTAGGCAAACACGTGTAGGATTTCTGCAGTGTGATCACTTCAATAAAAACATATTTAAATTAACACTTAGGATTCATTGTACCTGACTGGTTTTTCCCTGGTCACTGCTGTTTAGTTGTTATATCTCTTATATATATTGTATATCTGGTAATCAAAGATTTGGTAATATGTAGTTTTTTGCCCTGTCTGTCTGTCCAGGGACCTATATACTTAGTATATAGGTCCCTGGTCTGTCTATTTGTTTGTCCTCAAAAACTTTGCCTATAGTTTTGTCATTGCCCATTTCTTTTGATTGGGTAAAGCTATGGCTCTCATATCTCACAAGAAATACACCTTCGAAAGTAGGTGTACTTGACTGTTAAAAAGTTATGACCAATGTTAAAGTTTTTTTTAAAGTCAAGGTCAAGGTCAAAACTTTTTATACCCATTGAAAGAACTTATCACAATGAAAACACATATGAATTATTACAACTCTAGCACCACTTTTTCAAACGTTACGGCTAAATAATAAAGTTTGGAAAGGTTTGGTAAAAGTTGGTCAAGGTCAAGAGGTCACAAGGAAAGTTCTATGAAAAATGAGAGCCGTAGCCTCACCCAGTCAAAAGTTACGGGTAAGACCACAGGCCTTTGGATCGCTTAAAAAAAATTGTGTGTGTAAAAAAAATATTTTTTTTTCAACACCTCAATTTTTTTAAGCGATCTAAAGGTCTGTGGGTAAGACTAAAGGTTTCTGCGGACAAGAGATAGACAGACAGATTGGATAAAAACTAAATTCATGTACCCCTGAATCTTCAATTACAAGGGCATTAAAAAGAGATATTATTTAAAATTCCAGACAAATCCTTTTATTTTCTCAGACCTGAAACATTTGAACAGTCTATAGACCTTATTTCACTTTCTTATTGAAAGTATATGTATCTTTAACTGTTTAATTGCATATTAGACCTTTTGGTTAATTTACATAATGTCTGTTAAATGACACACAGAGGAAACAATCAAATTCAAAGAATTGTGGTCACCAGTTTTCGGGGTCTTTGTGAGTGAAATGTCATTTTTAATGGCATATTGTGTCAAATATAATAATGAACACCCTATTATTTGTCTTTCAGAAGTTATCACCAAAATTCAATTTTTATGCCCCCCTTCGAAGAAGGGAGGACATATTGCTTTGTTGCTGTCTGTCGGTCCATTTAGTTTCCGTTCATTTTCTTCACAATCGTTGCACATACTGAGATGAAATTTGGTATACAGGTATATCAGATGAATACCGGTATCTAGGTCATGTTCTGTTTTGGATATGATTGCACCATTTTTGACAGAGTTATGCCCCTTGGACTTAGAAAAATTCCAATTATTTGCAGTTTCCGTTCATTTTCTTTGCAGAGGTTGCACATACTGAAATGAAAATTAGTATACAGATTAATCAGACAAATATCCAGGTCGAGTTCTGTTATTGATACAATCACGCCATTTTTGACAGAGTTATGCCCCTTTAGACGTTAAAAAATTCAATTCATTTGCAGTTTCCGTTAATTTTCTTCAGAGAGGTTGCAAATACTGAAATGAAATTTAGTATACAGATTAATCAGATGAATATCTAGGCCAAGTTCTGTTTTAGGGTTCGATTGCACCATTTTGGACAGAGACATGCCCCTTGCATGCATGCTTGGAGATTTTTGTACTTATGAAAAAACTTTAACCTTAGCCATAACTTTTGAATGCTAAAGGCTAGTGATCTCACACTTCAATTATATAATCCTTGTGAGTTGACCCTTTGTTGGATACCAAGAACTTTGACCCTATGACCTTTCATTGGATACCAATGACCTTGACCTTGAAGATTTCCATACTTATGAAAAATAAACTTTAACCTTGGCCTACTTTTATATTTCACAATTGTATTTCCAGTGAGAATACCCTACTTTTAATAACAATATATCAAATTTGCTTTTAAGAAAAGTTTCATCTTTGCTATGTTGCCATCTAACAACTCACCTGTAGAAGACCTAGCAGATGGAAACTATTACTACAAAGATGGAGGGGGATTATATCGTGTTATATGGTTTTTAATCCTTTATCCTTGTCTAGAACCATCACTGCTCAATCGCTCATAGGTTATATTTAAATCCCTTCGCAAGTATACATGTACATGTATGGTGACCAGTGGTGGATCAAGGAATCTTGAAAAGGGGGACCTGAGCTGTTTGGGGTCGGGTAAGGGGCCCAGAGCCACATCCGAAAAATGATTTATTAAATCATGAATTTTTAGACACGCCGGGGAGAGGGAGCGGCCCCCTGGGCCCCCTTTAAATACGCCAGCGGTTACGTATGTGTATATGTTAAAAGATTCTCGTATGCGACATTGACATACTCGCTCATTCGATCATCTAATTAGCCAATCATTCGAATAAGCATTTTTGGTCAAATATTTTATCATTATTCAGTACTGAGAAACACGAAGTTGTCAGATATCAAACAGGTTAAAATACTAATAGTGCCGAAACTTTGATGGTAGAAAATCCTTAAGATACCTGAAAATTTTCTTTACCTTTATTAAATCAGATAATGGAAATTTATGCTCTAATTTCACAACGAGTAATATGTATAATAATTTGTAATTGCAGACGTATTTGTTAGCATACGCGTAGGTCTCCTTTTGTCATATAGTTAGTACATAATTATGTACACGTAATTCTATATGGAAAAAAAAAATCAATATTTATTCTTATTAAAAGCGATAATTTCTCTATTATTCAATTTATTCCTGGGTAAATGTTGAAAATTAAAAGATGCATGACGTGTTCGCAATCTTGTTTGTAGGCATTTAGTTGTTAACAAGATTGACAATCTCTGGATTTGTTTACATTTTTTGTTCAATAAAAGCTACAAAAAGCAGATAATATCATTGTTGAAAAATAACTTATAAAAACAATTTAAAAAAAAAACTTTTTTTGAAGTTGTTGTTTCACTGTCAAACAAGCCCCGGCAAATAAAAAAGAGTTTTATTAAACAAAATTTTACAATTAAAGTTGCTAAAAGGATAATAATTAATGTTGCCGCATTATCAAGTCACATTGATTGAATGTCACGCGCCCAACATTTACAGTATAATCAGTAAATCAATATAAACATGAGGGGGGGGGGTCTAAAAAGGGGTCAGGCCTTGAAAATAGATGAACTCCGAAAATGGATCCACCCTGATGAAAAAAAATAATTTTTTGTTCATGGAATTATGGTACTGTTGTTATACCAACTAAAGCTAGTCAGGCCTTGAAAACAGATGAACTCCGAAAATGAATCCACCCTGATAAAAAAAAATAATTTTTTGTTCATGGAATTATGGTGCTGTTGTTATACCAACTAAAGCTGACTTGACCATGAGTTGGTGCTTAAATATTATGCCCGGTCCCTTAGAAAAGCTTTGGCAAATAATTATTGTTTATCGACCGTAAGCCAGAACACGCCAGAAGTTTTCGAAATCACTTTAAAGACTTTGTTGGCAAAATGACAACTTATCCTGTAACTTTTAGTGATAGTCAAGCTCGAGATGCCTTCAATTATTTTACACTTTTTAAAAAGTAAAGTAGCAATATACCATTAACATGTACCACCTACGTTTGAATTTATGTCTCCCATGCAGTAGATTTGATACGCAAAAGCATGTTCTAGCTTTGGACTAGCAATTTCTAAAGCGAGGCCGGTTATGACAAAAAAGTTGATGATACAAAGACATCGAAAGTCCCGTTTAAAGTCAATCTTCACAAATTCTATGATTGATGCAATGACCTTGTTAGCAAATACAATCTATCGTTAATTAGAATGTTGACGGCTTTTTTTTTTAAAAATGTCAAATCATGACAAGAAGCAAATGCTGATTGTGACCGGTCAGCAGGGTACTGTATGTTTATTCCTCTGTGGCATCTAATCCTACCTTTGATGTTTTTAGACGTCTGTATATCCTCTGTTTCTAATTTGAATAGTTCAGATGGAGGTTTGAGCGTGTATACTTTTGATATGTCATTCAAAGATATCAACGATACCTTTTAAAGTCAACATGCATTTCGCAAAGTCTGTGGTCGATTCAATGATCTTGTTACTAAGTTATTTATAAAATAAATGAAAAAAATTACTTTTGGACCCTTGCAGATGAACTTAGTAAGATTTATTTTTTTCCTTTGAATAGTTTCACAGCAGTTTCAATGCAGCACTGTTTCAAAAACCAGAGGTCTCTAATGAGACTGTAGCTCTACTGGTCTATACGTATAACAAAGGAAAAGTAGCACTTGGGTTTGAAACTTTGCAACAGGCAGCAATAAATAGAATTTTGCATCTTAGTGTAGTCTTAATCTAATTATGCGCAAAGTTATTTAAGGATTCACTGTCTAGTAAGTGTAGTATGCCAGGGCATCAACGATAATGGGAAATATGGGATATTTGCATAACGGGCAAAGCCCGTTATGCATAAATTATCCCATGTTTACTACTATCGTTGATGTCCCTGGCATACTATAATAACTAGACAGTGATTCCTTATATTTCTAATTCATTGTAAAATAAAATTGTAGATTTAGACTTTACAAATGCTAGCAACCATGATTGTAAGATCATTATACAGGTCTATAAAAGTCTTTTTGTATGCCCTGCCAATGAATCTTAACACTGGTGATAAAAGACATTTTTCCAAAATGAAAAGCAGTTGGAGCTGTTTCAACTTGCTATGTAATTACCGGAGTGTGACTTGCTAGGTAATTACCGGATTGTGACTTGCTATGTAATTACCGGATTGTGACTTACTATGTAATTACTGAGTAGTGATGTGCTATGTAATTACTGGGTTGTGACTTGCTATGTAATTATGGGTAGTGATTTGCTTTGTAATTCTTGGTAGTGATTTGCTATGTAATTACCGGGTTGTGACTTGCTATGTAATTACTGGGTAGTAATTTGCTATGAAATTACCAGGTTGTGACTTACTATGTAATAACTGAGTGATTTGCTATGTAATAACTGGGTTGTGACTTGCTATGTAATTATTAGGTAGTGATTTGCTATGTAATTTCTGGGTTTTGACTTGCTATGTAATTTCTGGGTTATGACTTGCTGTGTAATTTCTGGGAAGTGATTTGCTATGTAATTACTGGGTTGTGACTAGCTATGTAATTTCTGAATTGTGACATGCTATGTAATTACTGGAAGTTCTAGTATTTAAAATTATGATTATTTTCATAGAAATTAAGGGATAGGACTACCTAAGTTTTTGGAACTTGTGTCCAATCCCTTGGACATGTCGTAAATAAAATATGTTCAAAACAAAAATTGATTTTTTTTTTTATAATAGGACATTCGTACCAGGAAAAAAAAAACAAATTCATTAAAACAAGTTCAATCCTTATCTCACTTATCGTGATTCAACCTTTGTGTCAAAATTAGCACCCTAAAGCGTAAATATTTACCATTTTCGGGATGTTTAGATGTAATGTGTAACTATGTGTTAATTCTTTAAAATGTTTCTTCACGTGTCATTAAAGCAATTAAAAACACACTTCAACATATGAACTGAGTGCTTCCAGAAAAGTGTTAATTTTAAATAATAAATTACTGTTTTCAATTACATATGTAAATAAGTTCACAGAGTAAATCAGTTGTTGGTTTTTTTGTTAACATTAACATGTAGATTTATAGGTTTTTTTTTAATGTGACATAAATAATAAATTCAATTTAATTTAAATACTAGTAATCTGTTTGCAAATATTATTTTTTCTTTTCTTTTTGATATGTATTATATTTAAACATATTGCAAGATAGATGTAAACATTTTATTTTAAAATAAAAAGATATTAAAGTTAAAAAAATACGGGGTTACACTGTAGCTCTTTTTTTTTATATCATAAAGAAAAGAGTTTTCGACTTATTTTGAAATATATAAATTAAATATATGTGGGAATGAGAGAAAGTTGCCCTTTAATTGCACATATCTCCTTCCTTTGTAAATCATGTAATAACTCATGAAAATGCCATCAATACAATCTTTTAAGGATTACAAGAAAGTGTCATAGACAAATATCATTCTGTAGGTTATTGGGTTACTGGTTTACTTTTTTAGACGATTTTAACTGAGTTAACTTATTTACTAGTAATACTAGTTCATATAAAAATTAATTTGCATGGTAAATGTTTAGACAGTTTAGGGTTTTGTTCTGCTTTCATTCCATTGGAACCCGACAGACAACAAAGTGTATAACCGAAGAGAGAACAAAAATTAAAATCAAGAGACAACGCTCACATTAATCATATGCACAAAGAGTAAAATGAATCATAGACAGCAAGTTTTATAGTACAGACAACACAATGCAAGCAAATTCAAAGAATTGTGGTTCCCTGCTTTTGATGTCTTTGTGGGTGAGATGTCATTTTTTATGAAATACTGTGTCAAATATGAACGCCCTATTATATATGTCAATCAGAAGTTGTATGTGACTTCATCTTTGCATAGAATTTTCGTTAATATAATGCAGTTCCGTGGTCTAATGGTATGTCTCTCGTAACATGTATATAAAAAGAGAAAAAAAATGTCTCTCGTTTAACATGTGAGAGGTCTCGGGTACGAAGCCCCGGCGATCCATTTTCTTTTTTTTTTCGAAATACTTTTTTGTATTAATTTAATGATAGTATTCAGCATGTGAAATGAAAAATTTATGAGGTCTGGCTTGTACAAACTCATAAAATCATCATTACAGTCACAGTGTGATAAATATTCCATTTAAAAAGAATCTTCTATACACATAATAAAGAATAAGCAATCTTTATATCTTATATATTTAATCTTTAAATCTTTATATCCATATTGACATATTTTATTTGCTTCAGTATACATGTATACATTTAATGATTCTACAAATTCAGTTAAGGGGATCTGACCCCCCACCTACCCCCGAACTGCGCATGGTTTACTTTTTCCCTAAGCGGGGGACACAAATTCTCAGAATTAGCTTGTTCTATTGGAATTTACCATGAGGACTTAACGACATTGAACAAGTTTTCTCTGACAAATACGAGGGCCATTCAAAGTTTACGCAGACTCTGCTATTATTATTTACTCTTACAGACGTCATATACATGTGTAGTTATGAGAAATCACAGAAATATGTATCTCAAAGATTCCAATACATTTTGGGCAAAATTTTTGTATTTAAAAAAATTCTCGTAGAATTTTGCTCGTAGATACCTTCTTGCATTGGTGATTGTTGGTTTTGCATCGGAGTCTGTTGATTTTGCAAACGAGTCTGTTGATTTTATTTTTAAGGTTGTCTGTTTTTTATTTCATTATGTTTATGAAATTAGTTGTTAGTTGTGCATAAATGTCTTTTTTACCCTTTCCGCCGCCCATAGCATACACTGTATATTATAATGTTATTTTAAGCTCACAAATCTATATTTTTTCAACTTCATGGCATCTTTGAACATTTGCTACATGTTACCAAACACGATAATTAGCAAATGTCGTGTTTACCATCGATTCAAAAAAGTTTTCTTTTTTTTTTTTTAAATGTATTTATGAGTACTGTAAGTGTTGACGAAAGATTTCTCCATTATTTCCTAATCATGACAAGAAGCACACGGCGGGTTTGATTGGTCGGCAGGGGAGGTACACTCCTCCATCCCACTTCTAATGTTTCGAAGGCCTGTACATGTGTTTGCTCTGCTCCTATTTTGTATTGTTTTATGGACTTTTGAGCATGAATACTGTTCGTTAACTCTATATATTTCACAAGTGATACAAAGGTACCTATATTTTCATAGGTTGAAAAAAGACGGCCATTATAATTCAATTATCGGGTACAATATACACGCCTTCAACACTATAAAAGGGAATTTTTTCGCTTGAATGAATCATTTTAACAAAAGAATGTCGATCACAAGAGATATTTCATTCTTGAAAAAAGGAGACTTAAACTCTATTTCAGATCCCTTTGTTTCTTCACATAGGGAACATGGTAGATCAAATTGCAAAAATAATCAACAAGTTCAATGCAAGAAAGATCGTTCTGCCTTTAGAGAATACAGGGGCCCACTGTTGCTTGCAGAAACTCGATCCGATAAAAGTCAGCTGAACTCCAAGGGTGTTTCTAGGACCAGAAAAACCAGTAACCTTCACCAAACAAGAATCAGAGGAATTCAGCTGAAGAAATCTACTCAGCATAGGCATGTCAAATCTGCCAAAAGTAAACGACATACAAAAATACCCGGAAAAACAAGGCATGGATTCCGAGCAAAATCAAAAGAGAGTGCCAAACTGATCGAAGTTTTTGGAGGATCAAATGTTGGCAAAGCCAGTTTCATGCAACTTTTGAAACAGATCCAAGAATCCATTACATCTGGTATGCATTTTAATCCCCTTTTTGTAGATTGTTTCGATAATTATCTTAAGAAACGTATAAGTTTTATAAAATTTTGCATTTCATTTTGAATTCTTTAATTTAGATAAGCAAACAAGTAGAGTCATATTGGAACACGATGATTCGAAAACGCATCTGCTCTTTGAGACTTCAGAACTGTATCTAGAGAAGGTAAGACTTCTTAAAATTTTCAAGTACATGGTTGCTTTGTTTTGAATTACATTAATCTTTGTGATTAAAATATAACTTAAATTAATATTTTTTCTAGGCTACAGATCTTCAAGAAGCAGATGCCTGTGTTGTAATGTTTGCCGTCTCCGACAAAGCATCGTTTCAGTTTGCTAAACACTGCATCCAGAACATAAGGAAAAGTCATAGAGAAGACCTCCCAATATTTCTTGTGGCAAATAAATCTGACTTGATTCGACATCGTAAGGTCTCTCAAAATGGTAGGTTACCATTAAAAGTTCATTAAAACTGTAAACTTCTTCGCAAAGGCGTTGAAAACGATTTTTTAGAGTACAGTAACAAAAATAATCCATTGCAATTTTTCATTTTCATTTTCTTTTTAATTTCAGATGCTATCAGAGTTGCCAACCTTCATACTTGCCAGTATTTCGAAACATCGCTGATTTTTAATTATAATGTGCCAGAATTACTGCAAGACATTCTCACCCGAGTTCATAAAACCAAAACAAACAGATGTCTGAGATACATCCAAAGCATGGCCGAGGCTTTTCAAAATAGATTGAAGAAATTTCTTCAATAATTTACACTGATGGTACAGTTTCATGTAATAACAAAGATATAAATGTTTATAAGTCAGAGAAAAAAAATTGATTCTCTAATAAAAACGCATTTACAACAGTTTTGTGTCTGCTTCTGTCAGTTTGAACAAATAAAAGCAGAAACGAAAAAAATGGACGTTTTAATTTTGACTATACTGAAAAAATCGTAATTTAGATGGAAAACACCCTACTTGAGTTCAGTTTACCGGTATTTGTCACAAAAGCTATTACAAGTATCCACGGCATTAAAAAACATATTAAGGGACTCCGATCCTCAGCCAGGAATGACAACTCTTTAATTTATAATTTAATTCAAAAAGTCTCAAAATGAAGCTTGAAAATTAGATCTTTTCATGCAGCAATTTTCATTATATACCTCTCAATGTGTTTCAAGGTTCTTTGAAGTTCTTAGAAAGGCCTAATTAAAAGTTGAAATTTTTACCACTTGGAGGCATTTTAGAATTACATATATCAAGAAATTAATATTCATTTTAATCTAACCATAAATACCAATGTTTCTTAACCTAATATGAAATTAAAAGTGATTTATGGAGCTTTGCAATGACACTTTAAATTGTAAAATGAAAGAAGTAAATAAAAGAAATTAAAGTACATTACATGTATAAATATTTTGGAATTTTTTCAAAACCCTGGATACCTATGATTTTATTTTTTAAATGTGTTAATTGGTCAAATTTGAATTGGAAAATGCATAGCGGGTGTTTTTATTCGCAATTCCTGAAAATATATTTGAGATTTACTAATTTTCTCTATATATTATGATTAACTTGAAAGATGAAGATTGAAGAATTATTATGGGTAAAAACATGTTACTTTGAAAATTCAGTGACATTTTTGTGAGCATTTTCAATTAGTCAATGCTTGATTTTCAGAACCTGAGGATCGGAGTACCTTAAGTCTCATCATCGCAAACCACGGCGGAAATGTACGATCCTCTCCCATTCTGGTAGTAGAGAGCTATATGCGGACTCCGGACCTCGGCTTGAGACGATAAAAAAGTCTATGAGGAGACAGAAACTCTACTGAATTGTCTTTAGAAGTAAAATATACAATAGAATGTATATATTATTGGTTTCCTTCATTAAGGAAATTGAGTCTATTATACTCACCATAGGAAGATATTGAGTCGATCAATATCTGAATGAAAACTAGAGGTACTGTGAGCAATGGGCTCACTAAATGATACCCCCCGCCTCCCATATGTGTATAAATGGCAGTGTCCATGTTTTGCTATGGGAAACCCAAAATATGTTTCGGATCAAAAAGTAAAATAGGAGGTGCACAATGGCAATATGTAATAAAGATTCTGTGAAAGTTTCATCAAATTTCATTCAGTGGTATAAGAGGAGTTGCGGATAAGAGATGGGTACCCGAAAGCGTAACAGACGGACGGACGGACGTACAGACAGACGGACGGACGGACAGACGGACGGACGGAATTAACGATTACTATATACCCTCCCGCTTTTCAAGCGGGGGGTATAATAATTATTGTTACATGTACTCAATCTCGATGCAATTATTGAATTTTACGTCTTTTTCCAAAACATTACAAAAGTATCATGAAAAATACATAAAAACAAGAAATAAACGCAATAAAATCTAAGACCACGAAAGGATAACTACATGTCGGCCACGGGTTTCGAGTGTGCAATCGGGTGTAACGAAAGCGAACGGTTTACCGGGGTATATACCCGTCTGACAGTGCCTATTTATGAGAAAAGTGTTCAGCTTTAACAGAGAATTTGGACTAAGTAGCGCTCATTCTGTGCGGGTCTTTCTGAATAGAAAGTGAAATGGACTACATGTAATTATTTGATCAATTAAATGTAACGTTTACTTAAAGAGTCAAGCAGGGAAAATTGACAAAGTTAACGTAGAATTTTTGCATGAACCGAGCAAATTTTGTTCAATTCCTATAGGTATTAGGGATCGCAAAATACAGGTTTCAAAACCTTAAAAATCTATCATGTTTATGGTGGAAAAAAAAGTGAAAATAATTTCATTATTCCCCTTAACGAAAATATCAGCAATTTCAGTTAAATGAAGTTTTGCATTGCGTCACGATCTTTTTCGTCAGATGCATCCAGCGTAAACAATTTACGTCCGGCAAGCTGTGTGATTGGTCAACTCATATGATAAACATTGACACGGAAATAGTCTGTTGCACGAGCAACCAATAAAGGATGATTAGAAGAAACTTCCATAGGAGGCAATTTACTATGTGCTATTTACTTTGAGTGCAGCTGTCATTATAGGTTGAGAGGTAATGAAAAACTTCACACTGAAGGATTTCAATCCCTAATGGGACCAAATTCTCTACCCTTAAATGTCCGTCAAGAACACAATACTCTGATATTATATTAAAGCATTTTATAGTGGAAAAGGATTGCCCACGAGAAATTTTCAAAAATTTCATTAATTAAGCAGTAGTTAATTAACAAAGATTGCATTGAAGTCTATGGGGAAAAGGCGTTTTTTTTCAAAACAAAAATTCGAATAATTTGAATATCAATAAATCCTGCGGTGGAAAGATGCATCGAAACATTAAAAAGATTATGATAATTGAAAACAATTTTTTTACCAGCTAAAATTTTTTTAATTGATTTTTTTTATTAATTAAAAAAAGGGGAGATTACTCGTGCAAAAATTCAAGGTCATAAATTAGGACACATCCCACTAAACATACTTATAGTAATAAATCGGAAGTATGTCTAAATAAACTGAGTATTCAATGCCTACATATCTCTTATGTTTTCAATTTCATTGAATTTGTTCCTATTAGGGATTGAAGACATTAAATTACTAATATTTCTTTACTTCTCCCTCCCTTTTGCACGCGTGTGCAGAAAAGTTGTATAAGTTACCATAGTTACCATGGTCTCAAGTACCGAGGAAGGAATGTAAGTAGACCAATTATTTTGATGCAATCTATTTGAAAAGTTGTTAGAATTAACACATCTCTCACCTGTGCATGCTCCTGTTGAATGTGTTGTTTACGAGTTTGAGCTAAAAAAAAAAGGGCGTGGCCTTGACATACACGAAAACAACGAAACGATAGATTCTGGCACTTATATTGTGCAGTCTTTTAATTCTTGTTTTACAGCTAGTGCAGTTTAATTGACAAATTACTTTTAAAGTTCTTGAGAAGACTGATACTTACTTTGTTTAATATTGTCTCTTGACCTTGCGAAGGCGAAGGGACATTAAATTTCATCCGTCAGTCCGTTTGTCACAAAAACTTAACCTTGATCATAACTTTTGAAAGAAAAGAGATATGGTTTTCATATTTCACATGTACATTGCATTGTACAGATGACAATACTGTTCCAAATAAATCATGACTTTTGACCCTGTGACGTTGTATACTAGTATTTGAATAAGTTCTGAGGAATTTTTTTTT
>PRKT01000017.1:367118-382138 GCA_003671525.1 Saccostrea glomerata | reverse complement strand
GGTTTCAAAACCTTAAAAATCTATCATGTTTATGGTGGAAAAAAAAGTGAAAATAATTTCATTATTCCCCTTAACGAAAATATCAGCAATTTCAGTTAAATGAAGTTTTGCATTGCGTCACGATCTTTTTCGTCAGATGCATCCAGCGTAAACAATTTACGTCCGGCAAGCTGTGTGATTGGTCAACTCATATGATAAACATTGACACGGAAATAGTCTGTTGCACGAGCAACCAATAAAGGATGATTAGAAGAAACTTCCATAGGAGGCAATTTACTATGTGCTATTTACTTTGAGTGCAGCTGTCATTATAGGTTGAGAGGTAATGAAAAACTTCACACTGAAGGATTTCAATCCCTAATGGGACCAAATTCTCTACCCTTAAATGTCCGTCAAGAACACAATACTCTGATATTATATTAAAGCATTTTATAGTGGAAAAGGATTGCCCACGAGAAATTTTCAAAAATTTCATTAATTAAGCAGTAGTTAATTAACAAAGATTGCATTGAAGTCTATGGGGAAAAGGCGTTTTTTTTCAAAACAAAAATTCGAATAATTTGAATATCAATAAATCCTGCGGTGGAAAGATGCATCGAAACATTAAAAAGATTATGATAATTGAAAACAATTTTTTTACCAGCTAAAATTTTTTTAATTGATTTTTTTTATTAATTAAAAAAAGGGGAGATTACTCGTGCAAAAATTCAAGGTCATAAATTAGGACACATCCCACTAAACATACTTATAGTAATAAATCGGAAGTATGTCTAAATAAACTGAGTATATAATGCCTACATATCTCTTATGTTTTCAATTTCATTGAATTTGTTCCTATTAGGGATTGAAGACATTAAATTACTAATATTTCTTTACTTCTCCCTCCCTTTTGCACGCGTGTGCAGAAAAGTTGTATAAGTTACCATAGTTACCATGGTCTCAAGTACCGAGGAAGGAATGTAAGTAGACCAATTATTTTGATGCAATCTATTTGAAAAGTTGTCAGAATTAACACATCTCTCACCTGTGCATGCTCCTGTTGAATGTGTTGTTTACGAGTTTGAGCTAAAAATAAAAAGGGCGTGGCCTTGACATACACGAAAACAACGAAACGATAGATTCTGGCACTTATATTGTGCAGTCTTTTAATTCTTGTTTTACAGCTAGTGCAGTTTAATTGACAAATTACTTCTAAAGTTCTTGAGAAGACTGACACTTACTGTTTAATATTGTCTCTTGATCTTGCGAAGGCGAAGGGACATTAAATTTCATCCGTCAGTCCGTTTGTCACAAAAACTTAACCTTGATCATAACTTTTGAAAGAAAAGAGATAGGGTTTTCATATTTCACATGTACATTGCATTGTACAGATGACAATACTGTTCCAAATAAATCATGACTTTTGACCCTGTGACGTTGTATACTAGTATTTGAATAAGTTCTGAGGAATTTTTTTTTTTGATTTTGTATGCATATATTATGTATTCATAGGCTTGATTCACACATGAATGTGTCTATATCGCAAGTTTGTCACATAATTCATCATTATATAGTTCAAATATTTGATATTAAACCTATGACAATGTCTTTTGTAAGACTGAACATTGTTTAATGGGGTACTTCTAGTAAACAGAATATGCTACACGTAGGAATTCTTATAATTAGGGTTAGGGTTATATTTTATTTAAATCAAAATAATTTAATCAATTTTATAATACATAATGTCAAACATGCAAGTATTAACCTAAGTTACAGATATTTTTTATACAAATTTGAAAAAAAAAAATCAAGATGTTAACGATGAGAGGTAAAAATATCACGGTAGTGTTTTTGTACAACTATCAGAATACATGTATAGGCGGAAGCTTTTTTTCATAATATTCAAGTTCTAAAGATAAATGAAAGATGATATAATTATTTTAAAAAGTGACATCAAGAGGATTTCATTCCTTTTATATATCGACGTTTTAAAGCAATTATTGCAAGTTTGCAACTGTCGGAATGCTTTTAGGCCTATCTTTCATCCAACCGTTTCCCATATCTCCGGAAATGTGATTTCTCTTTCGCATCCGGTTTCACGCGTAAAACAATATGTAGCAATTATTTTTTTCCGGTTTGTGTCATCGATAGTAGCATTGACTGATTGAGCATCTTTGAGGTACTATACTATTTATTTTCATTACTAGGGTATTACGGTTACGCTACAACTCCATTTATTTGTAGAAAAAGTAGTCCCAAAGAACTGACACTGTGCAGAGTATTATTTGGAGTATTTAAACGAAGTGTACTCTGCTTTGTTTATGTAATCAACAGACTGATCAAGGTAACCTTGTTAGTATATTTTTGCATACCTTTTTCTAAACATATCAATTGCAATTACTCTTTTTAATTACATTACTTCTTTAATCCCGTTATAAATATATTAAATAATACAGTAATGAGTTGTTTTTTTTTCAATTCGATAACTCATATGAATTCTTCATGTGACTCGTTTATAATGATTACGAGAATCATTTATATAAAAAATGCCATAATCTTTTTCACGCAACTTGTGATCGAAATTGAATAAACGAAGTAAAATTAATCAATTAAAAGAAATCTCCAGCGGAACCCAAATTAACGGTTCCTGGAATACCTCATGATTTTAAATAGGCGTTGACAGCCCCGGAAAATGATGTGCAGGAACGAAATCTTTTTGAAATTCATTAACTATGATACAATGTACATTGTAATTATGTTTTGCTATGCTAGCAATAGCATCCCAATTAAGTGTAGTCTTTCAAATGATAATCAGAGTATACTCTTGGGCTGGTGCCATAATATTGTCAAAATTTCATTCGATTGGTTCTCTGTGTGGAACAAAGGGCATAATAATAATTATGCTAAATCCAAGGGAAAAAAATCTTATCAGGAGGTATTAATATTTCCCCAAAGGGTTTTCAAATTGAAAAATAAATGCACATGCCTCTTTTTAAAAATAACCTTTAAGGAGTTGTGCAAAATTGCTACAAAAAACCTACTACACTGTACATTAATCAAAATCATTTCGAGATGCTACTCCTACAGTCTCTTTAATTAGCAAATTTGAAAAAGATTTCGTTCGGCATGGAGAAGTATAGATTTTTATTTATAACAGCTATAATAGAGCTAGTATTTCTCAAAGATATAATTTATGATGTTTTTGTATTTTATCTTTTTACAGGACATTTGACCTCAAAGGACAAGAACCTATGAATTTCTTGTGGTTATGTCTTTCACTCACTGTAACAATAACGTCTGGAAACAGATTTGACCCTCATGTATTTCCTCAACGTGGACCTTTTTTCGAGGGATGGTATATACGGTTAGTAGATTCTGACAATGGCAACAGTATAGGACTATTGTTTGGGCAAGTATTACCTGACGTATCCAAGACCGTAAATAACTACCCGCCTGTTCTCTGCAGCATTTTAGTGAGGTCGTGTTCTGTAACCGGATGTACGCTCATCTCCCATGATGCATCATTTAATTCATCTGACTTACAAGTGAGAGTAAGGGGCAAACCTGTCGATAAAAATCCGGACATAGCTTCACCAGTTAACTTTACATGGCTTGCTAAAAACAGTGCTTCCTTCGTTTTCTTCCAGACTAATTTCTCGTCATCTTCATTTCGTATAAAATTTGGTAACGTATCTCTTGATGGCGAGTTATCTTCCCCTGTTCCATGGGGCCCAGATGGCGAAGGGCCAGGGGGATGGGTGGATGAATTTCCACTTCCGCTACATTGGTTCGTCTACAGCCTTCGTTCATCTATTGTGTCATACAAGTTTAAAAAACACAAAGAAATCATATTCGAAGGGAGACGTGGATTTGCTCATATGGAGAAGAACTGGGGTAAATCATTTCCCAAAGCATGGATATGGTCAGAAGGAATTTCTCCGAATAACATTACGTACGCTGTATCTGGAGGGCCTGTTCAATTTGGACCCCTTCCCATCACTGCCTATTTACTTGGCTATAGAAATCCTTTAAAAAATATTTCTATGAATTTTCATCCATATGATAGTTACATATCTGCGAAATACGATGGTTGTAGAGGATTTGTAAACATAACTGCTAAAGGACTTCTCCACTCTGTAGAATTATTTGTGACAGCAGAAATGTCGTCTTTCAGCCGATGTTTATATGGGCCAGAAACTCAAGGGTTTCGTCCAGTTTGTAAAGAGACATACGATGCATCGGCCACAATTTCAGTCTACAAGTTCAAAGCTCTCATTGACAAGCAATTTCTCAGCAATGTTGCCCTAGAATTTGGAGGAGAAAATGTATGTGGCGGTTGCATGTCCCATAAACCATAAAATACATGTACTTTGTTGGGACTGGAATTAAGACCCATTAGCTACGGAGTATTGCAGAGAAATTAAACATCCCATTGTTATATGTGCATGTCTAGTTTGTTTTCACAATAGCTGCAACCATTAAATACCGTAAAAATAAACGACGAAAAACATTTTATTTTTTTTAATAGTTAATATGTTTTACGATTTGACCGTTACACAGCTTACAGTTGAATCTTTGATCCGCCCCCTCAAGAGACTGTGGCGTCACATGACGACGGGATTTACAGAAACAGCCGAGTGTCTGGTTGTATACTATAGATGAAAAAATAATATTTTTCTTTACTTTTAAGCTTTGTTCAAATAAAGAAAAGTAAACGTATCTTGGTAAAAAAAAAAGCAATTCTTCTTGGATTTTTCGTGGCCTTCTGTATGTTTAAAACAAATTCGCATGAAACCCTGGAAGCGAAGGAATTCTGGGAATGTTACTGACGTATGCACATATTTCATTCCGAATTTGCGCTGTTAGTCTATTGAGCTCGCTGCGCTCTCTATAATTTACGTCAAATAAAAATGTACGTAAAATATTATAAATATAAGTGCAGAAAGCATTCTAAATGTACTTAGAAATCTATAAATCACGGCAATTAAACACTTTACGAGGCATACTAGTTAAATTAACTATGTATAATTTCTTACAGTGGATATACATGTACCATATGGCATTGGTATTTAAATTGAGAAAGCAATGGAGTAATGACCGAAAAGAATTCAATATTTGACATCTCTCAACCCCCAACAATTTCTTGATTTAAAAATTAAACAAGAGTTTGTAAAACTCTTAATATGCCCCCCTCCCCCAGATAATATGATTTTTTTTCGAAATCGAAATGGCACAACTTTGTCAAAAATGGCTTGATCGTACCCAAAACCAAACTCGACCTAGATTTTTTTTTATAATAAATCTGTATACCAAATTTCATTCCAATATGTGCAACCTCTGCTAAGAAAATGAACGGAAACTGCAAATTATTGGATTTTTTTTATGTCCAAGGTGCATAAGTCTGTCCAAAATTGGTCGATCATACCCAAAACCGAAAATGACCTAGATATCTTTAATGATGAATCTGTGTACTAAATTTCATATTAATATGTGCAACCTCTGCCAATAAAATGAACTAATGGTGGACCGACAACCTACAGACAGCAGCTACATGTAAGCTTCTTTGAAGGGAGTCATAATAAAAGTCTTGCATTAAAATCTTAAATAGTCCATTGTTCAGGATTGGTACTGGACCAAACCCTCGATTCCCACTTCAACAGAATGAGGAATGACCTGTTATTGTTAATCCGAAATGTCCGACTTTTCGGGCATGTCAAATAGCAAATCAAATTTTGAAAAACGCCCGGAAAACGTCAGATGCTATGTTCATTTTTTCTAAACCAAAGAAATTTTAATTAGATAAATTCGTTCAAATGTCACACGTGAACGTGATTTGATATTTGACAATTAATATAATTTCTTACATGTACACATACATTAATTGGGAAATAAGTTAATACGTTTCTCTGCACGTGACGTGACGTATGTTCTTTTTTAATAAAAAAAAATCTATTTTAAATAAGTTAGGTCGTGTAGTTAGAGCGAGTGCAATTACACTAGAACTTCAAGCATGATCATGTATGGAATCCTTATATTGTCATGCAGTTCACTATCGCATCATCGCGGTTTAGGTCGATAGTGCGATGACGATGAAGCGATAACAAGGAATAATTCAAGTGAAAAGCGTGTTCACTTTCAGCGATTTTACGGTATTCTTATTCGTATTTTTTTTTTTGTTAAAAATTATTATACAGTTAAAGTATATCTATATAATATATCTATATATATAAAGTATATATATAGGGAGTCAGCAAGATTTCAGTTCACCAAGAGCAAGTCTACTTCCCAAGGCGCAGCCGAGGGAAATAGGTTTGCTCGAGGGGAACTGGAATTTTTCCGACTTCGTCAATGTTTCATTATACCGATATTTAAGTGAGCTTCATTATGAATATTCATGATGTCAATTTGGAACATCTCGGTACTTTTCGTATGATTAAAAGGAATCACAGGTTGTTTCGAATAGGTGTGTATCAGTTCATCAAACTGACTCATCTTTTTGCAGGGAATCATTCTTTTTATGGTGATTTTCAGAGAATCAGCAAAATATATCAATTTACTTTTATATAGTGAAAAATCAGTAGATGTATAATAATGAATAATATGCCATATTTTTTATAAAAACTTCTATTATCTATTAGGACTTAATTCAATGATTTTATGAAATATTTTAGTCAGAACTATTGCACTTTAAGTAAATACGGCAATAGTTGACTTCATCAAGAATCATTCCCATTCTTATTATTAAAGCAGTAGATTGAGTTTGACGAATGATTTCTACTTTTCAAGCGTGGTGCGTTCTTAAAGTAACGCTGTCTGGAAGTTGAGACTTCGAAAGACTGACCACAAAATTAATATGGTTGCAGAAAATAAAGAAAGAGGGCGTATAAGGCGTGTACAATCCCCCGCTCTGAGACAAAATGTTTCTCAATTTTCAAAATTCAAAAAGTTATATTTTTCTAAAATCATGTTCTCAGTAATGTCATCTTCAAAAATTTCATTATTTTATTTTACTGAACGATTTATCATTTGATAATCTTTATTTCAAAGTTGATAGTTAAGCATATGTAGTGGAAAATGGGATTATAATAGAGCTATAAAAAACGAATTTTGAACATGAATTGATCAAGTCTCCATTCTTCTTGAACGCTTAAATAATGGAAACATAAATGTGAAATTTATTTCATTTGTCAAAAAATGGAATCTGAACCCATTCTTTATGAAAATCGAACTTTTCTGAAAAAATTTACGCTTCAACAAACCCGTTAATTTAAATCACACTGAAAGACGTCGATAATTCATATACTTCGTACGTAGCGTAGTGGTTAAAGCGGTTGGTTTTGGACCAAACTTGCGCTATGGAGAGAGTTCGCATCTTACATGAAGCTATTTCTTTTTTGTTTTCAAATGTCTTAAAACATGAGTGAAAAATAAATTATTAATAAAATATTAAAACAATGAAATATAGAATTTGACATGTAAAACATGATATAAACCATAAAATACTACTTTAAGAATTGAGAAATATCTTTTTTCAGAGCGGGGGATTGTTCTCGCCTTTTACGCCTCCATTCTTTAAGTTGGCATATACGACCAAGAAAAAAATCAAGATGGCGGCGATATGTGCCTTGTGAATTAATAGAGCGATATTTATATATTTTTTACAAATAAGAATATGACATATTGTTTATTGCCTGTCACAGGCGCTTGTCATTTTTAACCTTTCAAAAAAATATCCCACATACTATAATAATTATAGTATAGGGGACATTTTTAATAAAAAGAAAGGTTAAAAATGTCAAGCGTCTTTCATGCCTGTGTAACAGATCTGAATACTGCAGAAACGATAATTCTGCATATAGAAAAGTTCCATCCGCCGGTAAATTCTTCGTAAAGAAAAAGCACACCAAATGAGATAATTTTGGAATTAATTTGTGTCTCCCGACCCCTTGGCGCTCTGTCGAAAGAATCATATAGTGCCAGTCGTATGTCCGTTTCAAATGTCACTAGTAATTACATGTATTAATTTCATGATATTAAAGATCTATTTAAAAATTTAAGCTGCTAACGTGAGTTAAACACATGCGTTTCTTAACATGTGATATGGATTTTATAAAAAGCATTCTAAAATGGGAAAGAACTTTATGATGTAAATTGGATCCCAATTCTTGACCACAGTGTGAATGTCCAACCTTTATTCTGAATCTCATGTGTATCAAGCTTATCCTACAGAAATGTCTAAATAGAGATTATTACGAGGGTTGATCCAAAAGTAATGTCACAGTGTCCATATCTTTTATATTTGGCGTCATATTATCAAATATAATACACCAAAAGATGCACAAATATAAATCTAATTAAACTTTAATTTTTCATTCAATAATGTTTAACTAAATTTATTTTATAGATGTTTAAAACATTTAACATAGGGGGTGTCGCCGCGTCAAAACCGAACGTCACAAATTAAAGCGTACTTTTTAAGTATTAAAAAGACAAATACATTAAAAAGCATCTTTTAAAAGCGCCTAAACGCAAAATACTTTAAAAGACAAAAATTTACATCATTTTCTAGTCTTAAATTGGAAATTATATGACATTACTGCTATTTTTGATGAAAAACATCGTTGATTTAGTCCGGTGCATTGAAAATAGGAAATGTCAAAATGGACAAAAAAAACAAAACGAACTGTAATGCATTTTTGCTTCAAAATGGATAAATCGCCAATAGAGACAGTTACGTTGATTCACCAGACTTTCGGAGGAAAGAATGTAAATAAGAGATTTGTTCAGATGGTTTCAGCGATTTTGGGTGGGTGATGGGTCATTGAATGCTCAGCAGATGACAAGAAAACCGAAAGGTGGGAGGGCGGACGGAAATGTTCAATGGTGTGTGACGTTGTCAAAAAGAAAGACGGATAGAGAGATATGTGAAATTTTAGGTTGGTCTTTTACTACTGTTCAATGAATTTTGACAGAATTAATTATGAAAAGAGTGAGTGTACGATAGGTACCAAGGGTAAGAAAATGAAATTTGTGAACGTGTTCGTGGATATCAAATCTCAAATATTTTTTAATGAAACTAAGGGAGGCGTTTAAATGTATGACGGCGCGTATCCGTCGAATGACGTTATTTAGGTGCGGCGACTACCATAATCGCACGTTGTATATAATCTGATATTTTGAAAAGTATAAATCAATTTGAATTGAAATTTTCAGGTCTGATTTGAAATAAATGTAGCTTGCATCATTTGTAATTTTGTTGTTTTACGTCGACGGGTAGCGATTTTATCGAAGTTGTGACATTACTTTTGGATCAACCCTCGTAGTTCTTTCGAACCAAAGGCTCAAAAAGCTATGGCCATTTGTGCGGTGTGCTTAAACATTTTAGAATATGGGCCATATACACCCCTACTAATGTTATTGTGATTTAAATTCAAGACACGTGGTTTAGGTTGATCCATTCAAAGGTTATAGGATGAAACCGGTTTTATAAATAAAATTGGTAGTAAAGATTGATTGGTTGTATATTGTTTAACGTTCCTCTAGAGAATTTTTCACTCATATAGAGACGTCACCGTGTGCCGGTGAAGGGCTTTAAATTTTGACCTTTACTCGGCACTCAGGGCCATTGAGCAGTGAGGGATCTTTATCGTGCCAACGCCTGCCGAGACACGGAGCCTCGATCGGTTTATATGGTCTCATCTGGCAGTAAAGAGGAAATTGGTATAGTCTGTTTGAATACCGTCTGTTTCTTTTGAAAAGATGTCTTGTGAAAAATGTGTTTCTAGACCTCTCTGAAAGACTTTCATGATTTTCAACAGAAAATGGTGACTCAAGGGGGGGGTGGGGTTTAAAATAACAATCTAATCATAATTTGCGGCGCTGGTAAAAATGTGTAATCTGACAATTCTTTGTTTGCCTTTTATGGCTATTGTTATTAATACGCACAGAGGTTCTTACCCAATCGCATCATCTCGGGTCTTTTTGTCAGAGGTCGGAAAAACAACCTCGTATGTATTAACATCACCGGGTGTTAAAAATTATACATTTCCTGTTTATTCAAATATAGGATAGACGAAGTAAGAATTCCCTTCTATAATATATTTTAGGTAATATCGTTACATTGAATAAAGTTAAACTCCATATTCCACAGATAAAAGGTCTACATGCATTTATTTCAAAGATCGTGAAAAGGGAGGGCTGTCATGGCGTCTACCATATACATTCGAGGTCGTTTTTCCGCTAGTCGGAAAGGCCCGAGAAGTTGCGATTAGTTCTTACCACGAGCAACTGACCAATCGTTGAATAGCAACGTTTACGCCAAATACATGTTTACATTTTACTTCGAACACGTGGTTCAGGTCAATCTATGGTCATGTCAATGGAGTGCAAAATAAAAAAAAAATTCTTATGATAAAAAAAACAAAGATTAGAAATAATGAAAGATGTCAAGGCCGTTTTAATCTTTTGTTAATTACACAAAAATATGTTTAATAAAATGTACTTTGTGTCAAGTTCAGAACACCCGCGCTTCAACAAGGGTAAGGAAAACGAGCAATATCTCATGCATTTAAATGGACGAAACAGTTTTTACATAACTTTACTCGTGATCAGGTGTTTTGGCCAGGGAATCCACCTGACAATTGTATTCACCGATAGTACAACAAAAGAATAAACAGAGATGCAAATCGCTTTTAATTGCAACATGACTTTGAGAAACCTAGATTTCCATCGTTTATTAAAAAAAATGTATTGTGTGTTATTGTGAGAATGAAAATAATACAATTTAAAAAAGATGCTTTTAATTTTACGAAATGGATGGAAAAATGGTCTTTGTGCCTTGCAGATAGCCGTAAGATTTTCCTTTTCTTTCAAGCGTAAAATTTCAGTAGTATTCGTAGTAACCCATAATGCAATTCTCATTCATCTGATTGGTCAGTTAAAGTCATGTTGGTGCCTCATTTGCTAATCTGACACCAAAAATATATATTCCCGGTTCCCATGCTAGAATATTTGTCCTAAAAGAAATTTTAATTCAAGACTGCAGAAATTGTATCATGGAGAATACTTATTTAAGTTTGAATGAATTCAAGAGAGATCGATTGAAGTGCATTTCTACAGATATTCTAGGGTGGTGAAAACTGAAACGCAACATAACTTTTCTTTTTACCATGTCTCTACGTGCAAGTCACTTCCTAGCCACATTTCCGTGAATAATTTACCCTATCTCGCTGTAGTCTCGCTAACTCTTGCCAGAGCTACTCTGAACACATCGGGTTTTATAATGTGCAGAATACCAAAAAATAATAGGTTCCGAACACATTAATAGGGGTGATATATAACTCAAGAAACCCTCTGGCAATCATTGTCAAATTTGTCACAGGGTATTCTTGGTCCAAGGACTACAATTTATACTGAAACTAGGGTTTTAAAATATGAAAAATATTAAAACTGTAATCTAGAGAATTCAGAGTAAAAATGTTGGAACGGAAAACGCACTCGCAGTATATTGTCAGTCCATGCTCTGTGGTGTGTGCAGACTTTAACAATTAATTGAGTACATCCGGTGAATCGTAAACATTAACAATAACAGAGCTCGTGTCCAGTCCACCCCTACTAAAGTTATTGTGATATGAATTCAAGACACGTGGTTTAGGTTGATCCTTTTCATTGGTTATAGGGTAGAACCGGTTTTATAGATAAAATTGGCAGTAAACAGGAAATTGCTATAGTCTATTTCTTTTGAAAACATGTCCTGTGAAAAATGTGTTTCCAGACCTCTCTGAAAGGCTTTCGTGATTTTCAACAGAAATGGGTGGCTAATGGGTGGAAGGGGGATAAGAATTAATATATCTCATTATAGTTAACTGCAATAATTACAGCTCATTAGCGACCAATAAGCGAGGGAAAAATGTTTAATATCATCTACACAAATAAAATCTTTGTTTGCCTAATATGGCTATTGCTATTAATGCGCGCAGAGGATCTAACCACGAGCAAATGACCAATTGTTGATTGAATACGTTTACGCAAAATACATGTTTGTGTGTTACTTCGAACACGTGGTTCAGATCAATATATGATTATGTAAATGGAGTGCAAAATTTAAAAAATTTCTTATGAACAATATGCAAATATTAGAAACTATGAAAGATATCACGGGCGTTTTTAATTTGTTGTTAACTAGAAAAAAAAATATGTTTAATGAAAAGTATACGTAGTTAGTTTCAAGTTCAGATCAGCACTTAAAGGGTAAAGAAAACGAACAGCTTCTAGTATGCATTTAAACGGACAAAACATTTTTTACATAACTTTACTCGTGATCACGTGTGTTGGCCAGGGAATCTACCTGATAATTGCATTCACTGATAGTAGTAGTACAATAACACCCCTACTAATGTTATTGTGATTTAAATTCAAGACACGTGGTTTAGGTTGATCTATTGAAAGGTTATAGCGTAGAACCGGTTTTATAAATAAAATAGGCAGTAAACATGATATTGCTATAGCCTGTTTCTTTTGAAAACATGTAGTTTGAAATGTGTTTCCAGGCCTTTCTGAAAGATTTCATGATTTTCAACAGAAAAAGGGTGGCTTAAGGAGGGGTTTTAAAATAACAATATATCTTATATACTTTTCGGCGAAAATTAGAGCTCACAAGTGACCGATTCGCTGGTAAAAATGTGCATAATCATCTACACTGACAAACCTTTGTTTGCCTAATATGGCTATTGTTATAAATGCGCACAGAGGATCTTACCACGAGAAACTGACCAATCGTTGATTGAATAGCAACGTTTACGCCAAATACATGTTTACATTTTTTATCTTCGAACACGTAGTTCAGGTAAATCTACGATCATGTTAATGGACTGCAAAATAAAAAAAAAATGTTCTAACGAACAAAATACAAAGATAAGAAACTATGAAAGATGTTACGGGCGTTTTCAATTTCTTGTTAGATGGAAAAAAATGTTTAATAAAATGTGGTTTGAGTATAGTTCAGAACACCAGCGCTTCAACGGTAAAGGAAAACGATCAATATCTCTTATGCATTTGAATGGACAAAACTTTGTTTACGTTCGTGATCACGTGTTCGGCCAGGGAATTCACCTGGCAATTGTATTCACCGATAGTACAACAAAGGGATTAATACAGACGTAATCGCTTTTGCAGTATGACTTTCAGAATCCTAGACTTCCGCCGTTTATTTAACAAATGAATTGTTTGTCATTTTGAGCATGAAAATAATATTTTTAAAAATGCTTTTCATTTACCATAAGGTTTTCCTTTTTTCAAGCGAAAAAATTCCTGTAGTATTCGTAGTAACCCATAATGCAATACTCATTGAGCTGATTGGTCAGTTAAAATCATGCTGGTGCCTCAATTGCTTATCTGACGCCAAAAAATATAGTCCCGGTTCCCATGCAAAAATATTTATCCAAAAAGAAATTTTAATTCATGACTGCAGAAAATTGTATTACAGAGAATACTTATTTAAGTTTGAATGAATGTAATAGAGATCGATTGATTGAATTACATTTCTACAGACATTATTAACTGATTCTAGGGTGGTGAAAACTGAAACGCAACATAACTTTTCTGTTTACCATGCCTCCACGTGCTAGTCACATCCTAGCCACATTTCCATGAATAATTTACCCTATCTCGCTGAAATCTCCCTAACTCTCGCCAGAGCCACTCTGAACTCATCGGTTTTTATGATTTGCAACACCGAAAAATAAAAGGTTCCAAACACATTAGTAGGGGTGAATAAAGGAATTTATCAAGCGTAAAATTCCTGTAGGATTCGTAGTAACCTACGCAATTCAACTGATTCGTCAGTTAAAGTCACATTGCTGCCTCATTTGCTAATCTGACGCCAAAAATATAGTCCCGGTTCCCATGCAAAATATTAGTCCAAAAAGAAACTTTAATTCATGACAGCAGAAAATTGTAACATAGAGAATACTTATTATTAAAATTTGAATGAATTCAAGAGAGATCAAATGATGTACATTTCTACAAAATGATATTATAGGGTGGTGAAAACTAAAACGCAACAAAACTTTTCTGTTTACCATGTATCCACGTACTAGTCACTTCCTAGCTACATTTCCGTGAATAATTTACCCTATCTCGCCGTAGTCTCGCTAACTCTCGCCAGAGCCACTGTCAGACTACTCTGAACTCATCGGTTTTTATAATTTGCAGAACACCAACAAATAAATGGTTCCGAACACATTAGTAGGGATGCAGTTTACATAAACAGTTTATGTTTCCCGGTTGTATTCAGTTTGTTAAACTCTGTACAGAACACTGAGCATGGACCGACGATACTAGTGAGGGGTTGTACTTTCGAACATTTCTACTCTGATTTTTCTGTATTTATGGTTTTAATATTTTTCATCAAAACACAACAAAATTGCAACTTTTCTTAAGTAATAAGAACAAGAGGCCCATGGGCCTTATAGGTCACCTGAGTATAATGCAACAACTTTCCAACAATGGAATTTGATTCATGTTTTAATCTAGAAGCCATGAAATTCACAATTTTGAAAGATGCACCATTGCTTATCATTATTATGCACTCAGCATGCTTACTTTGGTTATTAATACCCAGAGGTACATGTAGAACACAGTAACAAAGAGAAAATGCATTTTCACTTTATCATTATCAGTTGTGCACCTCATCCCACAGGAACCACTGACCCTGGGGCCATGTCTTTCAAAAGTTTGGAAATTTTATAAATTTATTTTATCATGTTGTTGATTAATACCAAAGTGCAGATTTCAAAGCATTAAATCATTTTCAGCCCCCCCCCCCCAAGTACCTGTCAGGAAATTAAGCATTTCTGGAAGAAGCAGCGTTCTTCGTGATAAATTTATCCTAAGATCATTGCCATAATACCCAGGATCAAAGGAAAAGATTTTCAAAGAATTCGTGCATTTTCACATAGAGCCCCGCCCTAACACAAGAAGCCCTGACCCAAGGGCCCTGAAATTCACAAATCTCAAAGAGGCATCCTTCCTCCTCATAACTA
>PRKT01000017.1:349618-362118 GCA_003671525.1 Saccostrea glomerata | reverse complement strand
TGTTTGTGGAATTTCATTATTTCTGGATAATTGTGTAAAATTTGAACGCCAAATGATATGTCATTCAAAAGTTATCTCCAAAGATGATTTATTTTGGTCAAACATGAAGGTCTTGGTCAACGGATCAGAAATCATAGTATGTTCGGAAATAACTTGTCACATGAAATGCACAAAAATATGCTAAATATATATATTAAAGCCCTATCTGTTATTAGGAACAAATAACATTTTTGAACAAGATGTGTTTGTGAAAAACTAGTACTGATTCCCCATATGGCAATCACCAAGATTAAACTTTTCTTAAATGCAAATTCAATATGTTGGAACCCAAAGTAAGGTCTTTTCACAAGAAATTCAATAGTGAAAATTATGAAAGCCCTAGCACAACGTGTTTAATAGATATGGTCAATGATAAGTTTTTGAAAGGTAGGTCAAAATCCAGGGTCAAGGTTAAGGGTTCAAAGTTGTTGATTTCAAAAGAAACTTAAGGTCTTTGTAACAAGGATTACATTTATGTGATGTATGAAAGCCCTAGCCTTAAACGTGCAAAAGTTACATTATGTATGGCCAAGGTTAAAGTTTTTTTTTGGGGGGGGGGGATAGGTCAAACTCTAAGGTCAAAGCTGTTAGTATCCAATGAAAGGTCTTGTCACAAGAATAAAATGTATCCTTCAAAAGTTATGGTCACGGCTCGTTTTCTAAAGTAGGTCAAACTCGAAGGTCAAGTTCAAAGGGTCAATTAGTATCAAATGAAAGGTCTTCTCACAAGGATTACATATGTGAAGTATGATAGACCAAGCCCTTACCGTTTAAAAGTTATGGCCAAGGTTAAAGTTTATTTAAAGTATGTAAATCTCCAAGGTCAAGGTAAAAATTCAAAGTTCGTGGCATCACATGAAAGGTCTTGTCACAAAGAATACATATTTGAAGCTTGAAAGTCCTACAATGTAGTTTCAGAAGTTATGGCCAAAGTAAACGTTAAGATTTTTGTTAAAAGTGTGTCAAACTTTAAGGTCAATATGTCAAATTTGGTGGTACCCAAAGATAGGCCGTGTCGTAAGGAATACACATGTGAAATATGAAAGACATAGTCCCACGAAATCAAAAGTTATGGACAAAGTTAAAAAATTTTCAGGAACAGACAGATAGACGAACAGACGGACACAACATAAACTATATACCCTTGAATCTTCGATTAAGGAGCATAAAAAGTAGGCCAAACGTCCGAGTTCAAGGCTACTGACTCAAAAAACTTACGGTATTTTGAAAGGTCTTATCACAGGTAATATACATGTGAAAGCCCTATCCCTTATTATTCAAAACTTCTGACCAAGATCAAAGTTTTTGAAAAGTGGGTCAAACGTCAAGGTCACAAGGTAGAAATAGTGGATTTATAAAGATCTTGTCACAAGTGATACACACATTTGATATGAAAGCCTTATATTTTCTCATTCAAAAGTAATGGCCTTTTACTATTCAATTTTTAAGTAGGTCAAACCTCAAGGTCGAAGGCACGGGATCAAGGTCGAGATCACGGGATCAAAAATCATAGTATTCTTAGAAAGGTCTTGTCACAGGTAATACGCATGTTTTATATGAATAGCCTTTCTCAAAATGTATGACAAAGGTTAAATTTTTGTGACAGACGGACAGAATTTCAGACTGACAGACTAAAAGAGGGACGGACGGACGGACAGATGAATGTGATTTAATGTCTCCTCGATTTCGCGAAAGCGGTTGGGGGGGGGGTGGTTAGAATATTATATTCAAAGAAAAACGCCAGTTTAACTTTTATATGTTTACCAAGAAATAAACAACTATGCGAAAAAGTTCTCTGGGAATTAAACTTTGTTGGTAACATGATCAAATCCTGTAAAGCCCAAAGGTCGTGTTGCTTATTACTTATATAAAAATTTGAGACAAATGAATTCCGAGTATAACTGCATCTATTACACGAACAGGATGTCGTAATTGCTATGCTGTGACGCGCAATGACCAAGAAGTTTGTTCTTGAAACTTCACCTCGCATCAACATTTGAATATATTTATACCCCCGCTTGAAAAGTGGGAGGATATATAGTGATCGATATTCCCGTCCGTCTGTACGTCTAGCTGTACGTCCGTCCGTCCGTCTGTTACGCTTTATCTCTTATCCTCAACTCCTCTCATACTACTGAGTGAAATTTAATGAAACTTTCACAGAATCTTTATTACATATTGCCATTGTGCACTTCCTATTTTACTTTTTTGTTCGACACGTATTTTAAGTTTCCCATAGCAAAACATGGACATTGCCATTATATGTTTACCTATGACGTCACATATAGAAGCTTCTGAATAACATTTGATAGGACGAGTTATTCCTCTTTACACATTACTGTAAAACAAAATATAGCAACACATGGACATTATGGGAGGCGGGGGGTATCATTTAGTGAGCTCATTGCTCACAGTACCTCTAGTTACAATGGTGTTCAGTTGTCCAGTTCCAGAATTCGTTGAACAATAAGCACTACTGAGACAACTCTTACTTTTTTTATGAGTTCTCAATACATTTGAAGTCAAAAGCAGAGATATCTCCTGTTTTAGTTTACAGAACTTCAAAGGAATTTCGGGTGAAAAAGGTAAGCGCGATTTTAGGCTAATCATAGTATTTAAAATCATTCTTTCTTCACACCGATTGATTAATTTATTGTATACATGTGTATTGTTTAACGTCCCTCTCGAGAATTTTACACTCGTATGGAGACGCCACCACTTGCCGGTGGATAGCTGCAAATTTTGTCCTCTACTTGGCACTTAGGGCCATTAAGCCGCGAGGGATCTTTTTCGTGCCAGCACCTACTGCGACATGGGACCTCGGTTTATAGTCTCATCCGAAGGAGGGCTTCTCACGTCCAACAGTGAGATTTGAATCAGCGACGTAAGGATCAACTCCTTACTTCGCGACTTTAGATCAAACTCTCTAACCTAAACACTGCGCCACATGGGCGACTTCTTCACACTGAAGGAAGATATATTGAACATCTGTTGAATAAAAAATATATCTATCTTTCATTAATATTATCTTTTTCGTCGCTTTGAAATTAGTAGTTCCGAAACCAGACAGAAATATTTGTAAACAAGATATCATTTCGCCTTGTTATTCGGTCGCGCTACGACCTCTGACCCCTAAATTAGTTCAAATAGAATTGAACATACAATATTTTCTCTTCCATAGAAAATCTAATAGAAATGTAAATACCGGGGGGAATTTTATTTTAATTCATTTCACATCGTGTAAAGTATCATGTTGTAAATTTTGAATTTACCTCCCCCTAGTAAATTTAAAAATTACATGATAAGAGCCCGGAAACCTAATAACCCAGTTACCCACCGGATCGTATTTGTCTATGAAACTTTCTTATGTAATACTTTTAAGATTATTTTAACTATAGTGACCTTTTTATGACGTCAATGTCCTTTTCTCGACGTAGTAGGAGGGAAAATAGCATAACTAATATGCGTGTGTGCTTATGTGCGGGGGAGTAAATGACAACATCTTGTTATTCCAACATTATGATTATTTTGCAAATAACATGTATAAATTAAAGAATAACACATCTTGATTCAATACGCAAGTTTCGAGATTATCTCCCTTGGTGCGCTCTTTCGTTGAGGAGGGGAGTATAGTTGTCGCGTAAACAGAATTTTTTTTTTATTTTTTATTTTTTGACGATGATCAATCGATTGGCTTGCGTAATAATTATATGCATTCGGCGTTTATGCAAATTATCACGCAAGCCACTCGATTGATCACATCATGAAATCAAAAAATTAGACAGTTATTCCTATATAGCTATATATTGCTTTATATTAGCAACACTTGCCATAATCCCTTTACATGTATAATGAATACTAGTAAGTAGTTCGACTATGTATAAGAAGAAGTTCTGCAGCAACCGCTTATGATAAAACGCAGCTTAATGATAGCATAGAAATGTCAATCAACCTTTCCAATTGAAACACTGATTGCCATAAATTATTGAATAAAAAGTTGACATTCTCAATGATTAATGTTAAATCGCCGATTAATGAAAGAAATAAGCGGTTGAGAATGTCAATTAATTATGCAATAAGTTAGTTAGTAAATGATTATACATTGTATTTGCCATCTAGGTCACAATGTCAAATGAGTTTGCGTCATACTGATTTTAAACGAAATGTTGAAATTCCTGTAGTACTAGTATAAAAAAAATTGTATAAAAATAGGGGGGGGGGATCTGCAGGTATCGACAACATACCTTCGGAACAGGATAAGGCTGGAGGAAAAGAAATGATCACAGCTCTTACAATCATCCCCAGAACATCTGGAGCACTGGAATATGTCCAACTCCATGGACACAATCACTGATTATGATTAACACCTTACCAAAGAAAGGAAATCTACAGTTACGAGTATGTAACAACAACCGGACCATCAGTTTAATAAGGCAAAGAAGCAAGGTGATGCTGAAGACGATATTAAATAGACTGAAATCTGAAGCAGAACATCATTGCTGAAGAACAGGCAGGCTTCAGGCCAGGAATAATTACCAAAGAACAGATATTAAGGAATAATCTGGGAGATGTTCGCCTTGACCAAATAGCGTCTTAATATAGTTTGGAGATAAGAGCAGAAGAAACAAAGTTGACGACCAACAACACTCAGGGCGTCACCTCAAAAGTCCAGGTTAGCGGAACATGTCTGTAAACATTGATAACATTCAAGTACCTCGGCTCCATCATATCAGACGAAGGTTCCAAATCAGAGATTATAGCAAGGATTGCACAAAAAAAATGCAGCATTAGCGAAAGTACAAACTATCTGGAGAGAAAGAAATATGGATATGCGCTCGAAAATCCAGTTAATGCGATCCCTTGCTATGTCGGTCTTGCTAAATTCCTACGAGACCTGGATTCTCACTGCAGAGAAGAAGATTATGAGCACCGGGATGAGATGCTATAGGTAAATACTAGGTATCCATTACACTGACCATGTGACCAATGCAGAAGTCCACAGGACAGCCACTGTAGCTAAATTTTCACATTACTGTCGTTCACCCTCTCACTGTCCTTTTCACTGTCGTCAAGAAGCGGAAACTGAGGTGGGATAGCCACCTTTCAAGCTAAAGTGACCTTGGAAAGCCTGCAAGGGACAGTGAAAGGAAGGAAAAAGAAAAGGTGGGAAGACAACATTCCTGAGTGGACTGGACCGAACCTCGCAGAAACCCAGGGGGCGAAAATGTGTAACGTAACAACGTAATGTGTATTTACATTGTACCTATGATATTTCTTCGAGTTACCTATATTCATGTTATAGAAAGAAAAATTATCCAGTCTCAAAATATATTTTATTTTAGGAAATGCAGATGAAAACCATAAGCTACATGTGCGATTTTACATTGTAAATGAATGGAAAAAAATTATTACCTGGTGTAAAAAATAAGATAAAATAAAATACCTGGTGTAAAAAAAAAATGTGCTTGTCCTAAGAAAATCAGCTACATTGTACATAACATAACATTGTACGTAACTATTACTTCATCTACTTTTATTATGCGCCCGGATCGATAGATCAGAAGCGTATATTGTTTTTTCCCTGTCTGTTTGTCTGTTTATCTGTTTGTCTGTTGTCAACTTTAACCTTCGCCATAACTTTTAAACCATGAAAGATAAAGACTTCATATAAGGTATGCATACTCCACGTAAAAGTTCTTTCAAATGACATCAAGGTCAATGACCTTATGACCTTGACTGTGACCTATATGCTAAAAATAGCTTTTTCGAACTTTTATATTTGCAATAACTATTGAACCATGAAAGATATAGACCTCATATTTGGTATGCTTACTCCACTAGTGAAGCTCTTTCAATTGACACCAAGACCATTGACTTTGTGACCTTCACTGTGACTTATATGCAAAAAATGTTTTTTTTTCAAAATTTGGCCATATCATTTAAACCATGAGGGATAGAGACCTCATATTGGTATGTATACAATACTATTAAGCTCTTTCAAAAGACACCAAGGCCATTGACCTTGTGATCTTGACTGTGACCTTTATGCTAAAAATAGTTTTTTGAAACTTTGTTGCCAGCGGGTGCATAGTGTTTCACAAACACATCTTGTTTTTAGTTGTTTTACTTAATTGGTGTTAAGCATTCTAGACACCTATCTTTGGGATTATTATATAGCTTAGTTGATGAAACTTGAAGTTAACACATACGCATTGATAGTCTCCATTCTATTCCTTAGAATAAACCTGATGAGAGTTCCTCTGTCTTGTCTTTAGAAACATGCATGCCATGTTCAACACAAACCTAGTGAAAAATATCTAACACATGCTTACAAATAGAGTCTCCCAATTTTCCTGTAAAATAAAAAAAAATGTCTACATGTACGTAATAAGTAACATTTTGCATAATTTATTAACTTTGTCCAACATGACAAGTGTTTGTTGAAGCGGTATTTGTGGTGGTGGTGGTGGTTGGGGTGATAATAGAAGACAAACAGAATGCATTCTAAATATACCCAGACCAAATAGGTGAATAATCAATACTGCTTTGTCTACTTTACTTCCTTTCACTGTACAATGTACATGTATCCAGGTCAAGGACTTGTGCCCAATTTGTAAAAGTCAATAATTTATTCTGTAATCTATATGCACAAGGCCTACTCATGACAATTTCAGGTGATTGTGGTCACATTTACTAGTCAGAAAGGGAACCTTGCTGGGGAGGGGGGATATTACTGCCTTATTGGACTAAGTTTTAAATGCAACATTACCCAAATCTAATTTCCCATGAAATGATCATAGGGTTAATTATTCGTATTGTAGCCATGGTGATAGTAACATAACCCATATAACTCAAACTCGATCCTCCCCCATTGACAATTTATTTATTTTGGTTTTTTGTTGTTTTTATTTTTTTTTTTAACTACTGCTCCTAGTTTAGATCCGGAGTATTTCCACCAAACCAAAAAACTAGCGCGCACTAGCATGTCATGATATTTAGCGTATATATATGAAAAGGATCATTGCGAATTTATATGGACAGATAAGAAAGAAAACTTGTGGAATATCATGCTAAACATTCGCTGAACCAGTCTTATATAATTTAAGATTAGCTTAACCTCAAATGTTACATTTTACGATATTTTTAACAAAGCATACTCTTCTCATTCAATTTTCATTTAAAATAGTCACTTTAAAAAGCTAATGAAATACTCTAAATTTTCTTTATTTGACAATCTACTATCCGGCCGGATTCAATCCTTGGCAGTATTTTGTACTTTTGGCTGAAAATTGTCACTATTGAATATTCAATTTGATTGTTTGTATCATTGGATTGTCACTACTGTAAACAATGCCATGCATGCCCCTGAAATGTATATAGAACTTTCTCGACTCCCCCTAAGGTAGATAACTGCGAGGTACTCTCGATTACCATTAGGCCCTACGTACATGCATTATCATCATGGCCGCACAGCGAGCCACCAACATGCACCCCGACCCCAATCCAGAGACCCAAGCCACACAAAAACAGACATTCCGTATAATGATTAATCCATTTTTTTTTAATTGTTGAACCTATCGCTTGTATTTCTGCCAAATTACAAATGCATGCATATCCGTATAGGCCTACATTTAACCTCACCCCCTGAAATTTGCCACTGGCGCTTCTTCTAGCTATGGATGACTGGGTAAATCAGTTATCCCGATCTTGCAGGACAGTCCTGCTACTCCCAATTTCGGTTGCTCGATCTCCAGACCCAACCCATCTAGAATCTGGAGTGGTGTGTGTGTGTCATCTTCATATACCCATCTTAGCTGCTACATTTGTATTTCGGCCATCCTTTCACTTGGTATCCTTCTACGCTTGGATGTATCAGTCTAAATTGTTCATTCCCCATCTTCCTTGGTTTGTGTGACATTACGACCCAATGGCAGCGGATATTTGTGATATTTCTATGACATGAAATTTTGCAACACGTCTGCCCTTCTAGCTTTTTCGGTAGATTATGACAATCAGCGTCATAAGGTGCTTGATAATATTACGTCATCTCTTTAAAACCCATAGTCTCGATAATGTTAAACCACTACCATTAGAACGCACGAGTTATCGCCCTTGCACTAATATTAATATACATTTATAAAATATGGTAATAAATGCGATAAAATGATATTAAGTCACATTTGTGTCATTTTTTTCATAAGGGTGGATTCTACCCAGAATTTAAAAAAGGCTCCAAAATGTGATAAAACAGCTAATTAAGCAAAATTGAAAGGCTTTAGGAAGACTGATTCAGAATTTTTTTTATGCTTATGAAAAATTATTTAAAACTCTGATATACTAATTGATTCTTATCTAACCCATCATGTTGCTTAGGTATGTGCAAAAAAGTCTCAACACCCCCCTGTGAAAGACACTTAGAGAAATAGCACGTGTCCCCTATTATATTTGTTTACAATAAATTTAGATGAGAGAAAATCAATCCTTTTGATAATAAATGAAATTAAGTTCAGTATTCTACAGTCTTATACAGTGCAATCATAATCTACACTGTAAAAAATGATGTTTAACTTGTGTTTTATTTTTAAACAGTCGTGTTTTACAATTAAACATAGAGGGTTTAAAAACAAAACATTAGTGTTTTATATATAAACACTGATATTTAAACTGGTGTTCAATAAGTAGGGTGTTTAATCATCCGTCTTAAACACGTAATGTTCATATGCATCAAATCAAAAAATAGATTAGGTGTTGCTTCTCAGCATTTGCTGTAGGAATTCACCATTTTTACAATATCTTAATTTATGAAGCAATTCCGCACATAATGGTAGACATTTTTCGACACAGAAAAAAATATGAATCGCAAGGCAATATGTTGACTTTAGATCATACCAAAATCAATTACAACTAGTTCTAATTGTAACGGGGACCGTTACAGATGTTCCCCAAACGCTCCCCAAGTAGTCCCTTTTTGTGCCAATTTCCTTTAAAACGATTTTAATATGCTTAGTTATCGCAGGATTTCATAAAAGAATTTTAAAAACTACAATGATATCAACTTTTTGTCATTTAACGCATTGCACTCAAACGCACGTGCATGCACATGCAAGGTGATCATGGCATGTTGTCTAAACGATTAACACATCTATATTCCAAGAATCAATAAAAAGTCATAAAAATATTAATGTAACCGTTTTTCAAATACATTGTACATTTTTCGCATTGTGCATGTGCAAATACATGCAAGCACGTCTTTGCATTCAATTCTGATAGTAGTATCATGTAGGAGTCCATTATACCTATTCATATTCTAAATTTCATCCTGTTCTGTTGAGAAACAAGAAAGTTATAAGCATTTAAAGTTTCAGCCAATCAGATTGAAGCACATGTTAATTTACGTGCTTTTATGATAATTCTTGTATATCATGCTGTAGATCTTCATAATGTATGACTATGTTCAAAATTTCAAAGGATTATGACGTAAAACAAGAAAGATATTCAGACTTTAGTTTTAGTCAATCAGAGCAAAGCGCACGTGCATGCGCGTAAGATCTTGCTTTTTGACCATGTCGTCTTGTTGATACTTCTAATATATTCATGCATTGTGAGTTTCAAAAAATTCCATCAAGAAATAGAAAAGTTAACGCTTCATCCATTATATTGGTAATTTCACATGTTGCACGTGCGCGCTCTTGCCAGTACACGTGCATGTACGTGCTTTAATGAAAATTCTTATATATCATGCTGTAGATCTTCATAATGTGTGACTAAGTTCAAAATTTCAAATGATTATGACGTAAAACAAGAAAGATATTGAAACTTTAGATTCAGCCAATCAGAGCGAAGCGCACGTGCATGCGCGTGAGATCTTGCTATAAAAACCATGTCATCTTGTTTATACTACTAATATATGCTTACATTATGAGTTTCAAAACATTTCATAAGAAAATAGAAAAGTTACGGCAGTATACATTATATTGGTCATTTCACGTGTTGCACGTGCCCGCTCTTGCAAGCACGTGCGCACAAAATGACATTGATTCCGCAAATCTACATAACATGTCTACCAACCCTAAAAAGGTTTTACCTACTTCGGGTGAACAGTTTACAAGATCACTCGCGGACAAAAAAGTACCCAGGAAGAAGAAGAAAAATAATAATAAGAAACAGAGTAAAAACAATATGTTTCCCAACTTCGTTTGGGGAACATAATTAGCATTAATTAGTAGTAATTTTGTGCCAAAATCTCAAAATATTTACAAACTTCTAAAAGGGAAATAAAAACAAATATTATGATGATTTCTATAATTGTATTAATATTTTAATCACCGGTGTTTAACACGAGTGTTCATTTTTTAATCATATATATTTATTAATTAAACACATGGTATTTATATAGAAATTGCAAATTAAACACCAGTGTTTAATACGTTATGATAGAAAATGACGCAGTTGATTATGTCATAAAATGGCATTTGAACGCAGAAGATGTAGAATCACGCATATACTGACAAAGAAACACCATATCCAGCAATGAAATAGGAGGTATTTATACATTTCTTTATGTTAAATCTTTTTAAAAAGAATGCTTAATACATGATTAGAGATCTGAAATGTTTTTCATTTTTGAAATGCAGTGTTTTTTCCTATACTTAGTAATCGCCTGAGTGCAATGCGGCCATGCGCTGATATAGACATAAAATATTGTAGTCTTGATATCTAATTATTTTGCAGGGACGTTCATCTGTTATTGTGAATCCTGAGAAGCATACATTACTTGATAAAGAAAAGGGATTTTAAACGAAGATCATTCTTAACCTTGAGAGGTGAGTCTTAAAAGACCCCCCCCCCCACACACACACCATTGATTCCTGATAAATAAATGTAATCCAATTAGGTACCTGTCCTTGCTTACATTTACGTTCCCTAACAAGCAACAATACTACAATCGCGCATGTACAAAAAGTTTCATCTCCAGCCCGCGCACATACTGTACATGTACAAGGTTTGGGAGTGCTTGTTTACATGATAGAAAATGTCTTGAGACAAGGTAGCCCCCCTACCCCTTCTCTTAATTTTTGCTGTTGGGCCGATCCTGCAGGTAGCTGAACATTTAGATTTTTAGTGTACACACTGTACGCTTATATGATTTATTTCAATTGCAGATTTATATTCCAAACTTGTCTCAGTATGTATTATATAATTAAAATTGGTGTGAAGAATAAAAACTTATTTTAGTTTTCGATCTCAATGTATTCTTTTGCATATAATTATCTGAATTTACATAGTGAATCTTTTTTCACCTATCTATTTTTCAGGATATTTTTGCAGAGAAGAAGGAACTAAAACTACTTAGTGTGGATACAATTTTGGAGATTGGAAAACTGGAGATTATCATCCGTTGTAGGAGAACCTGAATTTTACCCACAACCAGAGGAGCTAGACTGTTTAACTCGGTTAGAATATTCTTTGATATTGAGTGAGTGTTACCCCGGCAGCCCATGTATAGTAATGAAATTATTTAATGAATTAGTCCTTTACAGGTCAAAACTGGAAAATTTCTTCATTTGGTTATAAAACTCTGAATAATTATGAAAGTAAACTTTACAACTGGATTTATCAGACTGAGTGTAATACCTGCATATACATGTACATCCCTACCCAGACAACAAATAACATTTTCAGTCTTTTTGCATCAAATATATTCATGGATTTGTTTCTTTTATTATTTAAAAAAAGATGCAAAGGACGACCTAGCCCTTTTTAAAATTTTACTGATGAAAAATATTTCATTTTATTAATCGATAATGTATTTTAATTTATATTTCAAAGACACCCCCTTCCCGAAATCAATCTATTGGATTTTAGTTTACACATGCAGGATGTACATGTTCGTGCTAGTTTGTTTTGATAATTCTATTTTTTTTAACTTAAACTGAAATGTATCTTTGTGTAAATAAATGTGTTGTTTAATGTTATAATTGTTTATTAAGTTTGATCCCCAAAATCAACATTAAATCATTTATCAATTGAATAAAAACTTTATGTACAACATGTTCATTATCAACCAAATTGTGTATTTTGTACTGTTTTATGGTTGTTTCAAATAAAATGTTGAAAACTTATAAACACGTTTAAGTGTTTATTTATTTGGTAAAATAAACATGTTGAAGTGTTTAAAAATTGATGTATAAACATGTTTAAGGTGATTAATATCTGTTGCATCGAATACAGGCACGTAGTATCCGGGGGGGCCAGGGGGGGCCTGGCCCCCCCACTTTTTTCCCCAACATTACCTTTACTATAGAAAATGTCTATTGAAGAGATGATTGGCCCCCCCCCACTTTTGACCACAGTTTATACATAGCAAGAAAATATAGGAAAAAATTGGAAATGAAAGGATGTTTGCCTTGAAAAAAGTTGGTAAGTAACACCCACCCCACCCCACCCCCCACCCCCCCCCC
>PRKT01000017.1:331596-349092 GCA_003671525.1 Saccostrea glomerata | reverse complement strand
CGAAATAGGATTTTCGAGTTTGGGCAATTTTCAATTTTCGTTTTTTTTTTTGTTTTTTTTTTTGCTTGTCCACTTTTTTTAGTCAAGTAAAAAAAATTTTCTCAGGTTGGCCCCCCCACTTTCAAAAACGATGCTACGTGCCTGGAATAAACATTTTTAAGTGTTTAGATGTTTAGGTTGGACATGTTTATTAATTAAACATGAAATGTTTACATATTAAACATTAACGGTGTTTATCTAGTAAACTCTATGTATTAATTCAGTGTTTAATATTTAAACATTTTGTGTTTTTGAAGTGTTTAATATTAAAACAGAATGAAAAAGAAGTATTTAAATATTAAACCTCGTGTGTTTAGAATTTAAACATTCTAACGTGTTTATTTCTTAAACACTTCACGAGGTGTTTAAATCTTAAACGTGTTGAAGTGTTTATTATCTGTTGCAATTTGGTGTTTATTTCTTAAACACTTATTTTTACAGTGTACATGATGGAATTTTATGCACAGAAAAGGGAAATTTAGATCAAATTTTTAAAAAATAAGAAATGCAATAATTTTGACTTAAAACCCCAAAATGCACAACATAAAAAAAAGGATTGAAAGTTAAAAAGTGGAAAATTTACCTGCTATGTACAGAAAACTGTCCGATAAAATATATCGGGTGGGTAGCGAGTCTCCGTCTTCTCCTTGTATAGAGAAAATGCCTATCTCTCTGTAGATGAGGCCTCGACGGGGAGTATGTTTACTAGCTAAGATAGTGGTTTCACGTGAAGAAGGGGTTGTGTATTACTATTTACCAGATAAACTAGTGAAAGTTACTTGTAAATTCTAGATTCACTCAAGTTATCTTGTAAATCTACTCAATACCCAGTAAAACTACTTTAAGGGTAGTTAATCTATGGGCAGTAAATTTTTTTGTCTTATCATTGACTTTCACTAGATATTTTTTTCAGTGTTCTCTTATCCACACAAGTTATAATATTAAAGGCTTTTTATTCACACTAAAGATGAAAAAATTATGTTAAAAAGAGAGAGAGAGAGAATTACAGAAAGTAAATACAGTGTAAATAAATTGAGTTTAAATTTTGGATGCCGTCAGTAAAGTGCAAATAGAATACTGTGTGATTTCAAAAATGTCAGATTTGATAAGCCTAACGTTTTCATTAAATGATTTAAATGATAATAGCTACTGGAAATTTAAATACGAGACTAATTATACAAAAGTAGTACAGTTATATATCTAGTAATTATTGTACATGTAATCATGTATATATTGAAACTAGCTTTGCAATAAGTATTCTTCCAACATAAGCAGTTTTTAGCAGTAGATTTATTCATATTTAATGACTGTCACAGATAGTTCAATTAGCGCCGAAAAAATTGGCCTTAATCTGTGGTGTCTGGTCCTATTTCTGGCCCTTGAGGTCTTGTTAAACTCTATGAACCCAGGACACCGGTCCTGCTTTCCTTAAAATTGAACCAAACATGCTGAAAGATCAGTACAATGTAAGTATTTTATGGACTCCCTCTTATTTTGGTTGAAGATGGAATCCTCTTCCTTCCAGTTTAAAGATCTGGATATATGTACTTAGAATTTCTTATGAAACAAGGATTCATGCGACATCGATTTCAATGCAAATTATGTCACTTCTGTTGAACAAATAAGTGAAAAGAAACCCAAAATCCGAGGGGATCATTTTTTCTTACAAATTCGCATAGGTCATTGAGGATAAAACTTAATTATGTAAAAATTATTTTGTATTTTTGGTTTAATTTATACATCAGTGACGCCATATATTTCCCAACCCTGTTTGTTTTCAAAATTTCTGGCCCATTCTTTTTGTACATATATCGTTATAAAACGTCCTGAAAAAATAATTCCACAGGTTTTATCATCCTTCGAAATAAAAGTTTCAAAGTCTTTACAATAGTAAATCAAAGTTCCAAAGTCTTAACTATAGTAAATCAAAGTTTCAAAGTTTTTTACTGTAGTAAATCAAAGTTCCAAATATTGAAATTTGGTAATAGGAAACTAGTAATATAGAAAATCACAGTTACCTACATAGTTTACTTTGTATTTTTTGTTAAGGATTTGAGATGTCAAAGGAGGACTTGGAGACTTTGAATATTTAAGAGAGTCTGGAAAACTTTTGGACTTGAATGGCTTTTACCCTGTGCGAAGTTTCTAATGTATCGAGTCTGAGTGATTTGTTTTAATTTTTCAATGTTCAATGGAGTTTCCGCTTCAATTAACAGAAAAAAGTATATAGCAGGAATGAATATACTGGTTGTGAACTCTAGGAGACATCAACATACACTGTAAAAAAAATAGCTAGTTAAAGTCACTAAGAAGTCTAGTAAATTTATTGTCCATACAATCACTACCTTAAAAGCAGTTTTGCTAGGTATTGGGTATATTTACTAGATAAGATTAGTAAATCCAGAATTGATAAGTAACTTTCACTATGTATGTAAGTTTCTATACAATCCCCTCTTCAAAACTCACCATCTTAGCCAGTAAACTGAAAGATTATTAATCCTGACAAACGCTTTACGAGGCACACTAGCTAAATTCACTAGGTTTTTCTTTCAGTGTACGTAATTAAAAGAATTTAAACAGGTTAGTATAAAACACATGAAAGAGAAATAACAAGGTACAGTTCATATACTGTAAAAGCACTCATTTTCATGGGGATAAAGTTCCGTTGATTTGTCTATTAAATTTGTTTTGTGAGCTTTTATTTTCGTTGTTTTTTGAGAGAAACCCTATTCAATATATATAGTCACATAAAATTTTGTGTGGGATTTAATTTCTTTGATAATTGTTAACAACGAAATAAACGAAATTTAATCCCTAACGATTATTTTGCTTTTACAGTACACGTGCATCTATAATTTTAATATATTTGAATAATTGTACTTTTTCTGACTCCTTATTCTATTGTAAAGTATTTAAATTTAGATAATTATAATTTAGTTTCAATCATTTATAAACCATATCCTGTCCCTGTCGACAAAAGCTGCTGTAGTGAAAATTGATATAACTGGATTATATATAACTTCAAACAACCAAACAATTTCTGACAGCAGCTGGTTATGATGTAAACTTTAAGGCTAAAATAAAATTACACTTGACAGCAGAGTATTATGTCAGGGAATATATATTGAAGTAATGATATATAGTTAAAATAAAAAGACTAATTTTTTTTCATAAAATGTAAAATTGAAACAAAAAAATCTACGACATACATTAACCCCCGGGGCCTTGAATTTATAGGTTTACTACTGTATGTCAGGAAGCTTTTACATAATCTTCATCTAATATATGACCAAGTGATTCCTGACAAGATTTTTGACTTTTCAAACTTTTTATCTTCTCTTAGAAAAAAATATGGTCTTTCGAATTCCCTTTTCTCGAGGATACAATGTGCCAAGTTTGGTTGAAATTGGCCAAGTGTTTCTGGAAAAGATGGAATTACAATGGATTAAGACGGCAACTACATGCAACGTTAACAGACACATTTTGATCAGAGAAGTTCACTGAAGTTCTACTCTGTGCTTGACTAGTTAAATATGCAGAACATATCTCAATCTTTGAAAAAAGGCAATTTTGTGTTGCACATTTATGAACCCAATTTTATTAGTCTAATTGAGAGAGATAGAGAGAGGAAAGATACATGTAGATTCTTTATTTTGTAAAGGTTTTCTTATCAAGACCGGTTTATAAATTTATATTCTTGATTGGCTTCTATGGATAAACTCCGAGTCGACACTATTTTGTTGAGTACCTTAAAAGGTTCCGTTCAATGTACATGTAATTTGGGTTTTTTTTTAAAATTGGTAAAACCAATTGCAAAAATTTGTTGTCTTATAAAGGTAATCGATGACAATAGATAAAACAATAAATTATTGTTCCTTTTTACAACGTACAGAATTTTACACAAAATTAATTGTAAAAATCTGCCTCTTTGTCCTTTTCTTTTTATTCACATGAATTTTTTTAAGTAAGCTATTCCAAACACTGTTTTAGCATGAAATTTGAGATTTTACTTATAAAGGCAGCTTCATTACATAAATAGCGGTTTCGGCTTATTATTTATTTATTTGTTGTTGTTGTTCTCTTGTTTTATGAAGTTTTATCTTATTGTTTATATAAATGTTAAACCCATAATGGGCCTTTAACTACGTTTTATTCAAAAAATATATTTCTATGGTTTCGACAAGGCATTTTTCAACCTTAGTACGTTCTCCCCTACAGGACAACGTCACATGTGGTTTTGGCATGTTAATATTTTTCTATTGATAAAATCTATATAAAAATTCGCCAAAAAATAATTAGCCTATACATGTAAATAATAAAACAAAACAAACTAGGGCTAATTGTAACGGGAACCGTTACAGATGTTCCCCAAACGCTCCCCCACTCCCTTTCGGTGCCTTATTCCCTGTAAACTTCATTAAATAAGACGAATTCTATGCCTTTTAGACTATAACAATATTTTCCCAGAAGTATACCAAGTATATTCAAATTGATGCATTGCACGCATTTATATATTTTAATATACTAGATATTACAGCATTTAATCCAAAAGTATTTGAAAATGCGTTAAATCAAGTGTATTTGTAATTTTACTCATTTCACGTGCACGCACGTGCATGCATGTGGATGTTGACCATTCCTTTTTGTAGGAGTCCCTTATGTCTATTTATGTTCTAAATCCCATCCTGTTTGGTTAATAACTAAGGGAGTTATAAACATTTAAAGTTTAAGCCAATCAGATTGCAGCGCACGTGTATGCGCGTGATTTCATGAAATTTATTATATTTCATATTGAAGAATATCATAGTGCATGACTATGTTTTAAATGTCAAAGCATTTCGTTTAAAAGCTAAAAAGATATTGAGAATTTTGTTTCAGCCAATCAGAGCAAAGCACACGTTCATGCACGTGCATGCATGTGCATGATGACCATACCCTTTTGTAGGAGTCTTCAATGTCTATCTAAGCTCTGAATCTCATCATGTTTGGTTGAAAACCAAGGAAAACAAATTATCAACTGAGAAGATCGAAACTAAAAGAAAACTTTTTAAAGATCAGAATTCATCATACTTTTAAATCTACTTTTGTTTAATGTTCTCATCAAATGTCAACATTTGTCCAAAAATTATTTTTACAATAATTCCAAAACAATGTGAGAGATGCCTGTGTTGTAATGTTTGCCGTCTCCGACAAAGCATCGTTTCAGTTTGCTAAACACTGCATCCAGAACATAAGGAAAAGTCATAGAGAAGACCTCCCAATATTTCTTGTGGCAAATAAATCTGACTTGATTCGACATCGTAAGGTCTCTCAAAATGGTAGGTTACCATTAAAAGTTCATTAAAACTGTAAACTTCTTCGCAAAGGCGTTGAAAACGATTTTTTAGAGTACAGTAACAAAAATAATCCATTGCAATTTTTCATTTTCATTTTCTTTTTAATTTCAGATGCTATCAGAGTTGCCAACCTTCATACTTGCCAGTATTTCGAAACATCGCTGATTTTTAATTATAATGTGCCAGAATTACTGCAAGACATTCTCACCCGAGTTCATAAAACCAAAACAAACAGATGTCTGAGATACATCCAAAGCATGGCCGAGGCTTTTCAAAATAGATTGAAGAAATTTCTTCAATAATTTACACTGATGGTACAGTTTCATGTAATAACAAAGATATAAATGTTTATAAGTCAGAGAAAAAAAATTGATTCTCTAATAAAAACGCATTTACAACAGTTTTGTGTCTGCTTCTGTCAGTTTGAACAAATAAAAGCAGAAACGAAAAAAATGGACGTTTTAATTTTGACTATACTGAAAAAATCGTAATTTAGATGGAAAACACCCTACTTGAGTTCAGTTTACCGGTATTTGTCACAAAAGCTATTACAAGTATCCACGGCATTAAAAAACATATTAAGGGACTCCGATCCTCAGCCAGGAATGACAACTCTTTAATTTATAATTTAATTCAAAAAGTCTCAAAATGAAGCTTGAAAATTAGATCTTTTCATGCAGCAATTTTCATTATATACCTCTCAATGTGTTTCAAGGTTCTTTGAAGTTCTTAGAAAGGCCTAATTAAAAGTTGAAATTTTTACCACTTGGAGGCATTTTAGAATTACATATATCAAGAAATTAATATTCATTTTAATCTAACCATAAATACCAATGTTTCTTAACCTAATATGAAATTAAAAGTGATTTATGGAGCTTTGCAATGACACTTTAAATTGTAAAATGAAAGAAGTAAATAAAAGAAATTAAAGTACATTACATGTATAAATATTTTGGAATTTTTTCAAAACCCTGGATACCTATGATTTTATTTTTTAAATGTGTTAATTGGTCAAATTTGAATTGGAAAATGCATAGCGGGTGTTTTTATTCGCAATTCCTGAAAATATATTTGAGATTTACTAATTTTCTCTATATATTATGATTAACTTGAAAGATGAAGATTGAAGAATTATTATGGGTAAAAACATGTTACTTTGAAAATTCAGTGACATTTTTGTGAGCATTTTCAATTAGTCAATGCTTGATTTTCAGAACCTGAGGATCGGAGTACCTTAAGTCTCATCATCGCAAACCACGGCGGAAATGTACGATCCTCTCCCATTCTGGTAGTAGAGAGCTATATGCGGACTCCGGACCTCGGCTTGAGACGATAAAAAAGTCTATGAGGAGACAGAAACTCTACTGAATTGTCTTTAGAAGTAAAATATACAATAGAATGTATATATTATTGGTTTCCTTCATTAAGGAAATTGAGTCTATTATACTCACCATAGGAAGATATTGAGTCGATCAATATCTGAATGAAAAATCCTTCAAAAAAATCAAATCATGGTAGAAAATCAAATCATGGTAGACAGGATAATTATAAATGTACATGTATATTCTTTTATCCCATTATGCATATAGCACCAAAATACTATGTGTATATATCTCAACATTAGAATTAATGAAAGATTGATCAGAAAAAGAAATTCAAAATTCTCAAACCTGCATGTAGAGTTGTGTTAAATTGGATTCCCCATTCTTTTCAATTTTATAATCTTGGTAATATCTGAAAAACATTACATAATAGGATTTGACATCATGATTATTTAAATACATCTATGAAGAAAATACAGTCAAACCTTGTTATCTCAAACCTGAGCCAGGGGACAAAGAAAAACTTCAAGATATCTGAAGATTCAAAATACCAAAGCTCAAATACTTCAAGAATAAGTGGTTGTGTCTTCTAAATCACTATGACAAATCCAAGGCTACTTTTTAGGTATCGGTGTTCAAGTTACCCAAATTCAACATTGTACATGACTATTTTAAAAATTACAAAATTTAAGGCGCCAAGCACATAATTTAATTGAAAGCCTCTCTCTCGTTATACTCATTAAATTAGGATCAATATTTTAAAGTATTAAATATATGAATTACCAGCAATTTTTAAGAAACTAACAAATATAGAACTTAAGTTCCCTTTTTTTTGAATAATTAAAATACATTTCAAATTCCTTTTATTTTTCATTGAAAATTTGAATTAATTTACCCACCTTCCAATCATTTCTGAGTTCCTATATACAGGAATGTTAGGAGTGTGGACGTTGTCATAGGGACCAAAATGGCAGTTTGGTGCTCCAAACCATTCATCAAATCCATGCTGCAGAGGTAGGTATTGTTTCTGTTGACCCAAGTGCCTGAAATTGTTAAAAATGGCAAAGCCATTCTAGAAACAACACAACTGTGAAGTGGAGCATCCCCTCACAAAAAGAAAAAAAGATCTTTAAATCAAGACAGTATGTAACTGAGTCATTTTATTGCCTCTGCTGGGGATTGAACCTGGGGCTCTGGCTTGCCAGTCCAGTGCTCTACCAATTGCGCTAAAAGGGTTAACCCACTAGCCCAAGCTAGTAGGATGCCTTGTATCTTACACTACTGCAAGCATTCAACATTGACTCCAAAGCAAATTATGGCAGACTTTACCATCTTACATTAACTGTGGTATACAATTTCAGAGGGCTTTAACTGCATGCAGATACATGTACTCAGCACCTACCATTTTCCGACTAGCTTATTCTGATATCCCGCTTTATGAAGAAGTTCTGGTAGCAAGATTTCTTCATCTGGTATTCCACCCACTATGTTCTGTGGGGTGTATGCTATTGTGAAAAAAGATTGATTTTTAAAAAAGTCTTGCACTATATATGCAAAATGAAAGGTTACATTCATGACATTCTCATAAAAATATCAGTAATAGACTAGCTATTTACACATTACTGTAAAACAAAATATAGCAACACATGGACATTATGGGAGGCGGGGGGTATCATTTAGTGAGCTCATTGCTCACAGTACCTCTAGTTACAATGGTGTTCAGTTGTCCAGTTCCAGAATTCGTTGAACAATAAGCACTACTGAGACAACTCTTACTTTTTTTATGAGTTCTCAATACATTTGAAGTCAAAAGCAGAGATATCTCCTGTTTTAGTTTACAGAACTTCAAAGGAATTTCGGGTGAAAAAGGTAAGCGCGATTTTAGGCTAATCATAGTATTTAAAATCATTCTTTCTTCACACCGATTGATTAATTTATTGTATACATGTGTATTGTTTAACGTCCCTCTCGAGAATTTTACACTCGTATGGAGACGCCACCACTTGCCGGTGGATAGCTGCAAATTTTGTCCTCTACTTGGCACTTAGGGCCATTAAGCAGCGAGGGATCTTTTTCGTGCCAGCACCTACTGCGACATGGGAACTCGGTTTATAGTCTCATCCGAAGGAGGGCTCCTCACGTCCAACAGTGAGATTTGAATCAGCGACGTAAGGATCAACTCCTTACTTCGCGACTTTAGATCAAACTCTCTAACCTAAACACTGCGCCACATGGGCGACTTCTTCACACTGAAGGAAGATATATTGAACATCTGTTGAATAAAAAATATATCTATCTTTCATTAATATTATCTTTTTCGTCGCTTTGAAATTAGTAGTTCCGAAACCAGACAGAAATATTTGTAAACAAGATATCATTTCGCCTTGTTATTCGGTCGCGCTACGACCTCTGACCCCTAAATTAGTTCAAATAGAATTGAACATACAATATTTTCTCTTCCATAGAAAATCTAATAGAAATGTAAATACCGGGGGGAATTTCATTTTAATTCATTTCACATCGTGTAAAGTATCATGTTGTAAATTTTGAATTTACCTCCCCCTAATAAATTTAAAAATTACATGATAAGAGCCCAGAAACCTAATAACCCAGTTACCCACCGGATCGTATTTGTCTATGAAACTTTTTTATGTAATACTTTTAAGATTATTTTAACTATAGTGACCTTTTTAGGACGTCAATGTCCTTTTCTCGACGTAGTAGGAGGGAAAATAGCATAACTAATATGCGTGTGTGCTTATGTGCGGGGGAGTAAATGACAACATTTTGTTATTCCAACATTATGATTATTTTGCAAATAACATGTATAAATTAAAGAATAACACATCTTGATTCAATACGCAAGTTTCGAGATTATCTCCCTTGGTGCGCTCTTTCGTTGAGGAGGGGAGTATAGTTGTCGCGTAAACAGAATTTTTTTTAATTTTTTTTTATTTTTTGACGATGATCAATCGATTGGCTTGCGTAATAATTATATGCATTCGGCGTTTATGCAAATTATCACGCAAGCCACTCGATTGATCACATCATGAAATCAAAAAATTAGACAGTTATTCCTATATAGCTATATATTGCTTTAATAATTCGAACGGCACCCGGTGAAAACGGCACTTTGTAGAACTGGCACATAGCTAATATTTGCAAAGGGCACTACTACGCAGTTTAGATTTATGATAGCCCGACCTCTAATACTGGTCGCCCCTGGCATCGGGCGATGGTAATTGCACACCCCTGTGTTAGTGTGATGAAATACAATATAGTGGAGTCCTATGTTAAAACGATGGATAACATTTGTTGTGAAGTATTAAACATGAGATGAAAAGAATCTCCCATGATTTGTAGTTGGATAGGCTTGTAAAGGCTTGGGAATTAAAAACACAACTAGGATAAAAATCACAGTCAACTACAAATCATGGGAGATCCGATATATATTTCAAGTATTTTTAAGTTTGTATTATTCTCTGTCCCCCTTTATTTGGTTACATTTTCAACACAAAGAAATCAATTTTATTGTGGTATCATCTTATAAGAATAAAATTACATAACTTCAGGTAAGTAGTTTAGGTTTTTTATGCTGCTAATTGTCAGCAGAATTATACAGTCGTTTTACCTGTAACGAATATTTTCCAGTATCGAATATTTTTTTATTTGGAATATTCCATAAATACATAGTGACTGATTAAAAAAATCTTACTGGGCAATACAATTAAAGAATGAATAGTCTACCCCTGTGTTGTGTTTTTGTAACATCTGCATGATTATTTCCCACAGTATTTACAATTTGAAACGATGACCTAGGTTTTGACACACTCAAGTACAAATCAAAGGAAACTAAAGTGTGTAAACGTGTCTAATTATAAATTTTCGATAAGTTGTCGATCCAAATTGAGTATGCTATCAATACTGTAAATGCATTATAGCGACGCAGGACGCTCGCGAAGCGAACTCAATAGACTAACTTATTTTAAGAACAGAGGAAATTAGGATTGGAATCTGTACATGTGTCAAATTTCTCTGTGAAACATTCTGTACTAACCAATGTCCTTTGCACAAATAAATAAATATATAATAACGTAAAGCAGAAAAGGCTTTCATATTGTAGAAATCTTGAAACAAAAATAACTCCGCAATGTTTTTCGACCAAAATTGCACTAGGTTTCTAGTTTCAACCAGACGTGTGATGTCACAGCTAGTTGAAATATCTTGTGCGGCTTGATGTTTGAAGTGGCTGATCAATTTTTCAAGTGTTTTAAATTTTGATGGTACAACGTACGTACTGCGCTCACCCCAACAGTCACACTGTAAAACATATTATTTGGTGTGTATGATATTTGGCGGAAATTGATTTTTGAACAGGTTAGTGTAAATATGATTTAGCGCATTTATTCATATACATCGGTATATGTGCAAGACATTTAGTGTTTTACGTGCATTAACGGACGTTTCTTTCCGCCAAAGGCGCTATAAAGAATACACATCAAAATGTAACACGTTTACAGTATGTAGGATAAATTCAACAAGAATATTAAATGAAACTATAATTGACTTTTGAATGAAATTTTACATCTAAACTAACCATGTGTTATATTGTCATATTGTCACTTTCCTTTGAAATTATGCAACTGAAAGAGGGAGAGAAACAGAGAAGATGCTTGAAATTTTAGTACATACTTTGTTAAGGCATGCAGTGTGGTGGGATGTATTGTTACATGAAGCTAATGTCAAATTCCTATTTATCCGTGCATATGCCCACAACGTTTATTAACGTGATATTGTATATTCACATCAGAGCGGGGGTATTCCTAGTGTGCATTGGCTCAAAGATTTCTTGTTTCGATCAATGGATTTCATATATTAAGTCAGAAGTAATTGAAAACACTTGATTCCATTCTAAAAAATCAATTCAAAACTAGGAAAATAGGACAGTATTGTATTTGACAGCTCTGTATCTGTACCATTTATATTTTGGAACTTTTGGTACCACTTATTTGTAAAGCTTAGAAATACAAATAAAACAACAACAAAAAAAATTGGAAATTCAAAGATGTGGGTTGTGTGTAAGACGTAACTAGAAACTGATTCGTTACAGGTGTAATGACTATAGCATTTGAACAGCAATTCTGCATTTTATACGAAGTAGTAAATTTCCTGTAGAGAACCTTGACCCATGTTGGTATCAGAATTTGAGATTACTGCTATGTGATTTCAAGTTTGATTTTCATATGCATGTATTCATAAATTATGGCATAGACTGAAGTTAGAGGGTTCTCAATATTGAAAATTTTAAAAAGTATGCAAGGCACATTGTCACGACCAGCTGATCATTTGTAAGGCTTGTAACTATTGTTGATATTACATGTACATGTATATATTTCCATTGCTAATTTTTTTCTCTATGATAACTCTTTGAAAGTTAGCGGAGTTGATTTCTTGATAATTCTATCGGAATGTAAATTAGGCAGGTCGATAGGTCAGGAGCTAAAGAGGCCTAATATGCATGCAACTCGCATGTGCATCGGTCTCGGTGTCTGTCGCTAAGGAGGTCAGCGAAGCATGTAAATTTTGTGCTGCATTTGTGTCTGACGTCAGTGGGCGAGGACTATTGTATTTGGCATGGGAGTCCTTAAATGTAATTTAAATTTATGTCTTCATTTTTAAAGTCAAATATACAATTTTATTTCACCATGAAATGGAAATATAAGGAATCACTGTCTAATGGGCTCTGCCCGTTATTCAAATTATCTTACGTTTCTCACTATTGTTGATACCCTGGCATACTATACTAACTAGACAGTGATTTCTTAAATATACACTGTATATAGAAATGTGCATATTGTCACTTTCCTTTGAAATTATGCAACTGAAAGAGGGAGAGAAACAGAGAAATATATAGATAGTGTAGACAAGATGATATGGTCATTACGCACATGCATTCACATGAGCACGCGTGCAATGCTAAAATTTAAATAAATTTTGAATTCTTCTGGGAGAACATTCAGTCTAAATTGCATAAGGTATGTCTTATTTAATAGAGCTGACAGGGAATATAGCATAAAAAGGGAGTTGGGGAGCATTTGGGGAACATCTGTAACGGTCCCCGTTACAATTAGCCCTAGTTAACATTGATATTAATCATCTTATTAACTATAGTTCAAACACTTAGTCATTCAAAAAATCATAAGAATCAAATCAAAAACTAATTTAGACTAAATAAACATTGCTCTTCGTATCAGAATTTGAGAAAAAAAAATTCCAAGTTCGTAAGGGAAATAAATAGAAAAAAATAATATACTCGTATGTTATTTTTTAATTCATATATACATAAGTATATATTGGGCGAACCACATATAGGGCAAACAAGATATTGGCGAAAAATATTTTGGGCGAAAGGACTCGACGCGAACGGACTCCTGCGAACAGGTAGATCGGGCGAACGAACCTGTTACCAATTTTCTCAGTATGTACAAAAAAGCGCACCTTGGTGCAGTGATGATATACAACTCTGAACTCTTCTTAAAATAATGCATGTACAAAAAAATCAATCATCAAATTACGTCTCCTTGAGAGACTTTGTACTCAAATTTCTACAAGTTTGGGGGCTATATAAAGCAACTGATACAGTTACTTCTGCAATGATATTATAATGGAGACCAATTTTGTTCGACAAGATAATTGATTGGTAACAGTTCAGTACAATGAGAAGCAATCATACTTATCCTTGCCTCAAAGCAACCAAGGTAGTGGACAGTAAGTCTAACAATAGAAATTCTCTTTTTACTTAAAAGTATTTAAAAGCTGCAAAGTTAGAACTATCTTTGATTTTCGTTGTTGCTTTGATAGCCCTTACTACAATTATGAAGAGTCAAATACGAGGGGTGATCAAAAAGTTGGCAAACTATCTCTATATCTACAAAACCACAATTCAGATTAGAATGAAATTCAGTACACACATAGTCATACACAAGTTCTATAAATAGCATAGGCTGAATAAAGTTTTTCTTCTCGTGTGTGACGTCACAATGTGAAAATGATGTCACTATTTAGGTCACTTGTGACGAAAAATGGTTGTCTCTGTCGAACTCGTTCAACAAAGGACTGTACAATTTATTGTATATCTTATAAATCCCTCTACAGTATCATATAATAATTTGTACACAGTTTATTGAGATAAATGAGTTCCTATAAATTCAATTAATGATTGGATTAATCGTTTTAGTGAAGGAATGCTGATGGTTAAAAATGATACTTGTCATCTTAATCAGTGAAAGCAAGTTTGAAAAGATATGTATTTTTAATTAAGCAATTTGCTATCAAAGACCTCCAATTAGCACTTTGAAAAATAGTTAAATATTTGAACAATGATATAAGTATTAAATACCTAAGATATCGTTTACTTTAGATTTTAAACATATTAGATATGATAAAAAGGATGCACCCATTCTCTATCCACCTTAAATAAAGGTCTCTCCTGAGACAGAAGATTTGTGTTTTAATGGTCGCCATGCTTATTTTTGGAAAGGATATTATTATCCACCCATTCTGTTGCCGAGATATGACCTATTCTGACAAATGAACTGTTCTTGTCATAAAAATTAACTCACATGGAGAGAAATATAAAACTCATAAAAATCTTTCAACTTTTGTGACAGAACGCTATGGAGGGGGTCACGTGACCGCCAATATCACGTGATTCCAGCATGCGCAGAACGGTGGTTGCATGTGCATTAAAGGTACTTTGACACAGATTTGAAGTTAATTTTTTCTGTATAATATCACGAATTATATATTTTAATAGCATTTCACACAAAAATTAATTAAAAATCTTATTTCATTTAAAAGTTATTAAAACTTTAAATTTTTTGGCGGGTTTGATTGACACATCCTTTCACTTTCACAATTTTTAACTTTATTCTTAATCCTTAGGAAAAGTGGCAATCTTGTTGTGTATTAATGAGAAACATTAAAACTTAAACCAAGAAAAATAATTTTATACAGAGTAGAAATGTTAGAAAGCAAATAAGTTTTTTTGTCAGAGCCCCCCCCTCCCCCCACATAAAAAACCGCTGCTACCGACTTCTATTAGACGGTAATTGGATGACTGAAATATCAAATTATTTTGCGAGCCTTGATACACAAAATTAATGCCGGTGAGAACTTGTTTTATCTTTTAAAAGCTTTCACTAGTCGTTGAATGACGTTTTTCATTCAAGTTGTTAGTTACATGTATTTTCATATACTGCAAGTTATTCCTACTTATTGAAATGCTTGTGCCATAAAACATGTCTAATCAATAAAAGTGTACGTATAAGAAAAAAAATCGGATCTGCCCCTAAATATATTACGAAAGCCTACAAGGGTCAAATTAAAAAATGAAGAAAAAAAAATTAAGTCGTAATAACGACTTTTTATCTCGTAATAACGACTTTCTTAAGTCGTAATAACGACTTTTTATCTCGTTATTACGACTTTTTATCTCGTAATATCGACTTTCTTAAGTCGTAATAACGACTTTTTATCTCGTTATTACGACTTTCTAAAATCGTAATAACGACTTTTTATCTCGTAATAACGACTTTTTAAGTCGTAATAACGACTTTTTATCTCGTTATTACGACTTTTTATCTCGTAATAACGACTTTTTATCTCGTTATTACGACTTTCTTAAGTCGACTTTTTATCTCGTAATAACGACTTTCTTAAGTCGTAATAACGACTTTTGATCTCGTTATTACGACTTTTTATCTCGTAATAACGACTTTCTTAAGTCGTAATAACGACTTTTTATCTCGTTATTACGACTTTCTTAAGTCGTAATAACGACTTTTTATTTATTTTTTTTTTCATATGAAATATTTTTTTTAACTTGATCCTTCTAGGAGAGAAAACGGAAACGTGCCCGGTATAACGGTGTCGTGTAGCTGAAAACGCGATGATTGTTTAGTTATAAAATTGTCAAAAACAGTTGCATCAGAGTTTGACAATTTATTTATGACAAAAATCTGTAATTATTGTCAATATTTGGACGTGTTTTGTTTACACACTTATAATCTAAATCAATATTCCGCTAAATTGAAGACATTAGTGTTGCACATCGCAGAAATCATTTCAAAATATTACTAGTATATATGATACATAAGCGCGTGTCGAAAGCAAGGGGGGGGGGGGGCTAAACCAACAAAAATGTTTGGGGGCTATACTCAGTAAGCCCCAATTATCAATGCCTATGTAGACTATATAATGTTTTTCTTTGCAAAAAAGGGGATTAAATTGTTGTTCAAATGTTCTTCGTTCACAGACAAAAACTTTGAAAATATCAACGTGAAAGTCTATGTTATATATAACCAAATTACCATATATATAGTTATGTTTAAGAAAATAATAGGGAAGCCTCCACCCCCGCCCTGTAACGTTAACGTGCCTAATAAGCAGATGATACTCATTTTATTTTGTCAGTTTGATGTATAAATCAACTTCACGAGGCGGTCATAAGTTTCCGGAATACGGAAAGGTCAAAAATAGCAAACCATTGACTATAGACTTTAAAAAAAAGTCGTAATAACGAGATAAAAAGTCGTTATTACGACTTAAGAAAGTCGTTATTACGAGATAAAAAGTCGTTATAACGAGATAAAAAGTCGTTATTACGACTTGAGAAAGTCGTAATAACGAGATAAAAAGTTGTTATTACGACTTAAGAAAGTCGTTATTACGAGATAAAAAGTCGTTATTACGACTTAAGAAAGTAGTTATTACGAGATAAAAAGTCGTTATTACGAGATAAAAAGTCGTAATAATGAGATAAAAAGTCGTTATTACGACTTAAGAAAGTCGTTATTACGAGATAAAAAGTCGTAATAACGAGATAAAAAGTCGTAATAACGAGATAAAAAGTCGTAATAACGAGATAAAAGTCGTTATTACGACTTAAGAAAGTCGTTATTACGAGATAAAAAGTCGTAATAACTAGATAAAAAGTCGTTATTACGAGACAAAAAGTCGTTATTATGACTTAAGAAAGTCGTAATAACGGGATAAAAAGTCGTTATTACGACTTAAGAAAGTCGTTATTACGAGATAAAAAGTCGTAATAACGAGATAAAAAGTCGTTATTACGAGATAAAAAGTCGTTATTACGACTTAATTTTTTTTCTTCATTTTCTAATTTGACCCTTGTAGGCTTTCGTAATATATAGATGCTATATGCGCGATTTGCCAATAAATGGTTTTGATTCTAATTCGAATAGGGCGAATTATTCTACGGGCAAGTTGCCTAAGGTGACTTATACACTATAAAGAAACGGTATACTCATGCATATTGGATTCAGATGAAGACCTTTCTAGAAACAAAAGTACGTTCAAGGTTCTTGAATGTCAAGCCCCAGATACGTTTAAAAAATGATATTTTTTCCAAACATTACTCTCACTTAAAAAAAAATGTTCATTAAAAGGCTGGACCCCCCTTCTCACCATAGTAAAGTGATATAAGGTAATTGTAGCAATGTATGCAAAAGAAATTGGTAGTGAAAAAAAAGATAGCATTGAAAAAAGTTTGCCTCTAACACAACCCCCTCCCCCTAAATAGGATTTTCGAGTTTGTGCAATGTTCTTTTTGTCAACTTTTTCTCGTAATTAATTTTTTTTCTCTGACTGCCCCCTTCAAAAACAATGCTACGTCACAGCAGAAGACGTTAAGATGTTTTCATGTCTTCATATACCAAGTATAGATCAGCAAATTGTACATACATTCTACCACTTTTTTTGGGGGGGGGGGGGGGGGG
>PRKT01000017.1:263300-330073 GCA_003671525.1 Saccostrea glomerata | reverse complement strand
ATAACGACTTTCTTAAGTCGTAATAACGACTTTTTATCTCGTTATTACGACTTTTTATCTCGTAATAACAACTTTTTTTAGGCGTATTAACGACTTTTTATCTCGTTATTACGACTTTCTCAAGTCGTAATAACGACTTTTTATCTCGTAATAACGACTTTCTTAAGTCGTAATAACGACTTTTTATCTCGTTATTACGACTTTCTTAAGTCGTAATAACGAATTTTATCTCGTAATAACGACTTTTTATCTCGTTATTACGACTTTCTCAAGTCGTAATAACGACTTCTTATCTCGTAATAACGACTTTCTTAAGTCGTAATAACGACGTTTTATCTCGTTATTACGACTTTTTTTTAAAGTCTATTTTCAATGGTTTGCTATTTTTGACCTTTCCGTATTCCGGAAACTTATGACCGCCTCGTGAAGTTGATTTATACATCAAACTGACAAAATAAAATGAGTATCATCTGCTTATTAGGCACGTTAACGTTGCAGGGCGGGGGTGGAGGCTTCCCTATTCTTTTCATAAACATAACTATATATATATGGTAATTTGGTTATATATAACATAGACTTTCACGTTTATATTTTCAAAGTTTTTGTCTGTGAACGAAGAACATTTGAACACCAATTTAAACCCCTTTTTTGCAAAGAAATACATTATATAGTCTACATAGGCATTGATAATTGGGGCTTACTGAGTAGCCCCCAAACATTCTTTGTTGGTTTACCCCCCCCCCCCACTTTAGTTTGCTTTCGAAACGCGCTTATGTATCATATATACTAGTAATATTTTGAAATGATTTCTTTGATGTGCAGCACTAATGTCTTCAATTTAGCGGCATACTGATTTAGATTATAAGTGTGTGAACAAAACACGTCCAAATATTGTCAATAATTACAGATTTTTGTCATAAATAAATTGTCAAACTCTGGTGCAACTGTTTTTGACAATTTTATAACTAAACAATCATCGCGTTTTCAGCTACACGACACCGTTATACCGGGCACGTTTCCGTTTTCTCTCCTAGAAGGATGAAGTTAAAAAAATATTTCAAATGAAAAAAAAATAAATAAAAAGTCGTTATTACGACATAAGAAAGTCGTAATAACGAGATAAAAAGTCGTTATTGCGACTTAAGAAAGTCGTAATAACGAGATAAAAATTCGTTATTTCGAGATAAAAAGTCGTTATTACGACTTAATTTTTTTTTCTTCATTTTCTTATTTGACCCTTGTAGGCTTTCGTATATTTTGGACTTCGGGCTAGAGAGACACAACTTTTCGAGTAGCATTTAAGCTTTATAGTTTGTCTTAGCTCGTTGGTGGCAAAAACTTTCTAATCAAACTGATCAAACGTCCGTTTGTTTTTAAAACGATTCATACCTCCAATTTTCTTTTATACTCTCAACCTAGCTACAGAACTGTAGCTCTCCGGAAAATATACGTTGACAGACAGCAGTGTTTATATATATTTTTTGGAGAGCTATACAGTTCTGCAGCTACTTTTAATCCAGTTTAAACCAAACTGACCACAAGGTATACTTTTTAAAGGAATCTTTTTCACATGAAAGGCCGCACTTTTTTTTAAATTGTAGCTAGTACACTAAAATATGTCCAAATATTCTGTCAGTTTACTTTTAAAAGATAAAGTCATCAGCGAAACTTAACATTCTTTGAAAATGAATAAAATTCCTTTAAAATCATTTAAGGAATGTCACTCATGAAATTTATTATATAAAGGATTTTTTTGAAGTATATTTTGGACAAGTACTCTTATAGTATGACTCAAGATCGCAGAGAAAAAAAAGGGGGTTAGTGTGCATCTTACTAAAACCACGGTACAATTAAGTTGACCTCTTTGGACTTAAAGTTTAACTCTATTATTAATCATATTATATCAAAATTAATAATATGGTTAAAATCATAATCTTATTACTGGAACAAGTCACGAACAAAAGTCCGAAAATCAGGAAAAGGGAGACAAATTTGAGATGCAACATTGTTTAAGGAAACCAGTTTTTCTGATCCATTATCAACCCTTCGAAACCATTTTTATAGATACGATTGTATTTTTCCCTTCAAGGACTCTTTTTTGATTAATGTTTGTTATTCGGACACAATTTTGAATTACGTACTTGATTATAAATAAGGCTAGTTTGTGAAAAATTTGCTGAACAGTGAACTTTGACAGATTACTGTAGGCAAAAAGCACAATTCAATTAATTGCTTCTAAGCATTCTTTTAACCCCTTTCATGGGATATACGCATTTCTACGCATCTGAATTGAAAAACAAGTATAGTGTGAACAAACATTCATAACTTCAAATTCGTTAATACTGGAAATATCAGAATAAATCTTGCACAGTTAGAAAGAGAAAATAATTACGATAAAATAATATACAGAATTTTTTTTTATTGGTTGTACCATTCAGTGCGGTGGTAACACGTTATATGTTAAAATGCTAAATTCTGGTGATTACCTCCCAACCCAACTGCACCCCCAATACTTAAAATTGGTTTTTAAAGAAAGTGTTCAACATGCACATAATTTTCAACACAATAATAAAATATTTCTAAATATATTTCATTAAGCAAAAAAAAAAAAATAATAATAATAATAAAACTCTATTTTGAATAAATGAAAATGCCAGCATGATTATGGTGTAGTTCGTTGCCCGTTTCCATGGCAACTGATATGATATTTTTATTTTTATTTTCAGAAACTACACAATACCTGTTTTCAGAAAATATAGATATTGGTATGTACAAAAATATAAACATTAGTATGTACAAAAATTACAAAAAATACCCGAAAAAATGCATTTACATTTTAACATCAATTTTTCTAGAAATGTTGAAAATCTTTGCCATGGAAGAGGTTAAATTGTCATATATTATCATTCGATAGAAAAACATCATATAGTGTTTATCATTATTCTTTAGTAATTTTTTTTAAATGGAAAGACAAATAATAATTACACGTATGCATAAGAATATATTGATTTTTGCCCTTTTTGCTGGAAACACCTGTTTAGGTTTAGTCAAAGGCCAGCATGTCCAAAAACTTTCTTTTACAATAGCTCCAAAACTATGTGGTTTATATAGTTGAAATTAAACAGTTACAGTTGATAAATATATCATTGATTAACAGATAGAAAGTACCACTTGATAACAAATACTGAATAAAATTCCATACAAAATTTCACGTCAAAAGACCATCTCGACCTCACGTACCACACGTATCTGCTATATATGAAATTTTCCTTCAGAGTTCTAGGGTGCGTATCCTGCGTATGCGTATGTTGAGTCCTTACATGTCCCCAGTTTCCAACTAACATTCCTATAACATTCGAAGGGCAACTGAATTTCGGAATGCAATTAGGAATTCACTATTTGTAATTTTAAAGCAGTAATTTATCCAAAGTGCAACAATTGGGTTTTCCTATCAAGGACCAGGGGACTTTATTTGCATCCAGTGTTTGATTTAGTAGGGTTGGACATTTGAGGGAGCGTATATACTTGATTTTGATTTTCAGTACGAATACAGACCGTGAACGCGGGGCCTATCGATCCTTTTGATCTTAGGAGTTGTATCCCAAAAGTTTTCCAAAAATGTAGTACTTGAATCCTAGTTTCCTTGCATGAAAATTTTAGCCACATGTTGTGGACTTTTCTTATCTATGCTTATTTCAAAAAAAGTATATACAGGCACTTGGGATGGATCTAAAGAAAAAAATAAGATATTACCGTCGCAATTTTAATCCAAGTTCACTGTATTTGAGCCCATCATATATTTATTATGCATCTCCCTTGAAATGGCATACCTTATAGGCAGGGGGCTATGATGTTTACTAAAATTTGTTGTTTTGCTTTGCATAAAAAAGAAGTAATATTAAAAGATTGGCGGTTCTACAAATTTAGGGATTATCATTAATTCACTAAACTGAAAGAGTAAACCATTGGATCCTCGAGAAAAAAGTAATTGATTTTAAATTTGAAAAATTAATACTTCTGACCGCAAAGTGTATTCTGAAAAGAATTTCACTCTGGAGGATAGTGACCAGAAAAATACAATCCATAATCTGACTACCCCCTTACAAGTTGTATCGTGGTAGAGGAGTGCATAGTGTCCTAGTTTAAATAGCAAAGAACACAATTTAAGAAAAAAAACAAACATTTGCAACGACCTGTTTAAGAATAAATGTGGATGATAACATGTAATTTCTTTGGTATTATAGAATCAATTTTATGTTATGATGCCTTGTTAGAAAATAACATTTTTAAGCACCTGATACACATGTTAGTCAACGTTATTGTCTTTTTTTAAAAACAACACTTGATTTTGAATTCAAGGCTAAATAATTAATGGCTTTAATTATGGATCACATACAAGTTTAAGAATTTTTAAAGCAATGTGAGCTGCAACTTTGACGTCAAACTTTTCTGTTGCAAATTTGTCATTAACTATTTCAAGGACAGAGAAAAATGGCTTTAAACGAACTCTATGGATCACAAACAAGTTTAAGAATTTTTAAAGCAATGTGAGCTGCAATTTTGATGTCAAAATTTTCTGTTGCAAATTTGTCATTAACTTTTTCAAGGACAGAGAAAAATAACATTTATAAACTTCAGTTGTTCATATTTGTATTAGAAGAACTATTTACAATCTCTTAATGATACAAAATTAAATTACTGTAGTCTTGTACAATATTGTTTTCATTAAAAATACTAAATATTTGATTGTACATAGGTCTTTCTTTTGAAACAATTTAATACTTTATTTTAGTCTAGTCGATCATAAAGTTTTAATTACTTACTTCATGACACATTCTAATAGCAAAATAAAATTTTCAAAAATGCAGCTCATATTGCTCTAACATTCCACAAGCAGGAATTGCTTTAAAATTTAAAAAGAAAGGGGGAACTTTTCTTCTTATACACTATAAAGAAACGGTATACTCATGCATATTGGATTCAGATGAAGACCTTTCTAGAAACAAAAGTACGTTCAAGGTTCTTGAATGTCAAGCCCCAGATACGTTTAAAAAATGATATTTTTTCCAAACATTACTCTCACTTAACCCAAAATATGTGTCGGATCATAAAGTAAAATAGGAGGTGCACAATGGCAATATGTAATTAAGATTCTGTGAAAGTTTCATTAAATTTCACTCAGTGGTATAAGAGGAGTTGAGGATAAGAGATGGGAACCCTAAAGCGTAACAGACAGACATATTGACGGACGTACAGCTAGACGGACGGAGTGACGGGCGAACATACCGATTACAGTATACCCTCCCACTTTTCAAGCGGGGGTTTAAAAATTCCATAAACCTTAAGGTACATTTACAAAAAATCCTAACAACTTGCCATCATCCATCAAATTGATGGGTTACTACAAATCGTAAAAATGATTCTGGAGAAAAGCATTTTTGAGTTAGAAAAACATCATTTTTAAAGTGTAACCCGAGAGTAAAAATGATTATTACAGTACGAATGAACGTTTCTGCAAATCTAAAGGAAAACATCTATCAGTTTCCAAAAGTTTATTTGGCTACTGTATAAAGTGTAAGGGGAGCAGTGCACGGGAGCTTTTTTTTTTAATATATATATATGTAAAAAAAAGTATTGACACTCACAATGGTTCAAAGTAGAAAAATGTATTTAATTATTATTATTACCTAATCTACTATATAAATTGTAATTAGGCATTTCGAACTGTTTCACGATTTGTTTTATGTTTTTGCGTGATCATGAAACAGGCGAATTGTTGACCGGGTCACAGAATGAACTGTTGTATGTTTACAGCGTCATCGTGATATTCAAGCGTTTTGATGATCACGGCATCACTATTTACCTGCTATATAATTAACTAAATTGGAATAAAACGACATAAACAATCAATAAATCAATTTATTAAGTATTAATTTAATTTATTTGATATTGATTTAATCTTTATTCACTGTGTTCAGCTAATTCATAGACTAAAAGTATGTGAATAAACAGTTGTTAAAACTCTTTTTTGATTGTTTGTGTGTTTTTATTCCAATTTAGTTGATTATATAGTAGGTTAGGTAATAAAACACTTATTCAAAGACTACTCGGTGAAACAGTCAAACTATTGTCCCTCGGTAGTGGTGAAGACCTGGGAAACTGTTGCCCGAGGCCGGAGGTCTCGGGCAACAGTTTCCCATGTCTTCCCCATTACCTCGGGACAACAGTTTGACTGTTTACCGAGTAGTCATCAACAAAGTATATACTGTTTTACTGAATATAGTTTTTATACACTCGCTTCTCAGTACTTATAATTGCAAAACAAAATATATGGGTTCCCAGTATTAAAGACAGTTTTAAACAGAAGCGTATATTACTATACATCAAAAGCAAATACCTTTTAATGAAAAAAGATGTAAAAACTGCATGTTCAAATACATAATTCTAAGGTCTAAAGTTAGGAGTTCTTGATATATTGTTTAGAAATGTCGGAGTAGCCTTTCAACGTAAAAAAGCTTTGAAGTGTTTTAGCTTCAAGCAATTTGCATATTTTTACAGCCATCAAAATTTAATTTATAAACTAGAATAATATTTAGCAATGAGCTCATTAATTGATACCCCCTGCTTCGCATATGGTTACAATGGCAAACTCCATCTTTGGCTGTGGCCGGGAAATACAAAATTTAGTTCTGATCAAAAAGCAAAATAGGAGGTGCACAATGGCAATATGTAATAAAGATTCTGTGAAAGTTTCATTAAATTTTCACTCTGTGGTTTAAGAGGAGTTGCGGATAAGAGATGGGTACCCCAAAGCGTAACAGACAGACGGACGGACGGACAGACGTACGGACGGACGGAAGTACAGACAGACTGACGGACATACCGATTACTATATACCCTCCCACTTTTCAAGCGGGGGGTAAAATAACATTCATATTGTCTTCAAAATTTGAAATTGTGAGTTTGGCATTGAAAGTATCACAAAATATTCAGTGAATGTTTATAACGTTCCATTTACTAAGTAAACGTGCTGGAGAGTGAGAAAAAAGTTTTAATTTTCAAAATTGATAGTTTTTTGCCACCTTTGATCCTAAATGGATTTTCTTCTGATCCCTGTGTTACAATAGCAATCCATGTAAGCGGATCAAAGATTTTTATCAGTTTGGTACAGTCCGATTATTTAATAAGTTTCCTTACATGTATCTCTAAATACGCGCCCGCATCGATAGATCCGGGGCGTATATTGTTTTTGTCCTGTCTATCTGTCTGTTTGTTTGTTTGTCTGCAAACTTTAACCTTCGCTATAACTTTTGAACCATGAAAGATAAAGACTTCATATTTGTTATGCATATTCCATTAATTAATAGCCATTCTCTGTAACCACTTAAACTTCGTTGCCACGCATGGTCACCGATTTTGATGAAACTTCACCCATGCTTAGTACTTGACACCAGAAACAAATATCAAACAAAATTTGGTTGCTAAGTGTCTCGGTTGCTATGGCAACAGCCGGAAAAGTTTGAAAAATGGAGATTTTCAGCCACTTTAAATCTTGACTGTGGCTTAATAAAACCTAGAAAAAACAAACAAACCATTCTCACAAAAACATGACACCTTGATGTCACTTATACTGTAAAGAAACTGTTTAGAATATATCTCTAAGTAAGTGGTAACCAAGGGTACATTTGGAATACATTTAAAATGCTGAAAATGCTGAAAAACACCCCGTATTCACTAATGGTAGGTTTTACATGCTCAAACTCAATCAACGACTTAAGAAAAACAATGAAAATGTTTGACCTTAGGTATATAAGTATAAGCAATATCAATCTATAAATAACTTTTATGGTTGCCATGGTAACACAGTGTAACCATGCAAAACCAGTAACTAAGATTGGGTTAATGCTACTGTCTTGAGGAAAAACATGAAAATTCAAGACTGGCAAATATGCATCCTTAGGACCTTGCAACTCCAAAACCATAAGAAAAAATGGGTATAATTACTACTTTGCAGTGTTACCATGGAAACAAAGTACCAGTGCTTAAATGTGAATTGTTTTTCGCTGTATTAAGAATAAAATTGCCATATAATCAAGAAACAAATTAAAGGACTCAGCTTGAATAGTACTTAACTGTTAGAACTGAAGTTGAATATCATATATTGATAAAATTTGATGAAGAAAACAACACTGTTGCTATGGTTACCAAGAAGGGAAAATGTTCGATTTTGTGAACTTAGATCAATATTAAACCCTGCGTGCCAACTTCTTGCATCCACTTAGAGATTGGATGATAGTCAAAATTAAAAGTCAGGTTAGCTGTTGATAAATATAAATCATAAAAGTTTTGGGAATCTACATTTAAGGGTATAATCCAAGGAATGAAGATGTTTTTCAGGTTTTTAAGCATATATTTTCTGCTTATTTCTATAGCAACGCTCTATCTAAAGAATCTAATCTGAATTTTTTCAAATGGGAAGACTAGGAGCAAACCAACATCTTTAAAAATTGATCATTAGTTATGAGGAAATGTGCTTTTTTAAAAGATAGGATCAGATTTAAACATACAGAGTGTTACGTTGAAGGCTCTCTGTGGTTTAAAAACCTTGGCAACCATTGCCAACCAAAATGAAATATCATATTTTGTTCTTGGCCTGTTGTATTTTTTTGCAGCTTTGCATGCATATATACATGTACGCCTATGCATCTCCATACCGTATACTAGATTAAAACGCCTGACCCAGAGTATCAATTTTTTTTATGTTTCTTGCATTTTTTTTTATATCGACATCTTTGAACTATTCCTTTTAACTTCTTAATCAAACTTAGCCCATATTTCCTGAAAGCCTAATCTAGTTTTCCAAATATCAAAACCATATCTCAGTATACTAGTATGGGTTTTTATAGATAAGTCTTTAAATTTGCAGACAACAATACTTTTGTAAGGCATATTTAAAAAATAAATATTTTATTTCATGGTCTGTTGTACAGCATTTTAATACAACTTCAGATCTTGGCCTAAGTTTCGTTTGGCCATTATATTTACATATATATATATATAAATATATATATATGTACTGACGAGATATATTTAATTCACAAGTGCTATAGATGAATTGTGTAATAGTAACGAATATTTCTGAACAGATAAAATGTTGTAATTTAAATCATAAATAAAAACAGATATATATGTAATTATGATTATATTATTTGATCTCCGCTCCTTTTAGATGATTTTGCGATTCTAAATTTGTTGAAATGGTGCATCCTTAATGACATTGCAATGCAATCCAAATTCTCCGGATCAAAGAGAGCAGACGACAATGGGTCGGAGATGCCTTTCAAACCCCAGAAAACCGGTCAGGCAGCGGGACCAGGGGCTACTGGGATTGGAATATTCCCAGGAACCAAATGGTGTGGACTTGGGAACGAAGCAAAGTCTTACACAGATCTAGGTACCAATTGGATCGTCAAACATCCTTAAAAGAGAAAATCAATAAATTCAAAAAAGAAGTTAAATCATGCTATGAAATATGCATTTCAAGAGGAAACATAGGATTCGTTAATTTCCTGATATGAAGAGAACCATGCACAAATTCATGGAAAATATATTTCACAACTAAGCATTTCTTAAACTACGAAATCTAGTCTTCACGAACCGAAATTTTTTCTCAGTATTAAATTAACAGCATTAATTTTTTAAAGGAAAATTCAACGCAACAGACGCCTGCTGTAGAACCCATGATCAATGCCCTTACTTCATTGATCATTTCGAGGAGAAATACAACTACCGTAATCCTTATCCCTGGACGCTGAGTCATTGTGACTGTGATACCAAGCTCTACAATTGTCTAAAGGTATTGAAACACGAGGCCAATGAACCACAACGCTGACCAAAGTCATTTTGGTCATCTCTGCTAGCTAAGGGTTTGGTAAAAAAGATGCATTTTGACATAATTACAATGTAATACAATAATGATTGTTATTCTTCAAAAGGGTATCTTAAGGTACATTAAATCCTTTGCATTTATTTTAATTAACCCATATACTTAGCTAAATACCTTTTAATAATTAATATTTTAGTCTGTCAACACGACCGCCGCAGACGAGGTTGGAAAGCTGTTTTTCGGACTGCTGAACGTGAATTGCTTTACCTTCCATAAAGGGCAGTACTGTCAGCAGGAGCATTGGTCCCATCTGTTCTGCGAGAAATATACAACCGGCGAACGGGCCGTCACTCAAACATTTCCTCACAAATGGAGCGATACTATCGGATAAATACTGTATTCATAAACATTAAATATTGGTGCAAAATGTTTACTCTGAAATGATTATCTATGGTTTAAATGGGTAAGTAGTGCAGCCAATTCATGATCAATCAGTTGTGAATAGACTACAGGGATTAGAAAAGAAATAAGAAAAGGTTGTCCCTATATGTTTTTATTTCACATGACCTGGAAGTAGGAACCTGTTAAGAAAGAAGTTGGAATGGGTGAATGCATGATCAAATGATATTGTCGATATATACTTTATTATAAAAAAATAACTACTTAATACTTGCGTCCCCGCAATAATGTATGATGCCTGGTGTTTTTTTCTTTGGTACCCTCCCCCTTCCCCTTACTAAAAATCCACAGCCCAGTGCTATATTGATGAAAAGTAATTAAAATTAAAGAACTAAATGCTTCGAAATTATAGAGAATTAATTTAAGATGTAATTTTACAATGGTTTTTTTTTTTTGGAAAATGTGCGCAAAGCTTTACTGAATATGTATAACTGTGAAAAACTGATCTAACTACCAAACTTCTCGATCTGTTTTTATACTATATATATTTACGCAGTATGCTACAAACACCAACAAAACTGTTGGTATCCTGGCAATAAACTGAGATTGATTCGGAAATTTCTGCTTCTGGCATTGCAATCCTATCTCAAAACTGTGAAAATCTGTCGATTATCCACACCATCTTATAGTTACGTTGTGGTTTAATAGTTCAATATCAGTGGTTATTGACAACACAGGCGCGGATCATAATATTAATATGAAGACTTCATCCTATAGAATTACGATTTTTCAGCGATAACTGGCGAGTTATATTACATGTACATGTATACATCGTCCACAAAATATCACCATCGTAATTTTTTGCATTAAGAATGTTTTTAAATCAATGTTTTAACTGAGAAAATTTAAAAGTGGTACGTTGATATGATGTGGACCTATTGAAAATTCTTTTTAGTAATTGATTTTTAACTATTTTTCCGGAAATACGCATTCCATGCATGTTTTGACAGCCAAAAATAGTAAAACGGGGACATCTTCAAATTTTTGGTTTACATTTGAAGAAAGCATATATCCAGCATTTATTTCCATTATAAAGTTTTGATTCAGTTTAAACTATTTTTTTGGAAATTCTCAGGGCCAAATATAATATGAAGTTAACCTTGTTCTTTCGCACAGTGGATATGAGGCAAAAACGGTACATGTAATTATTTTGATAGGGAAAAAAAGGGAAAACAAATAATTCAAAATTCCATTATGGAACAAAACATTTTATTAATTCCAATATAATCCTTTTTTAAAAACTTTATGTTAAATAAAGAATATGATTTACATTTTTCATGAAAAAGATTTAAATATTATTTAGAGGTATATTTTTATAATAAATAGAATTTCTATTGAAAAAAAAGTATTAGAGTAAATTATTTAAAACCCTATATTTTGATAGGCACACAGCTTAAACGTATATTTTTTCATGATTAATTATTAAATCGATCAATGCGTATTGTTCTTATTCATGTAGTTCAAGTCAATTTAATTTATTACACTCACACCAAAAATCAGTGATACATGTTGTAGAGTGAATAATAATTAGTCGTCAGAGTTGAAGGTTTGTTAAATAACTATCGATTGTATGTCAATGATCTAATATAAAAGAATCATTTTGAAAACAACCCAGGAAGTTTCTTGAAGGTGCCAATTTGAGTTTGCGGGGGCCGTATCAAGCGCCCGTATCTTCAGTCACCATGCATCTTTGAAAAATTTTTTTATGTTTCTTGCATTTTTTTTTATATCGACATCTTTGAACTATTCCTTTCAACTTCTTAATCAAATTTGGCCCATATTTCCTGAAAGCCTAGTCTAGTTTTCCAAATATCAAAACCATATCTCAGTATACTAGTATGGGTTTTTATGGGATTTTTGCAATGAAAAACTTTTTTCACATACGCTCTTCGATATCTTCATTTGCTTAGAACAGCTCAGTGAAGTTACTTTATAACCTCAATGTAGTGATCACTTAAAATGAATGTTCAATTTTAAAACAGGGTAAAATGTATTTCATTGTACACTTTTGCGAATCTAACCTTATTTTGTCCTTCAAAAGCTTTCCCAACGCATCATGTTTGTCAAATAAACCGTTAAACATGAAAGTCTTTATAAGCTTTGAATTGATCTACCAGCAAATGTCAACTGCGTCAAAAGAACTCAAACTTCAGATAAGCGTTAAGAAATTTATTTTAATTGCTGTTTTTGAAGATGATAAGATTTAGCCACCTGAGGATTACAATATTCACCGAGCTCGAAGGGCGAGGTGAATATTGTACTTCGAACATGGCTAAATAATCGTATTGACTAAAAAACAAGAATAATTTTTTTTTTTACATGATTCAATGATACAACTCATCACTTGTTTGCATTTGTTGAAGTCCTAACTAAATATAAAATTAAAATAGAAACAGGGTTACAATGTAAACAAAACCTCGCCAGTCGTATTAATTTGAAATATTTTAAATCTATTTTATTTGTAATTTACCATGAAAGAAGAAAAAATAATGTCAGGTTCCTTTATGTGAAAGATTTTGATAGGATGGAGAATTATCAGGAAAAACTGACAGATTAATAAAAGTAAGATGGTTGTTCGCCTAATGTTATGTTTACATTAGTAAAAATCGGTAGCAGGTGTAATAGCGATCGAAATCTATTTTTAGATCAATGTAGAGAAAATAAATCCTTATATTTACCTGAAACGTCACGTGAAGGTAAATATAACATAGTATTTTTTCTCCGTGGTTAGACCTCAGTCAATCAGAATGATAGGAATTATTCAATCATATAATAAAATATGATATTTATACATACATTAATTTCCATATATGTGCGATTGTGTATGGATTAAGACCTATCTCTAGAAGAAATTAATTCTAGAGAATAAATAATAAGGAAATGATGGCTAACTCTGTGTTACAAAACAAAATTAAAAAAAATTGTAATTTATTCGTTTGATAATTCAAAATTATTTGTTATTAAAGAGGGAATTTTTAGCATCAAAGAAATTACAGTGTACATATTTATAAGTAGGTCGCAAATATAATATGGAACACACAGATAAGATTAAAATTCTCGAGAGGGACGTTTAACAATATAAATCAATCAATCATACATCGAATTGATTTAATAATCAACTCCCATCAGTACTTTCAGTACTTTGATTATATATAGTAATATACGCTTCTGTTTAAAACTGTCTTTAATACTGGGAACCCATATATTTTTTTTTGCAATTATAAGTACTGAGAAGCGAGTGTATAAAAACTATATTCAGTAAAACAGTTTATCACATATTTTCCCCTTTATCCCGTTGATATAGCTCATGTGATATCGTTTTCGTATCAACACTATGTACTCCTACGCCGCGTGACGTAATGTAAATAAACAAATACATGTGCATGAAGGAGAGAATGACTAAATTTTCAAATTTTACTTTATTTGATATATTTTAACAAATTTTCATTCAGGAATTTAAAAAATAAGTACAGAAATACTTTCTTTCTTTTATTTTTGTACGAACTATTTCATACAGCGTAATATTTTTTACGTTGTTTGGTCCAAGGTAACCGAAAGTGAACTTTGAATTAGAAATAAAGACAAAATACACATTTATAGTGAACAAAAATATGTGATAAAAAGAATCTCCCATGGTTTGTGGTTCGATATGATTTTTATCCAACGAGTTGTGTGTTTTCTATCCCCTCGCCAAGGCTTGGGGATAGAAAACACACAACTCGTTGGATAAAAATCATATCAAACCACAAACCATGGGAGATCCTATATATATACTTTTTTGATGACTACTCGGTAAACAGTCAAACTGTTGTCCCGAGGTAATGGGGAAGACATGGGAAACTGTTGCCCGAGACCTCCGGCCTCGGGCAACAGTTTCCCAGGTCTTCACCACTACCGAGGGACAATAGTTTGACTGTTTCACCGAGTAGTCTTTGAATAAGTGTTTTATTACCTAGCCTACTATATAATCAACTAAATTGGAATAAAAACACACAAACAATCAAAAAAGAGTTTTAACAACTGTTTATTCACATACTATTAGTCTATAAATTAGCTGAACACAGTGAATAAAGATTAAATCAATATCAAATAAATTAAATTAATACTTAATAAATTGATTTATTGATTGTTTATGTCGTTTTATTCCAATTTAGTTAATTATATAGTAGGTAAATAGTGATGCCGTGATCATCAAAACGCTTGATTATCACGATGACGCTGTAAACATACAACAGTACATTCTGTGACCCGGTCAACAATTCGCCTGTTTCATGATCACGCAAAAACATAAAACAAATCGTGAAACAGTTCGAAATGCCTAATTACAATTTTTATAGTAGATTAGGTAATAATAATAATTAAATACATTTTTCTACTTTGAACCATTGTGAGTGTCAATACTTTTTTACATATATATATATTAAAAAAAAAAAGCTCCCGTGCACTGCTCCCCTTACACTTTATACAGTAGCCAAATAAACTTTTGGAAACTGATAGATGTTTTCCTTTAGATTTGCAGAAACGTTCATTCGTACTGTAAGTATCATTTTTACTCTCGGGTTAATTACACTTTAAAAATGATGTTTTTCTAACTCAAAAATGCTTTTCTCCAGAATCATTTTTACGATTTGTAGTAACCCATCAATTTGATGGATGATGGTAAGTTGTTAGGATTTTTTGTAAATGTACCTTAAGGTTTATGGAATTTTTAAACCCCCGCTTGAAAAGTGGGAGGGTATACTGTAATCGGTATGTTCGCCCGTCACTCCGTCCATCTAGCTGTACGTCCGTCCGTATGTCTGTCTGTTACGCTTTAGGGTTCCCATCTCTTATCCTCAACTCCTCTTATACCACTGAGTGAAATTTAATGAAACTTTCACAGAATCTTAATTACATATTGCCATTGTGCACCTCCTATTTTACTTTATGATCCGACACATATTTTGGGTTTCCCGGCCACAGCAAACATGGACTTTGCCATTATAAACATATGGGAGGCAGGGGTATCATTTAGTGGGCTCATTGCTCACAGTACCTCTAGTTTTTTTTTCAAAATCAGGAAAATAAATTGGGATAAAAGATGGATTTTTTCTACATGTACATAAAAAGATTAAAATATTAAATTTATATAATTATTTATAACCTAAGTTGATTGAATACTGTTCGTTATCTCCTTATCCATCTGATTAGATAATAGCTTATGTGGCCTTTTCTTGTTCAAGTACAAGGGAAGGCACATTTAGGGGGTTACTTTCTGCTTCCATGGGCTACCAGTATATCCAATGTGTTGTGACTGACATTTTATATAATTAAAACAAAGGTTTAATCAAGACTTTAGAAATATTATCAGTACTGTTCAGGATCCCAAATCGTGATTTACTCAACATTTTAGATTTCTCCCATTCTTAATGGTAAAATGTCTAAGCTCCGTGGGGAAGATACAAAAGTCATGAGTCCACATGATTTCAGTCGATACGTGACTGAGGATCCCTCTAATAAGTTTACTATTGATTTTAAAAGTGACGGGCAATACCCAGTAAATGGATAAAACAGTTGACAAATTTTTGCCAATTAAGTACCAGACGTAATCTAAAAGTCACAGACTTTTTATGTTTAATATGCTGAATGTATTAAAAATATAAAAGTAGGTAACATTTAGACAAAAGATTTTAACATTATACGATTGGTCGTATTTCCTGTGGATGCCCTCTTGATATGCAAGTAATGTCATAAAAATGAATTTAGTAGAATTTTGAGCGTTCCATTTCAGAGTTTTCGACTCAAAAAGAGTCATCACAATATGCTGGTGAAGGGCTAAGGAATCAGTTTTTATACTGTCCTTTTCTGTCTATACAGAATTTTTTTTTTAAATAAACTTTTTTCTCATAACCACTTTTCTGCAGTAGTCATTACAACAAAGTTTACTTTTTTTAATTGAATTTTGTGGAAGGACATTACGTTATGTTATACTCTCTATCATCTCCGTATGTTTCAGATACTGATCGTTTCAAACGTCATTACTGTTTCGGACATATCTAAAGTCAGCGTGTAAATTTTGAATTTACAGGGTGTAAAAAATTAATAAAAGTTTACGCAGTAGACTAATTATCATGTGGATAATGATTGTTGGTGTCCTGAAAACGTGGAATAGATTTTGGATTTTTTATTATCATCCATGGGAATTTATTGTGGTGGATAATGATTTTTCCTGAAAAAAATCCTAGTTACGAACTCCTCTTAGACTTTGCAGTAGTCAAATCACATTTGAAAGTTGATGGCTTTTACTTTTGTAGATTGGAAATTTTAAATTTGAAATCTGATTTTCACTCTAAATTCAAATGCTAGTCCAAAAAAATTTTTTTACTAAAAAAGAATTTATTCCAAAACTTTTTCTTGAATTTTACAGTAATACGATATACCGGTAGTAAAAGTGTAGACAACACGGTATGATCATTACGTACATGCGTGCATGTGTAATGATTAAATAACCAATATAAGTACTTTATTTACCCGTACATGTATATTCTCTACTTTTTGATTGAATGCTTTAATACCAGGTAAATTTACATATTAATAGTGTAGACAAGATGATATGGTCCTAAAGCGTATGCTTGAACTTGCGCGAGCGTACAATGCTAACATGACAAACATATTTGATATCACCGTAACTGCCATAGCTTTTTTGTGTAAGACATTGAAACTCAGAAAATTAAGATGTATGTATCAATAGCGTACATAGGATGTTATGGTCATTCTGCTACCGCATTCACATGTGCGTGCGCGTGCAATGATAAAATTTGCAATATACACAAGTACTTTGTATACTTTGGGGAAAACGTTTTGCTGCCTTATTCCCTGTAGTTTAACAACGTTTGTATATTGCAAATTGTAAGGTTATCAATTTATAAAGATAAAATTTGAAAATGTCTGGGCTTAGTGGGAGTGTTGATATCACCATCATGATTTTTTTTATTAATTTGAAAACTTATACCAAAGTTTTTGTAAAATCATCAAAGTTCAAGTTTTCAATCTAAACTTGTGTAACGGCTAATATTTGTATGTTATATATAATGATCCGTATATATCCCTTTTGAAAGCTCTGTTCTAAAAATGAAAACAGAGAAAAAACAAAGAAAAACAAGTTCCAATCCTCAGTATCCGGTACTCGGTCATGAGCCCACATAATTTCATAATTTCTATACGTGACTAAGGGCACTTGCGATGTCGCGATGTTGGTGCTATTTTACAATTTTAGAATCTGACCTATTAAACTCATCGGTGATTAAAAAAAAAATACTTGCAATATGGATGAATTTGGTATGAATGGATAGATTTGCAACAGAACTACCCAAATTTTGGTAGGAAAATAACATTTAAATAATTTTGATGGAAAAATAGAATTTTAAACGCAAATAAAAGGTATTTTAAGCGTGTAACGCGTTACATTTATTTAGCAGGGATCGCGCATTTTTCGTATGTACATGTAGAGTGTTCAAAAGTGAATCTAGAATTTTCATTTTCCCCACTAAACAAGAGCAATCCATGTCGTGTGTGACATCATTAATGATTTTTTACAGATGAAGAATCTGTCACGCTTTAAATTAAAAACGTGCATTAAATATAAACAATAAATTTACTCATTTACAAGAAAGAAATAGAAATTTTCCTACAGATTTGAAATGTTTCATAGATGTTGATATCAAACGGCATGCTTTGGGGCTAGTAATTTTACTACAAAATCTACAGAAATGTCCAGCGTCTATTTTAAAATGACACGCAAAGTCAAAATAAGACAATACCTTTTTTCGAGTCGTTAAATTATATTGTTTTCCCCATCGACTACATGAATAATTGAATGTTCATAATGTGCTACTCTAGTAAATATAATAAATAATAATATGATAAACTGTTAGATTGAATGTCAGATTTATAAATTTAATCCATTAATTAATATTTTAGGCAAAAATCAGGAGGTTCAACATATTTGTCCACTGGACGTTGTTGACGTGTAAAATTCGTTCTGCTTCAACGTAATACATTAAACACCTATTCTCACATAATCCGTCCATATTTGCTATTTGAATGTCGCAAGCACTTTAAATTACATTAGTATAAAAATATCTAGTAAATTTTGTAGTATTTTGTTTGTGATACGTCTATAGTTACCAAACCAACACAATAAAATGTTAATACACAGGTTAAAACCTCCCTGGGATCCAAGTATATAGTCTAAAAAGTGGCTATTCAGTCTGTCGCTCAGGCATAGGTCAATATTTAGATCATTGAATAAAACACAGCGATAATATTTTATGTTAAAAGTTATGACTTTTACATGTAATAATGCATAAATATACTGAATTTTCGCACTTTAAAGTATATGTCTACAGTGAAATAAAAAAAAAATGTAAAATAACCATGTCGCAAAATTTGTGTAATTTACGTTATCAAATTATTATTACTTGTTTAAATAGCATAAAAGGGTATCTAAAAACATAAAATATCTTCTAGAATATCCAACAAAGTCGATAAAATGCTACCAAAATCAAAGAAAAGTTATATGACATAATACTTACAAAAACACATTGGTCTTGTAACCAGAGGTGAGTGGTTCGTTTTAAGGATGTATTTTACGTTATCAGCGATACTACAAGAATACGAGTATAACTGTCTTTGCATTATCAATTTATTTATTCTTCCTGACGTACCAAACATGTAAAAATATCAAAACGAGCATTGGTCTGTGCGAGTACACATTTTACACCAATAAAACTGATAAAAAGTAATTTACGTTATGTAATTTACGTTATCATTAGAAAACATACATGGTACATATCTTGCAAATAAAATGTCGGATCAATACGGAACCATGCAGGAAACGTTATTGGTTTTCTCTCAAGAACATCTTAACATCACCAAACTTCCGATGTAGATCCTGATGCAAAAAGCGCCATCAGATAACGTAAATTACATGTTTCCTTTAACAACTTTCAAATATTTCTTTATTGATTCGTCAAGAATGCATTTCTTGCGTGAATTTTAATTGTTTTTAAAAACAAGGTGTTCTTCTTTTTATTTGAAGCAATAGTTCACCCATAAATCTCTGTTCATTGGTGACTTACTGAAGCAAAACTTTCATAACGTAAATTACAGTAATGATAACGTAAATTAAATATACTTTTAATGCCTTTCTCTGTAATTATATTTCATAAACTTCGTTTAACAGAGATGGTTAGGTCGAAAGAAGAAATTTAAAATGCATATAGGGAGTAAGAGAAGATAAAATAGGGAGAAACTTAACTAGAAAAATAAAAGAAAAAATAAATTTGACAGCAGATCTTACGTTATCATTATATCTAACTGTGAATCTCTCAAATAGATGAACAATAGTCAGTATTTGTGGCCTTTTATGGGTGTATGAAAATACTGTATGTCAGTTAGATGTATGGAAAAAAATTTCAAGAAAATATTATTTTTTGGTTTGAAATGCAATGAAATTGTAATTTACGTTATCAATATATTTCTTTAGGAGAAATGATATAGAATTTTCACAATTTCTTACCAAAGTAAATTTTTAAAATCCGTTTCTCTTCAGGATTCAAAAACATAAAATTAAGTCACACAGAAATTCAGTTTAAAAATTTTTAGCGAAAAAGAACAGAATTATTCCAGTTTAAATTAAGTTTAAAGCAAACAGCATTTGTTAATTACAGATTAAGAGAAAAACAATGGTGCAAAAACAAAATTGTTGATATACAGTGTATATTTTTTTACTATAGACATAGTTCTAAAAACCAAAATAAAATTTAATATTCATTTTGGCAATAAAAAGACTTTTAGAGGGGGTCAAATCGACCTAAGACAATAACGTAAATTACAAAGGAAAATACCCTACCTATATAACTTATCGAATATTTTTGTTATCGTGAATGGTTGAGTTCTGATTTTTTTAAAAATTAATTCTCCAATGTTTTGTTTGCTTAAAAACACCGACTTCTCCCCAAAATAATGACTTTATTTTTTCGATAAAAGTCAGGCTGCATGTGGACGGATTATGTGAGAATAGGTGTAAAATGCATTTAAGACTGCTTCGAGTAATTCAAAAAAAATTATGTATATATATATATACAAATCCAAAGCGCCCTTTATGTTCATTAGTTTAATTATAAATAACCTATGACTTTTTAAACTTGCATTTCAAGTACAAAGAGATAGCGATAGGATACCAGTCAAGCAAGTAACGCTATTAGAAGTATTACGTCAATTTTACCGAAGCGCTATGAAAGCGTAACGTCAAACGTCACCAACATTGCGCGTAACGTCACTAGTTACACCTCTGGAGATCGTTTCACAAAAGCATCGTAAATTACGAACTAACTTAGCGAGTTACGACGAACTTAGGTAGTACCTACGCACAACGTTAAGACCGTTTCACGAAAGGTACTTAGAACTGTCTACAAAAAGACATATTCACAAAATCTTTTTATCTATTTAGATTCTTTGTAAATTTTAGAAAGATACTGTGGTTTAATACTTCAATGAGCGAGAACAAGAGTAAGTGCATTTTAAATTTAGATGTTAACTCGAAGTGCCTGTATATCTGTTTCATGACTGCATCTTGTTTTTTCTGCTGGATTACTTGTTGTGACCGACATTTAATATACATGTAGTACAAAGAGAGGCTACTCCAAATTTTAATAATTATGTTCCCAAAAAGTAGTTTGGTAACATATTGGTGTTACTTTTTTTATACCCCCCGCTTGAAAAGCGGGAGGGTATATAGTAATCGTTAATTCCGTCCGTCTGTACGTCCGTCCGTCCGTCCGTCCGTCTGTCTGTCCGTCCGTCCGTCTGTTACGCTTTGGGGTACCCATCTCTTATCCGCAACTCCTCTCATACCACTGAATGAAATTTGATGAAACTTTCACAGAATCTTTATTACATATTGCCATTGTGCACCTCCTATTTTACTTTTTGATCCGACAGATATTTTGGGTTTCCCGGCCACTGGAAAAGATGGACTTTTTCACCAGTTATAACCATATGGGAGGCGGGGGGTATCATTTAGTGAGCTCATCGCTTACAGTACCTCTAGTTTCCTTATTTGTTCTATGGTATATTTTAACAGCGAGTGTTCGCGGTACTGCTCATCTAATTGAGCTATAACCTTTTTAGGGTTACTAGTAAATGTCCAATTGTAAAGTTATCAATTTTGAAAATGTTTGGGCTTTGTAGGAGTGTTGAAAGATTTAACTGTTGATTTTAAAAGTGCCGGGTAATACCCAGTAAATGGATAAAACAGTGGACAGTCAGCGTAAATTTTGCCAATTTAGTACCAGATCTAAGAGTCAAGGATTTTTTTTATGTTTAATATGCTGACTGTATTGAAAATATAAAAGCAAGGTAACATTAAAACAAAATTTTTTTTACAATATACGATTAGTTGTATTTCCTGTGGATGCCCTCTTGTTATACAAGTAATGTCATAAAAATGAATTTTGTAAGAATTAAAAATTTTGAGCGTCCCATTTGAGAATTTTCAGTCAAATAGAGACGTCATTCCTATGCCGGTGAAGGGCTAAGAAATCAGTTTTTATACTGTCTTTTCAAAATTTTATTTAGAAATGAACTGCGTTGTAATGACTACTTTTGGTCATTGCAACAACGTTTATTTTTTTTAAATGAAAGTGGAAGGACATTACGTTATGTTATACGCTCTATCATCTTCATATGTTTCATACTCTAATCGAAAGTTTCAATCGTCATTACTGTTTAGAACATATCAAACGAAAGTCAAAAACTTACAATGTGTCTGACAGTTGGTACCCTGGTACCATTCGTCTAGATCTGTTACACTTTCTTTTCCTCTTTTATTCTAAGCAGTAAGCAATCAATTATATTTTCTATTGATGGATGGTGTCCTGTAGATGTACAGTGAGATTTTTTAATTCTTAAAATTTCCTTTTGAGCAATACAGGGATGAAAATCAATAACAGTTTACGAAATAGACTAATTATCATGTGGATGATGAATGTTGGTGTCCTTAAAATGTGCAATAGAGTGAGAATTTTTTATTTTCATCCATGTGGCCTAATTCTGATGAATAATTATTTTTCCTGAAAAAAAATTCCTGGTTCTAAGAACTCCCCTTTAGAGTCAAAACGCATTTGGAGGTTGATAGCTTATACTTTTGTAGATTTGAAATTTGATTTTCACTCTTAATTCAAATGCTAATCCAAAAATGTTTTAACTGTAAAAAAAACTTTTTCCAAAACCTATCTTGAATTCTATGAAGTAGCCGAATAATTTCTTGGACGATGATTTTGGGTATTTTGTTGATGATGTATCATTTCTTTTTTTATTTCTATTTCCTTTCCGTGGACCACAGGGGATAAAATAACGACGTTTTTCATCTACAAAAAGACCAATTCACAAAATCTTTTTATCTATTTAGATTCTATGTAAATTATAGAATAGGGACTGTGGTTTTATACTTCAATGAGCGAGAACAAGAGTAAGTGCATTTTAAATTAAGATGTTAACTCGAAGGGCCTGTATATCTGTTTCATGACTGCATCTTGTTTTTTTTCTGCTGGATTACTTGTATATCCAGTAAGTTGTGACCGACATTTAATATAGTTCAAAGAGAGGCTACTCCAAATTTTAAAAATTATGTTCTCAAAAAGTAGTTTGGGAACATATTGTTGTTACTTTTTTCCTTATTTGTTCAATGGTACATTTTAACCGCGAGTGTTCGCAGTACTGCTCTTCTAATTGAGTCATAACCTTTTTAGGGTTACTAGAAATAGTCAATTGTAAAGTTATCAATTTAGAAAAATCAGATTTGAAAATGTCTGGACTTTGTAGGAGTGTTTTGAAGGTCAAGTTTTCCATCTAAGCTTGTGTAACGGCTCATTTGTTTGTAATATATAATGATCCATATATTGAAAGTTCTGTTCTAAAAATTAAAACAGAGGGAAAAAAAACAAAAAACATGCTCCAGTTCTCAGTATCCGGTCATAAGTCCACATAATTTCATAATTCTTATACGTGACTGAGGGTAGTTACACCTCTGATAAGTTTACTGTTGATTTTTAAAGTACCAGTCAATACCCAGTAAATGGATAAAACAGTTGACAGTCAGCGTAAATTTTGCCAATTTAGTACCAGATCTATGAGTCAAGGATTTTTTTTATGTTTAATATGCTGACTGTATTGAAAATATAAAAGCAAGGTAACATTAAAACAAATTTTTTTTTACAATATACGATTAGTTGTATTTCCTGTGGATGCCCTCTTGTTATACAAGTAATGTCAAAAAAACGAATTTTGTAAAAATTAAAAATTTTGAGCGTCCCATTTGAGAATTTTCACTCAGAGACATCACAATATGCCAATGAAGGGCTAAGGAATCAGTTTTTATACTGTATTTTCACAAATTTTATTTAGAAATGAACTTTTTTTTCTTATGACTACTTTTAAGTAGTCATTGCAACAACGTTTAATCTTTTTTAAAATGAAATTTGTGGGAGGACATTACGTTATGTTCTACTCTCTCTTATCTCCATATGTTTCATACACTAATTGCGTTTTAATCTTTCATTACTGTATTGGACATATCTAAAGAAAGTCAGTGTTTAATGTTGTGTCAGGTTGTAAATTTTGAATTTACCGGGTTTAAGTAAATAAAAGACTTACAATATGTCTTGCAGTCGACACCCTTGTACTAGATCTGTTACACTTTCTTTTCCTCTTTTATTTTAAGCAGCAAGCAATCAATTATTTTTTCTGTTGATGGATGGTGTCCTGTAAATGTACAGTGAGATTTTTTAATTCTTAAAATTGCCTCTTGAGCAATACAGAGATAAATAAAGGATATCACATGATTTGTAGTTGGATATGATTTTTATCCAACGAGTTGTGTATTTCATATCCCCGAGCCTTGGCGAGGCGGCAAAAACACACAACGAGTTGGATAAAAATCGTATCCAACTACAAATCTTGTGAGATTCTTTTTAATCCTTGTTAAAATTTTGTTTTATATACCACAATCAATGTTTTACAGTTTTTATATAAGACTCCACTTTATTTTTCTTTATTATCAACGCAATACCAATTCAGACATCACATCTGTGGGATACGAAAACGCCATTTCATGAGCTGTATCCACGGGATAAAGGGGTAAACATGGGATAAAAGAAAGAGGGCGTATAAGGCTAGGACAATCCCCCGCTCTTAGACAAAATGTTCCTCGATTTTCAAAATTCACAGAAAAGTTATATTTTCTAAAATCATGTTCTCAGTAATGTCATCTTCAAAAAAAATTAATCATTTTATTTTACTGAACGACTTATTATTTAATAATCTTTATTCTAAAGTAGACAGTTAATCATATTTAGTGGAAAATGGGTTTACACGAGCTATGAAAAATGAATTTTGAACATGAATGGGTCATGTCTCCATTCTTCGTTAACGCTTAAATGATGGAAACGTAAATGTAAAATCTATTTAATTTGTCCAAAAAATGGAATCTGAACCCATCCTATATGAAAATAGAAAATTTCTGTAAAAACGTACGCTTAAAAAACCGTTCATTTAAACCACACTGATAGACGTTGATAATGTATATACAAGCCGTCGGTCTTAGACGAAACCCTGCACTATGGAGAGAGTTCGAATCAAAAGTGAAGCTTTTTCTTTATTGTTTCACATATCTTTAAAACATAAGTAAAAAATAAATTAATGATAAAATATTAAAACAAAGAAATACATAATTAAATGTGTAAAAGATGATATGAACAATATCATTTTGAAAAATGTAACTTTTAGAATTTAGAAATGTCTTTTCTCAGAGCGGGGGATTGTCGTCACCTTGTACGCCTCCATTCTTAATAAAAGTTTTCGCAGTAGACTAATTATCGTACGGATGATGCTTGTTGGTGTCCTTAAACCGTGCAATATATTAAGAATTTTTCATTTTCATCCATGGGGTCTAATTCTGGTGGATTAGGATTTTTCCTGAAAAAAAAATCCTGGTTCCGAGAACTCTTCTTAGACTTTTGCAGTAGCCAGATCACATTTGAAAGTTGATGAATTGTACTTTTGTAGATTTGAAATTTGATATCTGATTTTGAATTTAAATTCAATGCTACTCCAAAAAAATTTTTAACTGAAAAAGATTTTATTCCATAACCTTTTCTTGAATTTTATGTAGTAGCCAAGCAATGTCTTGGACGAGGATTTCGGGTATTCTGTTGATGATGCATCAAATTGTTTTTTATTTCCTCCCCGTGGGCCACAGGGGATAAAATAACGACGTTTTTCCTCTACAAAAAAGACCTATTCACCAAATTTTTTAAAAATTTATTTTTATATGCTATGTAAATTATAGAAAAGATACTGTGGTTTAATACTTAAATGAGCGAGAACAAGAGTAGGTACATTTCAAAATAAGAGGTTAACTCTAAATACTTGTATATCTGTTTCATGACTGCATCTTGTTTTTTCCGCTGGATTACTTGTATATCCAGTGTACGACATTTAATATTTAATATAGTACATGTGTAACAAGAATAGATATGGGTTACCCCATATCCAAAGATATTCGGCTTTTAGATTTAATATGTTTAACAGTGTTTATAATGACGTTAATAAAGAAAACTGCACTGTCTAATTATGGAACTGTTGTTAATTTCGTGAGTCTATAGCATTACGGTCACCCAGTCTCCTAACAAACAGTACACATAGGCCTACATGTACCTGTGTCCACAAGACCAACATTAACCTTGGTCTACACAAGTGCGATGGAGCTGTCAAACGCATCCAGCGAGCTCGGAGAAACACGTTTTGCTTTGCTGAGAAGTTACGATGGCAGACAAAACTTTTCTTTTCTTAATTAGATCGCATGAATACGAATTCTGATTAATAAAAATTATACAATCCCTGTTGAACTATATATAGTTTGTTCTAACGTTTGCATCTGCAACAACTTGTGTTTAAAATGGCCGGGTTAGGACCGGGTCGGAAAATTCTAAACTGAAAACCTTTTTTGTTTTGAAAATTACTGAAATATACTAATGTATTCGTCGCAGAAATTACTTACATTATTCAAGTTCTATATAAAATGGTATGCTGAACTTCAACACGAACCCGAATCTCCAACCCAGTTCTCGTTTTGCCACACATACCCTACAGTTTACAAAGTGTACTACACACGAGCAGAATCCGGCCAGGGATTGAAAATTCCGTCATTTAATAATACACACACACAGAATGGTTAATTTTTTCTTTAAGAAGAAAAAGTATGATAATTAACAGACTATAAACATGTACTTAATACAATTGTTGATATAATAGTATTATCAATTCATCGGTGAAAAGATATGAATCGAAGAATGACCTAAATATTCTCTGTTATCAAACATGTAAAAAAAAAAAGGCTGAGGAGGGAGCGAGCGTAGGAATATTGATATTTTTTATTTGCATTTCTGGGGGAAAGTGACTTTCTAATAATATTTTGACGTTATTTTTGATATCTTTAACGTATGACATACACAACTTTACTCTTATCATGAACAATAATGTTGTATCTACTTATCATGATGGAACTATTTTGGTCGGACCAATTTGTGTGAGCCGCCGCTGAATACAGTAATATATCTTGCATAAATAGTATGCACTGATCGAATATATTAAAAAGAGAGGCTACTCCACATTTTAACAATTATGTTCTCAAAACGGAGTTTGGGAACAAATAGTTGTTCCTTTTTTTCCTCATTTGTTCTCTGGTACATTATACCTGCGAGTGCATGTTCGCAGAAACTGCTCATCCGATTGAGTAATAACCCTTTTTAGGATAAATGGGCATGTTGTGTAGATGTACGGAACAAAGATCATTCTTGGCGCACGTGCATGACGCGCGGGCGCGTGAAAAAACAAACATAAATATTATACTTATAAATAAAGCCGCACCTTTTTACATTTTCGATGTTTAAGCTGATCATAAGGATATATTAGCAGTGGAAATTAGCATGAATTCACGCCAATGAGCGTACATTTTGCTCCGATTGGCTGAAACAAAAATTTTAATATCTTTTTTTGTTTTTGACAAAAGATTTTGAATTTTGAAACATAGACATACATAAGGATGTCATACAATATGATATATGATGATTTTGATAAAATTGCTCACATGCACGTGTGCTGCAATCTGATTGGCTTAAACTTTAAATGGCTATAACTTTCTTGGTCCTCATCACAAAAGGATGAAATTTAGAAAAGATATAGACATTATGGATATCTACAGGAATTGAAAGTCAAGCACATGCATGCATGTGCTGTGGGTAAAATTACAAATACACTTTATTTGGCTTTTAAAAAATACTTTTTGATTTACTGCTTCGATATTAAAAGTATATTACAATATAGAAATAGTGTAGACAAAACGATCTGATCATTCGGCATTATTAGCAAGGGTGCAAAGATAGCTAATATCAAAGGACAAATCGCTAAATTTGCGTCTCGATAAAATTTCCACTTATACGGTAGCTTTTCGGTGTAAAACATTGAAACTCAGAAAATTAAGATGTATCAATAGCGGACACAGGATGTTATGTTCATTCTGCTTATGCATCCACATGTGCGCACGCGTGCAATGATAAAATTTGCAATATACACATGTACTTGGTATACTTTGGAAAAAACGTTTTGGTGCCATTTTCCCTGTATGCTTCATTTAATAAGTCAAACTCTTTAATTTTAGACTTTAACGACGTTTTCCCCAAAAGCATATACAAGTTATGAAATTTGGAAAGATCAAATTTGAAAATGTCTGGGCTTTGTGGGAGGGGAATAAGTAAAGTGTTGATATTATCATCATGATCTTTCCAAATTGAAAACTTATACCAATGTTTTTTAAGAAATCCTAAAAGTTCAAGTTTTCCATCTAAACTTGTGTAACGGCTCATTTGTATGTAATAATGATCCAGATACTTAGTACATGTATACCCCTTTTGAAAACTCTGTTCTATCCAGCAGTCGGTAAGATAACAATCAGAATCAATTCTGTTAATTTTGTACATGCACAGCACTCTGTTTTGTTATTCTTTTTATGCTTGTATATAATGTATATAATAATCGCTTAAATATCAATTTTTTTCTCGGATGCCATATCAAAATGTAGGAGTATTCGTCTGACACATTTCGTTTCCTCTTTTAAAAGCAGTCTACATGTTATTGGTATTTTTCACTATATCTGAAAAATTGTTTTGTAATTCTTACTTTTATCCCTGAGGCCAAACGTGGATTAAAACAACATGAATTTTTCTAGAGTACTTCTATAACTTTAAGCAGATATCTACATGTAATTATCATTTTCATCGCTGGTCTTCTTAAAATGTTGAAAAGGCTTTTGATTTTTCAAATTAATCCTTGGAGCAAATCTGGGTCGAAAACGATTCTTTTTTCGTTAAAAGAATAACCCCTACAACACCTTTTAACTTTATGCAGCAGCGAAATCATACACTGTGGCTGATATAACTTATGTCCTGTAGGTTTAAAAAAACGATTCTGAATTTCTTTTTTTTTTTTTGTTTACTTTGGTTTCAAATAGAGGTTGGATGTGACTTTTGTTTTCCACAGAAAAGAGCTGATCCCAAAACCTTTTTTAAAAAGTTTTATAAAGTAACCAATCAATCTTATGGAGGATGGATTGAGATGTCCTGTAGGTATAATAGGGGTGAGATTGAGGGATGAAAAAAAAACAGTTATATTTTAAAACCATTGATTTTATAAAACTTTTAATCATTATTCATATTCTTATATTTTTATAGAAAAGCCACTACGGCTTCTCCATTACCAGGCTACAAGGGATAGAAGATTTAAGGGCTAGCAGTAAGTGTGCGTTTTTCTGTTTAATGGGAGCATCTAGTTCTTTTCACTCCTGACTGATAATAATGTAGTGCAAAGAGTGTCATATAAATTTAAAGTAATACCATCGAAATGTGTTGGATTCCATTTCATGATTTACTTAAAATGGTTTAATTAGTACTTTCCATGCAATATAAATATCATGTTACAGATATCTGGGCCCTTATAATGACATATTATACATGTAGAAAAGTCATGATTTTCAATGATTTCAGCAGATACGTGACTAAGGATACTATCCTTCTGAGAAGACCACTGTTGATTAGTTAAGAGCCAAGCAATCACTTAATGTTGTTTAATTACCATACGTGATCTTACATATTAACAAATGAAATATCTGATATTCTATGAATTGTATATGCTCATAATTTTTTTAGATATAAAATTTGGTTCTGTGGCTGAAAGTTTAAAGAAATATTTATCTTCTTTTTTTTTTATATAGGATTTATGTTTTTAAAAATTTGTTTTTGATGGACCATTCATTAAAAATAGCTGAATATTTTGAGAAAATTGCATAATGATAATGTTGGCATGTGCCTACGATTTTCATACTTGTATTCTGATTTATGTATTGGCAATGTTGACTACAATTTAGAATGCAATAACTTAAGAGAGAGAATATCAATTGTTTCATTGGTTTATGATTCTTAAAAATACATGTGAAAACATCAAATTTGCCTTAAAAGGCGATTAGAAATATACTGCTCAACTGAAGTAATTAGGCTTTCATCAGATCTGTGTTTTTTCTCAATTACTTTACGACATTCTAAACTGTATCACGTAAGGTTCATTTATCAATACGGCATTTTACATTTATCTATCAATGGTCAGATCTTCCTTTTCTGCTCTTTCATTGTAACATTAGTTATTTCTCCTAAACGTTGCATCTTGTTTCATAATAATACTTTTTTATGCTTAAAGAGAATATTACAGTGTAATATGAGGCATAACTTTCTAGAGGTAAAATCAGATTCACATTAAAGTTCCTTAAGAACCCTCTCTATATTGCACACTAACGAGTTCCGATTCTATGGTTATTTTTTTTGCAGTTAGAGTAATCTGCCCTTAGATCTTATTTCTAAAAAATAGAAATTCACAGTATATTACACAATATGTAATCAATTCAAGTATTCTTCACATTTTAAAAGGCAAAGATAAATGAATTGAACATGCTATATACATGTACTATTCACTGATACTGTGCTGCGTTTGATTGTTTTTCCTAGAGGTAAATGTCACGTACCATACAGTGAAAATTAAATACTAGTAAATAAGCTATTAACACCTATATAGAATATATTTTTCTCAATGTCCAAAAACATTTTGCACTGGTGTAGAGAGGGTCCTTACCTTGTCAAATTTAAAATATAGAATTACCGGGGTATATTATTTCTCCTGGATATCTTGGCAATCTTTTTTCAGAGTTGCATTTAATATCCAATTGGTTCAACTATAAGGTCTCATGACAAGACTTGGAAAATCATACGCTTAACTATATATATCTGATTATCCTTTCTTTGTCTGAAAACTTCATAAATGAGGATAAAGAAGGTTTTCTTACATAAATAAATTATATGAGTTATGTTCCTTCCTTCCAAAGTTTAAACAGCAAGGAAGGTTGGAAATTTATCATAAATTGTGCTAAAAGATGTGGAACATTTTTTTTTTATCTCTTGCTTAATACCTTGTGTGGTCTAATATATAATTTATCAAACTTAAGAGTACTATTATTTTATAGGTATTATATCATCGGAGGTTATAGGAACTAATACATGTAGCAGGGCAGAAATAATAGGGTATATAAAAAATGGTTCGTTAAAAACAAGAAACTTAAAGACATTTTGTGTAGGGAAGAAAGAGAAAAATAATGGTTTGAAATTAAATGAATTGAATCTTGATTTGTTACAAAATATAACAAACGCCAAAAAAAGTCTGAAATGGTCTTTTTAGAGACTTGTTTTTTCCCTCTATGTCTTATAGAAATTAGTTTTTTAAATAAAGGTAACATAATATCTTTTTAAATCGTTTATATGTGTTAAAAATTAGAAATGAATCTTTTATTTTGTAAATGTGTATTTCGTAAATCCTTTATAATCTTTCTGTGTCACGAAAGAAACATGTACTATTGCTTAATTATGTTTCTACAAATTTCCCTGCGTTGCTTTCAATTGTAAAGACGGGATATATAAGAAGACCAAAATTGATGTCCTGTTCTAGGTAAGTTTAATTCGAATTCAACTCTCCGTTTGAACAGGGCTTGAGAGTAAATTCTTTTTGGAATCCAATCATAAATACGTGGTATGTACCGAAATGCATAATTTAACTTGGAATATGAACCAAACTCCATGAATTACGACAATGAAGAAGTCGTTATCTAACAAACTGAATACCCTGATCTTCAGAAGTCCTCCAATGTCTTTTGGGCTCCTAGCTAAGCATAGTATATTGTTTTACTGGTAGAGAACAAGAGAATTTAACTTAAGTTAAGAACTTGTGTATCTTACATACACCGCAAGAATGTCACTGCAAAACTGAATATCCCCTTCGAAAAAGCATATCGATCCCAATGTTAAATATTACATGCTCGAACGTACACTCACTCACCATAACAAAACCCGTAACATATACCCTCCAACTTCATTGCAAGGGAAAATTGTTGATCCATCTTCAAAATGTTTGAAATAAATACCTTGTGTACCTTTAAACAATACGACTGTAAAGCATCTATTCAAATTGAAGCAACACGAAATAGCAAAATTTGTCAATGGGATATCAGCTAAGTAAAACATGTCCATGCTGATCATCACAGCGAGGTGTTGGTGCGCTAAAACAATGATAAGATCCAGTCAATTCATTGTGCAGAACAATCAGCCAGTAGTAACACAAGAAATACAACAATAGCCAAATGCTATCAAGACGCAGAACTTCTGCACCTAAGATAGCAAAAGATAGAAGATATTCCGATAGTATTTAAAATGTAACCTTTATCTGAAAACAATGACGGTGGTGTCTGCGAAACAAATTCAGAACACGATTAATGTAGACTAATTTTTAAAATATGTTTTTATTTTTCTCTGTTTCCTTGATGAAAAAAGGAAAACAGCAAAAGAGATTACCTGCCTAGTCTTTTTGAACAACTTTTTAACAGCCAAAAGTCTACCATCAAGTATATTTTAAATCCTATATATATGCTTGAGGGCTTAGAAAATTAAAATGAAGTAATTAATATACTTTGTTATCCATTTTTCAAGATCTAACATCAAATTGCAACCATTAGAATGCATTGATCAACTTAACTATATTTTATTCTTAATAATGCGACATTTCATAAAATAATAAAAACTGTAAATGCAACGTAATACATTAACATTTGGGACAAGAATATTTCACTTGCCCATAGAATATGTAAATATATAATATATTTCTGAACACATACCACTATCCAAGCTTACAAAACACAAATAAAAGTGTTGTGGCCATTGCTCAGTGAATTTTGCATCATCACATTGAGCAGTGATGAATAAGCAATATCGACTAGGATTTTTTCTAGTCACCTGATATAATATAAGCTTTGCGCGTTAAAAATAAAGATATGTATAATTAAAAAGACATTTTCTACAATCTAAATATGAAAAAAATGGGTGAATAAAACAAACGACAAAGTGATATGTAGGAATAATAAATAGTAAAATCATGCAACATTATTCCATTGACTAGTCACCGCATGCTCCGTTTTGACTCTGATTAGATCGAGGTCAGCTAGAGGTTTGTATTGCACAGGTATAAAACCAGCAGCAAGATGATAATTTGTTGAGACAAATTTACAAGTGTGTTTGATATGCTTTTTTAAGAAGTATTTGGAAACTGATATGAGTATTTCTGATTATATTAAAAACGGTATGGCACTTTGCAACTGCATGACATCTTGCCTTCCAAAGCTAATGACGTGTTAAATATTTTAAGGTTTGCAGCACTCGTGTATAAGGACTGGCCACCTTTAGTAAAAGCCTGAAGAACCACCTTCTTTTAACCCTGACGCACCAAAGACTCCACAAGAGTAAATTCATTCCGTTTAGTTTTCCTGGGGGTTTTAGCACAAAGAGAAACTAAGTTCACCTTCACCGGCTCCATGAGCAACCGAACCAGATCCACATCACAAAAAAGGGAAGTTGCGCACAATACCCACACATTTTATACCATTTCCGGTTTAATTGTCAATAAAGACATGGACATATTTTTTATATATTTTAAATAGGTTTTTAATAAATATATATTCATAAAATTCTGTAAAATGGTGTTAAAAACTTAAAAATAAATATATCACAGAAAGCAAATGTGCACCAAAACACCTCCAAAAAGTAAAACCCAACTAATTTTATCGCCTCAACCATTTTAAAAAAACATTGTCCATAATCCTTATTGCACAATTAAACACGTGTCTAAAGTACGTTTGTGTTAAAAATGATATGTAACCTCTGGCAAAGGTATTCCTGGTAAAATTGTGTGAGTACTCGCACTCTGTTGTGCAGTCCCCAATTAAAAAATAAACGCCCATCCCGCACAAAAATATCAAGAGCAAATGACTCTACAAAATGATATGTATAAATACACTGCCACCATAAAATGCTCTTACGATATTAGTGCTAGTTCCCTTCTTGGTGAAATCACACAAGTGCTATGGCATAAAATAACTGAGTGTATTGCGCAATTCCACGTAATAATGGAGAATAAATTCAAGCAAAAAAGCCACCACCAACACCAAAACAATACAGCACCACCACCACTGCGATTCTAAGTTGTTTATTGCCATTTTTTTTATGGAAAATTATAGTTTTTATGTTATAATGTATATATATGTATAAAGTTCTAAATCTAACATTGCTACAATCTTATCTACAACATTCTACAAAACATCGTGGGAAGAGTAATATACATCAGCAGTTATTTTTTTAAACAAAAATGTACAACAATTATGCGTAGGAATGATCATGTTAACAAATATCAGTAAATCTAGACATGGGAACTTTCAAATAATGTATATCTATAGAATTATTATTAATTTATCTGAATTCAAAAAAACCTTTCTTCAAGAATAACCAAAGAAAAAAAAAAGAAAAAAACAGAATGTAACACAAAAATCAAAAACTGTTTCTCAAAAACTTTTCTAGTCATTTCAGATTCAAATTTCTGGTGTTAGAAAAAAAGGATACCAAGATCATTTAAACGGCTTTTTAAAAAATTAAAGCGATTCTTATTTTAGATATTGCACAACTGTAATATCTATACCTTTGTATTCATATTTTACTCAAAGCAAAAGTGCATAAATCCCTATGGCTAAAATAGCTGTCATGGCTTATGTACAACACATTAATTCAGAATCACAACCTCAAAAAAATCAAAGTATCATGCGCTTGCTATATACTCAGTATATGATTACTAGTATCAGTTAGTATATTACATGTTATAAATTCTAAACAACAAAATATGACTAGAACATTCAAATTTATGTTTGATTTCTTGATATTGCATAGAATTTTTTTGCATAATGATATTATAGATAACTATAACATTTATACGTTGATTTTGGAATATAGAACTGCTTTTCTGTAAAGTTTAGACTTATGACAAATCATCATTAAAATTCCTTGCTTCAAGATAATTCTCTTTAAAAAGGGTCTTATTTTCAAGCATGGATAAAAAAAAATACAAAAATATCAAAGGCTGTCATGGAGTGATATGTTTTGATATAAACATAAACAACAATAAAAACAAAAACAAAATAAACATGACGCGTATTCACAATCATTTCGTAAATTGTAAAACAGTATAACAATACTTGACTCAATACTCAAAATGTAGGCACTTATATATGCATATCAATAATATATAATTACTTGAAATATTTCTTTTTTACTTTTCAAGAAATTAAACAAATATCAATTTATCGCAGCACTAATAACACGAATAATTACATGTAGCAACATATTTTTTGCAGTAATCTGTTCTACAGAGTGGCCTACTAACAACTCTTAAAATACAAACATGGCAAAAAAGTCGGAAATAGAAGTGAGACAGGCAAGAATTTGACTGGAAGTAATATATATAAAATATTGCTAGATTTTGCCATGTGTTCAGATCTATTTTAAGTTAAAATATGCAAGATCTTTTCAGGAAAAAAATGAGATTAGCAGATATCTATATCTTTACAATTATAATACAATAAACATAATAAAATTGCTAAAATAAACATATCTATTTGGACCCTGGAATGTCTGAACACATTGTGTGATTTTCTTTCTTTTTATACTATTTTTTTCACACTGCGTACTTTACCCATGTCAATTTAGGCTAGGAACAGCTCTATAACACACTGTCCAATTGTATGTTTGCTTCTCTGAGCTATTGCACGCTCTGCTTCCGACCGTGTCATGAAGGAAATCAAGGCGTCCCCCGTAAGTCTTCCATCTGGTAAAATCTGAATCTGAATGTTCTCTGGGGTTACCTAGACAAAAATATAATAACCTTTTATTCAAGCCATTCGCCAAGGATTTCCACTAACATCATTACTGTTCATACAGAAGTTGAAAAGTGATGAAGTAAGATATAAATTTGATAATGATATATTTCATTCATATTTCCACGCCACCTTTCAATATTATATCTTTACTAGATATATTTGAATTAAAAATGAAATTAACTTTTACAGTTTGAACATGCCAATTTTAAAGTTGAAGAAGGTTACGATAAATACATGTATGATATAAAGTGCTACAACAGAAGGATATAGAAAGGATCATATGATATTGTGAGTATAAGGCTGTGTAATTATAGTATGATTCAAGTCAGGTTATTTTAGAACAAATTGTTCACACATTAGTAGAAACTTCCACCATGTACAGATGTACATGAAACATATTAAAGTCAAATTCACAAATACATGGTCTCTTAATCATAATTTCTGAGGTGCTGTGCAGTATAGCTTCAACTACTATTAAGCTCAACGTAATTGTAATTGAATTTTAAGCTCTTTTTATAGATCCTTTTTTTTTTACAATTGCGATGAGCTTTCATATGCTTGTGCACTAATAACAGCAATTTATTTTTCCATATTTTGAAAAAAAGTGTTAGTGAAATATTTCAACAGTACTGAGTATCGGTTAGCAGAAACTATAGGTAACTATGGATACACTCTAGAAGCAATACATAAGCTAGAATTTAAATGCACACTCTTCAAACATACAGGGCTCCATCCTATTCGCATATCCACACACATTTCCCTGTTTTAAATAGACTAGGTTTTCCTTTAGCATTGTTCAAAATCATTTCTCTATTTTGTTTTCAGGTAACAAATCACAATGTTTGTGATTTATAATTTTCAAAGGCTTGAATGACAAGTACTTCAAATGATTTCTAAATTTGGAATATGGACCTAAACATACCTCTGGAAAACCTTGAAAGAAGTTCAAAATGTCTTGAACTTGTGCATTGATGGGAAGGCCTCTCAATACGACAAGCGTGGGAGGCCCTGTATGTGTGACATAGGTTTGTGGAGAAATAGGAGGGCTAGGGTACCAGTAAACAATCTGGGGAAAGTAGGCAGGTCGTGGAGCTGCTGCAAGTGGGGCAGACATCATGGTTGGCGGGAAGGCGGCCGTCTGGAGATGCTGTGGCAAGTGGGCAATGGGCAATGATGCCGGCTGCAGTGATGGCAAAGACGTTGGAATGAGTGTGGGCGTAGTTGGGGAGGGAAAGGAAGTCAATCCTGAAATAAAGTGGAGTATACCATCATCGTCAGACAGAAATCCTTGGAAAAATAATATAAAATCAGTTAATTTATTATTAAATAAAAGTTGTTACCTTGTGAAAGAATGGGTCTCTGTATAAAAGGTATTTGTGGTGGTGAAGGTATAGACGTTGTGGGAATACCATTAGTCAATACGAGATTCATATCCTCCCCAGAGCACTGTATGACGTCAATAATTCTTTTCTTTTGGGCAAACACCATGTGTCTCTTATTTCTGTTAATTGTTGTCAGCTGTGCCGACTCCTCTGAATCCATCTGTATAAATGCTTCACCTGAAGGCTCTCCCTAGAGAAACGCAAATTTTGCATTATTTTTAAAGATTGATTTAGGTTTTGGTAACATGTTTTACTTCGTATTTTCAGAAATATCAAGCCTGGAAACAATGAAAACTATTTGTACCTGTGCTGTATAAACCATGTGAACACCCTGGAAGATTATAAATTGAGAGAACTCGCCCAGGAAGTTCAGAATATCTGTAACCTGAGCGCCACCTGGAATGTTGCGTAACCGGATGCAGTCGCGACGCGTGCCGCTTGTAATGAGGCTTTGAGGAATGTAAGGAAGCTGGCTTTGGGGAGTAAGTTGGGTGATTATTGCTGGAAGAGGGGTTTCCTGGGGCTCTGGGTTCCGTGGGTCCATGCTTCTGTTGAGAACCTGTTTTCAGAAATAAACTTTACGTCAAATATTTGAAAATTGTTCAATCAGGCCGTTATAAAACTCTTTGATTTAAATCAACAACAACCACTCAATATTTTACCGAGTCTGTTCTTCATTACTGATCAGTACCTGTTGAACTTCAGCAGTAGTGCTTTTAAAGAGTTCAATGTAGCGAGTTCCCATGATCTCCCTGTGCTTCTTCAGGGCTGACACTGCATCTTCTTCTGAGGCAAGAAGAACAAAAGCATCACCAGTGGATCTTCCATCAGGATAGTGGACAAAGAGAATCCCTTCTTCTCCATCCAACACCGAAACGGATGGCTCTCGAGCAAAGAACTCTAGCTGTAAGCGCAAAGACAGATAATAGCAACGACAACTTTGACAATGCTTTAATCATGCACCAATATCATAAGCTAGTGTAAATTAGTATCTGCAGGCTGTACCATCCTTTCTTTCGATGAAGTCGATGGCAAAGATTGACCGAAAACATTTCAATGATGGAACAGCTTTATGTGTTATGATGGTTTTTTTGTTTTTTTGCAAATATCAAATATAATTATACCTGGAAGCCTGTAGTACATTATTTTCCTTCCCAGTGGTACTTGTTACTACTAATTTGTTAAGCACAACTTGTTTATTAGTGATTAATGAAAAACCCCATATGATATATACCAACACAACAATACGGAGATGAGAGCCCTCCAAAGTCCTGCAGATACCAATATCAGAACGTCTTCAGTTTCAACAGAGGTGTTTCAAAGCAACTTATTTTGAAGTGACTTTTGAGGTTGTTAGAAAGAGATTGGTCCTACACAAAGACATAAATGACCCCCTTCTTTTCTTGTGAACATGCACTGCGCCCTTCCACTACTGTGAGATAACTATACCTCCTTAAGAAAAAAAGACTTTACAAGCTAAAAATGAACTAGAAAATGTCAAATATAAAGAACCATCTCTTTCTAAATAAGAATTTATAAACGTTGTCAGGTTAAAAGCTTTTGAATTGCTTATAGCTTGCAAATTGATTATTTTCACCATTTTTTTTTTTAATTCCGCCTCAATTAGTTGAAGAAACACCTCCGATCTGATAGAATGAATGAATATATGACCTATTTACCAAGAATTAATTTCATTTGTAAATCGTATGTTACTACGAATACCCCGCTTCACTCCTAAGGTGAAGATATCTGAGTAATTATAGTTGTAGCCTGCAACCAACCCTTAACTGCCCCGCACCGTCGGAAAACTTGCAATACAATTGGTTCATCACTGACACCAAAATTTCCATATCCAATATGGCGACAAAACACGAATTATCTCCCCTATAACCGTAACCTCCCTTAGCGTCCACACGCATTCCCTTTTATGAATATTACTTATTGGGGTCCTTCAACTTACCTGTATTCAGCTCAGAAAATGTTTTAGCAATTTTGCTAAAACCGCATGCTGAAAAATGTATCATGTTAAGCAAATTTTACATACATCATGCATGGGTAATCTGAGTTCATACTAAGTAGTTATAAATATGCAACGTTTTGCAGAATAAATGAAGGACTCTGTGTATGCTTAATTCCTAAATAATAAAAGCCTGTATATATAATGAAGTTCCTGCACTTAGACAGTTTCGATACATACCACTTGTTGCGCAGTGGCTGTAAATGGCAATCCTCGCATGCGTATAATAACCTGTCCACCTCTTGAGAGAAATGCTTGCGCTTCTGAATTACTACCTGAAAACAAGTTGTCAATCATTTTTGAGATCTGAATCATTTATGAAAACAATTCTGTATTCAAATAAACCTTTGAAATAAGCTAACTCTTACGATATCATTCTAAGAATTAACCCTAATTTGATAAAACTTACCACCAGCAACGTTGACAAAATCTTTTCCTGTGGCTTTATATACTTCTATGTATCTCTGTCCAATATGATGTTTATGTCTCTTCAGTGCTAAATCTCTATTTTCTTCATTTTCTAATCTCACTAATGCCTCCCCATTTCTCCTACCCTGTGGACTTAAGCAAAGCGCTACGCCACCTCTATTCAAGAAAATAGGACAATTATTAATGAGTACTTTATTATTTCATCAAAGAATATTATTTATCTAAAAAGATGATATAAGGACATACTTTGCAATGTTTAATCCTTTGAAGAATCGTGCAATGTCTTGGTCGGAAGACTGCCATGGAAGACCACGAGCTCGAACAACATGGTTGTCATCCACAATGTCCGATTTACTGCTACAATGGTATAATCATTTGAATGAATAAAAATATATTTTGGTAGAAAATCTACACAATTTTTTTATGGAGAAGTATGTTTTTTATAAATGCAAAAACGTGCATAAATAACCGGGTATTTGAAAATGTTGAATTAAGCATCAGTTTTTCTAATTACTAATTTAATTAATAAGAAGGTTAAATTTATCTATTATTGAATGCTGGCAGCTGCGCAAATCTAAGTAATAATCCAATGATCTTAATTTTATTTATTTAACAAAATTACTAAATATTGATTTCCTGCGCTTGCGCTCAACATGTTGCCAAAGTAGCAGTCACAGCTACCGTAAAAAGGACAGATGTCGCAAAATATCGTGATTACGGTGCTTACCATATACCGGGTTCTAAACGTTCGTTTATTATCTCTGGTTCCCCAAACACGTGCCCTACAATTAAAAGAAGAGCACATAGAAACACATTGTGTAGCTTCGCATGTGGTAGATGAAGATCAGGAAACGTACAATACATCTACAGACTGAGAACCGCCATATTATCTTGTACAGTTATCTAACGTGTTGACAGTCTCTTGCTGTTTTGTTTTAATAAAATGTCCAATAGACTTAATCAGACTAAAATCAGAACTTGTTATAAGCTATAGACAAATATCTATGATCTCAGTATCTTTCCAACGAGATCAATTTTGTCCACGATAACGATTTTTACATTTTCTGAAAAGTTTAACAGATAGAATTTAACAGATATATAGAATTGATACGCGCGAAATCTGCAAAACGCATTACTTACGTCTTTTGTTTAAAAATTGCTGATGGATTTGGTTTGTGTCTCAATAAATATCAGAACACGTGAATATTTTTTGCGTGATATGTTTGTGACATTTGGATATATCAATTAGCAAAGTGACAAAGCCGCAAACATAGATGTCGACTTCAAAGACATTTAAAAATGCGAGTGTGAACTCAAACGTTAACAAAACTATAGTCCTCTTTTTAAACCTTAAAAAAACCATCGTTGATTAATCTGTGTAGAACATTCGCCATTTCTTGACATTGTCGAATTCCATATTCCACGGAGTTGTCCTCTTGTAATCCTAAATCTAATGGAGTCAAGGAAAAATACTAACCCATTCACATTGCTATTAGTAACTGAAAGATCTTTTATATTTTATTATACATGTATGCATTTTTTTCAAAGTATGGGCGTATTACTTCAAACAAATTGAAATGTAATGATTAACTTCAAATTTATTGTGGTAGTTAAGATACCGGTATTTAAAAAGCTTCCCCGCGAAAAAAAAAATGAGTGTGCTGATATCAAATAGATCAAAAAAAATAAACGCGAACGATGATTATCAAAGCTATATTTACACGTCTATTAAATAGTTATGTCAAGTTACATATTTAAAGGACATGGGAGTTTTAGAAGACATAAACGCACTGCAGTGTGTAAACAATAAAAGAAACCACCTTTTTTTAAAGAAACATTCATTTGCCAAAAAAGGGACGACAGAAAAATAAAATGGAGCCATGAATATCCTTTTCGTAACCGCACAGGCGATTTTCTTTTGTATTGTTATAGTCAACTAGAGATTATTTTTGAAGATTGTTTCGATGTCAATGTTTGAATAAAAAATGCATGTATGACTTTTGAGAGCATGGAACAGCTAGAAGGACCGAGGACAAGGTGATTTATTCGGTTCGGAATGGATGGATGGAAGGTGTTTTTTGTGTATCCCTGGGGCGAAAAACTTGAGTAATCACCGAATAAACCGTTCTGACAAGGGAATGTTTTGTTTTATCAGTGTGTACGGAATAAGTTAAGTTTCTCCTAAAGGGCATTTACTAAGGATTTAGTTGTAAGCTGTAAAAACAAAATATCAAGATCTCTTCCCTTGAACAGATATTTTTACAACATACAAAAAAATTTTGCTCATGGAAGAATACAAGTTGTTGAATGTTTTTGTTGTCTTCTTTAAGTAGTGTAAAACATGTTTCCCCCCCCTGAAATTCATGTATCATGTACAAGATCGATTTTTCAAGTTGTTTAATGCCTATGTAAATGAGTTATGTTTAGAAAGAAGTATCTGTATGTAAGTTACGATGCAATCTGACGGATCACCGCCAAGACTTTAATCGTAAGAGCAATGACACATGATCACTTTTAACAAAATAAATTGCAGAAGAAAGGGACTCCGATAAAGATTTTAAGATTCTCGAGCATTTGTCTTATACGATAAGCCTAAAGTCTTCGACGACTTCACGTTTCTCGGCTAAGAAACGGTTTTACTCAAGTTTTAACAAAGCCCTCTACCATAACTTGGAGATCCTCGATTTGCAGAAAATCAATCCTCAACATCAACTATTGTGCCTTTTTCGATATCGATACCCTTGTCTTTAAAATTCCAGTGTTACGTATCTTGCACATTCCCCTAAAAAAGTTAACCACCACAAATTTGAATACTGTACCACAATATATTCTTTTAAAACTTTTTAACGAAAGTCATTAGATTAGAAAAATATTTTCGAGATTAGCTTTTCTTTGATCTGATAGATTGCATTGTGTGTGATCTGGAACCAAAACTTTAAGTTTTTGTGTTAGTTCGAAGGTCTGTGTGACAATAGAAGATGGCCTTTCTGATAACAGTCATTGTGTGGAACCTCGAAGATTTACGCTTAATGAAGAGAGATAAGGACTCGCAGAAATTGAAACTAGGATACCTTCTACAACAATAGTAGAGACTCATCCACCAATGTCAAAAAAACAAAGAACCAAGTGACATCAAACTTTGCCTGGGTCAAGTAAGACAAAAGGGGTTAGAATGGTCAATTGTCGTCAAAGAGAAAATGAGAAAGTTCTGTGAGCAAGTCTGAACGTACTATCAAACAACCGCTATGCGATCAGCAAAAGAAACAAAAAGGATTGAATGCCAAAATACGAAGTGTAAGCAACTACATATAAATTAAATATAAACATGATTAGAATCATGCGATCGTATAATTTATTAATTTCCAAAAAGAAGATAATCAGTAGACACTTTTTCACAAAAATCCTATTCGCATCTTATCGCATACAAAATTTAAGATTCCCCCATTTTCCGTATCCAAAGACTGTTTATCAAATGAAAATAAAAAAAGGAAATCAGTATTTTTATTTACATTTATAATAATAAATTTTTAGTATGTATAAGCTTCTAAATGTTTAGGAAAGCCTGAGGCGGTGTAAATTCACAAACCGTGACTTTTTCTACCAAGATAGCTTGAATACAATCAATCATAGCGCTGTCACCAACGTATATCCTGGGGCAAAGAGATCTTCGTCCCACGAAAATATAGATGAGCATCTACTAAGAAATCTTAAATCTCTGTCTTAGTACAGCAAATCGTCATATCTCTCTCTATAATGCACTTAAATTTTAATGTTGCTTCATATCTGAGCTGCATTAAATATTGAAAACTGAACACTTTTTGTTTCTCTTCACTTCCTCCAAGGTTAATGCACGAAGAAATTGACATAAAGCCGCGATTATTTTTACATTAATTAGCATAAATTGTTCATCAACTTGCATAAATCTCTCTACTGTCTTTCGCATGTAAATATTCTTATTTTCGCAGTTTGTGCTACACCAATCCGAGCTGTGCGATCATATAAAATGTTGCTGTATAGCAACCTCGGGCAAATAATCGGAGAGATCTAGGAAGTCAGTCATGGTTATAAAGGATGGAGCCAGGGGTGTATGTTTTGATAAAGAATTTTAGCTTTTATCCTTGGGACAAGATGGTATATTTCTGGCGATGGTCAACCTGAATCTTTAGATGTGACAGATATCGCCGAGCCAAACCCTGTCCAAATGTATGGCTACGTGAATAAAAAGCCCAATCTCCAGTTCCTTTATGACACATAACTTGTTATATGGCCACAAACCACACACAATTTGCCTTTCCTTGCTAACACAAAAACAAATCGGACGCTTGTGCCAAATTACCTCCATTTTTTAACATGACTGTTTTTATATGTAGCATTACGAAGAATCAAAAACACATTGATATAGGAGAAAATCATCATCAACTATTTCGGTAGCAAAATGAAATCTAAAAAAAACTCTTACAGGGGGCCTCAAAGGAAAGCTCATAAACTAAATTAAAAATAGCTGGGTGAATAATCCATTCACGGAAGAGGTTGTTTCACTGCATTCAGATACTGATAAGGAAATTTAAAATCAGGAAGGGGTCGGGTACAACTACCCGGAGTGATACAAACAATACCGAGTTATCACTAGACATCACAGCTATGACAAACAAGGATGAGGGCGAACTTACCCAACATTGGCCTTGCCAGCAAACAAAGAAATCAACAACATCGCTATGACGAGGATTTTCAAAAGTAATTGTAGTGGCTTATATCTAAAGAAAATGAGCATAAATGCGCACCAACGGCTATGGTTACTAAATGTTTTGTTTATCAATGTTTTTCTGGTTTCTTGTGATATGAAAAAGACTTAAGCATGGATTAATTTCGCAAAAGCTATGCGTGACCAGCTGCAACCTATCTATTCCTATCCTAAAATTAATTCCAACACCCCCTTCCCCCAAAAGATATAACTAAATCCCCGAACTGGTAAACAAAAAGATCATTCGTGGAGAATGCAATATTAGTTATGATGGATGGTCAACAAAAACTCCATAAAACAAATGTGTGTATTCGGACAAAGATCGTCACACAGTACATGTAGGTTTCAACAGTAATCGGTACAGTAGTAGCCATTCCACGAACGATTACGACAGGTTTTGGGGTAATCGGCTAAATAAACACTGGTTGGACGTATAATCTGTAAACCTATTTTTATTCCAAAGGATAGCAGACCCCCGATCTACCCGTACTCAGCCTAATCCAACCTGACTAAACATCAACGGATTGTACTTTCATTTTGGGGACTTTAAATTACACTTTCCATTCTTTTCGCGATTAATCCTGTTTCTCCTAATTCCGTGTGTTTGTTTTTCTCATTAATTTTGCTTCTTTGTTTGGTGCCTTCATGAATATATTTAATTCTTTTAGTTATGTATAACGCCAACTTTTCGTTTACTCAGCTAAGAGGAATTCTGATATACTTATCGATATACCGCGACCAATTTTTTTTAAACAGAAATGTTGACGAGAAAATGTATGACAATAGCTTAAAAACTATTAAAGTATTTCACGACTTCTGAAAATGAGTGTGAATTACTCAGAACAAGCATTATCAACTTTTTTTCTCTCTTTCTTAAGAGGTCTAATTAAAACGTCAGGTTAGAATAACTATGCCATTCTGGGTGTTTAATAATTACGCTCTCATGGCTCTACTGGGAGAAATTCAAAAGGCACAACCGTAACATATTTTTAAATAAATATGTAGAGATGAAACGCGATAGGAAATATTTTTAAAATGAAATACGGTGGCTTAAAATGATTGAAAGAGTTACCCATAAGTTCGAACAATGTTATTTTTAAAATGTTATAAATTGTCAGATAATTTGTTTTGCATATGATCATGATGATACTCACAAAGTCCATTGCAAGATTTTTTCAGTGTATAAATTTTGCATAAAAAAGGATACAGTCCAGCATGGATTTGATATTGGGTATATTATCTGTTTTGTAGAACTTCTTGAATTCTTTCCGCAAGTCGTAAAACTTATAAAAGTAGGAGGGCAGTGAAATGTTTTTGTTTGTGGTTTCTGGGTGAAGACACTGGCGCAGATGTAACTGTCCGTCTGTTAACACACAGAATGATTTCCCTCCATGATCAGGGTGAACTCCCTTGGAAGACAAGAATCTGTCGAACTGTGAATGAAAAATAAACCTGCATAAGTATATTGCAATGGACCAAATACTAGTATGACACAAGTGTATCAATATAGAGTTTCGTTTTACTTAATTTGGGAAAATTGTGCTCTTGCAATTTCACATGTCAGAAAAAAAACCATGAGATGTTTATATACATGCATTCTTTGAGTTGGATAGTTCGTTAAATATGGCTGCATTAACATATTTATGGATGTGGCTATATGATGACATTACTAAACCAGACTGCAATTTTAATGTTTATGGATAATTAAAAAAAACCAAAGATCTTGACCATCAATCAACACACAGATTGACCTTCTTTCCTTCTTTCAGAGCGTTATTATTTTGATTTATTTCTTTACACTAATCTGCGCTGTATTTGGTGCAAACTTTTGTGTGTGTTTTTACAACATGAAGTTTTTGCAGACGGTTTTTCTGTCGTCTGCAGCAGTACAACTTGTAGTCTGCCAGTTACATTTTAGGACAGGTTTCATTTTTCTCATGACACTAAGAGAATTACGATAACGTTGAAAGTAGTCAGGTGCCCGTAGATATCTTCTGAGTACCTGCTAATCTTAACAGGTGTATTCTCTTATATAATTCTAAAAAGGGACAGCAACTCCCCTTGGCTATTTTCCCCTCATTTAGAATTTAAGATGTCGTGAGTGAAGAAAATATCCTTGACCGAATTTTTCTCCCAGAAACCAACAGCAGTCAGCTGTTTACGTCCCAAGTCTGTATTACTCGCATGACATTTATAAGTAATTCACAAAATTGGACAATTTCTATCAGTATCATATAATTGTACATTTTCGCTATTTGTGTCTTCCTCATCATTCAACCCAGAGACACGTGTAGCCGGCAATATGTTACAATCGGGATCATGGTGAAAAGGCAAAATTCATCTATAACTTTGTTGAATACGCCATATATAGAAATTATTTCCCAACGATATAAATATTCCATCTGACCAGCTGCCGCCGCTTTTCATCATCAGTGCCTCTCCTCTTGGCAAGAATTGTTGGACAAGATGTTACCAACACGATGTTCGAATGTATGGGCTAAAACGTACGTCATCGATTGGAAAAAAAGTTGACGACAGGTTGCGATTGGAAAGACTATGGAAAAAGGACACTCCAAATGCGCCAGAGCAAGTGGTCATTTATGAAATATTCACCAAAATAAATTACAGCAATTAATTTGATTATTAGTTTTTTTGTGGAGACATTTGATAATTAAAGCAGCAATAAATTATTCACAAATCATTAGTGTCCCTCAAGTTTTTGGAAAATTAGATATACGGTATATGTCATATTTGTCCTCGCTATGAATCTAATTATACAAAAAAATATTTCTCTTGACGCTAACACAATCATTTATCATGCAAGTCAGGCGAGGAAATGTTATTCGAAGACGGACTGACACAGTTTCACTTGCAGTGGTATTACTTCTAGAGTCTAATTCTGAGGGCAATTTTAACGTTCGCAAGGAATTTAAATGCAGATATTTATACGTATATAAGAATACCATTGTTGCATTATTATTTAGCTCCGTTGGATGTTTGTCAATCAACAGCTGATGTTGTTTACTTAAGGTTGTACAGGCATACAACAATGTTCACTTCTGAATTGGGGGAGTAAACAAAAATGAAATATACACTCATAAAGTCGCGTGGATATTCGTACGCGTGTATCTAGAACTGGGTGGTAAATATTAACATAAAAGGGCATTAAGTATGGAATAAATATCAGTAAGAGGTTTTTCGATGGTTGTCAAACAGATAACTTATGAGGGGTTGATAAGAAATATACTAGTACACCGGGATGTAAACTTCAATGGGGAGGGGGATGTAACAATGTAAACAATCTCACCTCATCCAGGATGTGTTCTAGAGGCTGAGAATGCTTGACAGCTTCCTCGTTTAGACCAGTCTCTGTCTTACATTCTTCTGTAAGCACTGTTTCTGTGGTCTCTGATGGTTGAGGCTTGACATAATGTTGCTGTACTGCAACTACCTATACGGAATCATAAGAAATATATTTTACAAGAAAAGTCAGATGAAATAATGTCTAAAAAAATGTTGTCAAGATGAGTCATTTGTTGTGCCTTGTCAATAAAGCCGGTTTTGCTTGTATATGGTACATTAATAATCGTGTGAACACTTCCCAATTTCAACCTGCTGTGAAAACATTAACGTACATTGACACATTTAAAGACACCATATGGCGAGTGTTTAATGCAGAATTAAGTTTTGGGGAGTTTTAGTCTAAATGTCATGAAATGTATAAAGTGAAATAAACACTACACGCCTATATACAGGTAAAAATAGGCCAGAGTAAACGTGATTATTTTTAGTTAAGAAGGGGTCTACCGTCTTGTGTTTACATACTTCTGGTATGTCTATTCACTAAGATCGTGTGTAATGTATCGAATGATTAATAGTATGAAAATGTCATACCTAAATAACTTATCTCAGTGAAGGAAAAAAAGTTTCTAAGTTTTAAAAGTAAAAGATAAAGTGTACACAAAACCGCGTGTTCAACACAGGTGAATGAAACCGGATGGCCATATGTGTATTTATGTGTGTGTGTTTTGAAGTGGGTTACGTGTAGAAGTTTAGATAAAAGTTTCCTCTCACCTTGCAGTTTAGTACGTCGAATAATAGATACACGAAGAGCACTATTTGTTCCTCGTCCACACCTAAATCTTCCCCATTCTTGCCAGCAGTGGCACAGAAAGTCACTACTAAATGAGAGGTAGCCATATCGTGCTACCTGTGTCCAGAATACCTGCGTTATGAACTCTTTAATGCAAAAGAAATGTTTTGTCACGGCGATCACCCATGTGCGTCGTCGCGGGACTTTTTATCCTAGGGCAATCTTATTGGTCCTGTCTTCTCTTATTTACGTGGCACTCGAACGAAAATACCGCCTCGTCTGCGTGCGCAAATTCTCTTATATATTGCACACTGTTTCTGAAAAATATAAAATTACCTTAAAACAAGCTGTTACCTTCTGAAAATTCGTACATGACAAAAGAACCCCCTAATCAATAGTCTAGATCGAAATTTTGACGACTTAAGACCTGTGATTGAATGCTTTAAATCTCCGCGTTGAATTGTCAACAAAACTGACAAAAGCTCCCGCTGTCATTACTGCTCTGATGGGCAATGTACATTGTTTAAAGTAGATGACAACTTATCATGAACGCTAATCTAACAACAATTGCATAAAACAACACAAAACCTTATACACTAACACGGTATCTTATATTGTCTTAAATAGTAATACCCGTCGGTGGGCACAATTCGCAAATACAGTACAATGTAAGCAAAAACAGGTCTCCGAAATAATCAAAATGACGGTTCCTCAACTATTCTAAGAAATATTAATTCAAAAATATTTCAAAAAGGGAAACGTGATCATTGAAGTGACCCTTAAAACTTTAACCCTTTAATTTTAAAAACACATAAGTATCATAGATTAATTTTTATAAAATTCCCGTCAACTTACCAAAATTTCAATGGTCGCAAAATTCCCAACACAGTATAACAAATATATATAAGCCTAAGTCTTGTATGAAGTCGATAGAGCCTCTATGACATGTATATATAATAATCTGTAAATCTTTTAATCCGACAACAGATATTATGCCTTAGTCTTAGCCCCCGGGGTCGACTTCTAAATTACCTGTGTTATCAGATTCGACTGGTTATCGCAACAGGTGTGAAAATTCCGGCCGAAAACCTCGGGACAGTAACAGGACAATTTTCCGCCTAGCGGCTCGTGATAAAATTAGATAAAATCATTAAGAATAATTATGAGTAATATCCAGTTTTGCCTTATTGTTACACTTGCAATATTTTCCACGATAGACCCACCGTATGGTTTATTAGGATAATTTAGGGCCTGTCGACTTATTTAGGGTTTGATATTGCCATTACTCACCAATGCTCACTAGAATAATTGAACTTTTAGACATAATTGGTAAATATATATTGGATACACAGTCGTAATGTTATTATGACGACTTCCCACTTTATTGAGTTTATGAAATTAAACTTTCTGCTGGTATATATAAATGTTCAGAAAATTATATTTTGTATTCATCCCATTGCATGGAAAGTATTTATTAGCCTGCTTTAGAGATATTCTTGAATTTCAAGACGATTATGATAGAACAACGCTAGCATACTGATACATGTATCTCGACTCTATTGAAGAAGCTAAAAATTGCTGTTTCACACAAAATTAAGTAAAGATATTTTCACTTTATGAGATTTTCATAATATTAAGACCCTTGTTTACGTAAAAGAACATGTAAATTCTCCGTAATTACCCCAATATTTTAGTATCCCCCCAAAAAACAGATGCATTTATTTAAAAAAAAAAATATTGGTGCAAGGTTTCTTGCATATCACTTGCAGACATATAAAGAATTCAAAACCAGCTAAATTAAAAAATAATCAGTTTGAAGTTTCTACAGTCTATTTTCATATAGAAAGACGATAAAAAGAATAATTTTGTAACCCAAAGTCCAGGCATAAAATCTAAACATTCAAACAAAAGTTGAATCATTGAAAAAAATGAATAAGCATATAGACAAGGAAAGTTCTTTCATTATTTTGCGATTTAATGTTACGACATCTTATTGAAGCAAGGACACTTTTTTCACTAAATGTCATGCAAAGGTCATAACCGCCCCTATACTGAAAGATTCGTAGAAATTCTATGGAAATAGATCTAAGATGAGAAATAGTGTAACATCAATCGTTAATGGTTTAGACTATTATTTTCTGATATCAGGCACGTAGCAACGGGGGGTGGGGCATTTTTTTTTATATCAAACATAACTTTTACTATTGAGATGTTCATTGAAAGGCTGGTTGCACCCCCCTTTTTCGCTAAAGTAAATTGATATAAGGGTAATGTAGTAATTGTATGAAGAAAATTTAATATACTGATAGAAGTTTGTGTTGAAAAAAGTTGGCTGAGGACTGATATTGGTCGAGGGCTGATACAGGATATGATGTGGAGAAAAGGGTATGTTTTACATGTATTATGTTTATCACATACTTAGTAATAAAATCAGCCCACATTAAGTTGAGAAGAAAATAAGTAAATAATTATGAACAGACTTCTTACATGTACACGGTCTATTGTCTCATACGGTTTGGGTATGTTTCTACATGTCCTTTTTTTATCAAATATGCCCGATCCGTAACTTGCAAATAATCAATTATTTGTCAATAAGATTATCCTTGCATTCAAAAAGTTAAAATTAAGTTAAAATATGTGTATGATCATCTTAATGATCAATACTGTTTTTTAGGTTTAATTTTGTAGGGGTGGTGATATTGATCCGTATCAGCCCCACAAATCCATATCAGCCCTGCAGGGCTGATACGGCTATTGTGACGTCAGGCATATCGCATATGCAAAAATCCTGAGTGCATGTTATAATTAATTCACATACATGTTTATACAATAATATTGTAATACACTGCATCATATGTATTACGAAAAAAAGTGCACAAAGCACCGACCTTTGTTGTACTCCCGGATCAAAAGTGTTCATTGCTAATGAAAATCGTTACTACTGATCAGCTGCAAACCTCAAACCAACCCTAATTGTTTAAAAACTATTTTTAGAAGTTTAAAGATAAACTTGTCAGGCTTATTACAGTTTCTTGAATTTAAAAAGAAAGGAACTATAATGGATGTAATGATTTTTTTTGGGGGGGGGGGGCACGCCTCTGTGGTCATTCTTTAGGGGGGGGGGGCTTTAAATAATAATTTTTCATGTGCAAACCTTCTAGAACTGAAAATATTTTTGAAGCGCCCCCTCATTTTGTTTCATGATAGTCAAATCGTGTAATGTGGTTAAACAAAGTTGTAATTTTTTTTCTCCCCTTCCCATTTCCTTAAAAAACAATACCTCGGGTCTGTGAACTGTTCTTTAAGTTTTCGTGCGTCATTTTCCCTGGAATACGTGCGCTTTGCACACCTACTGCAAACTTTGCTTACCGGGTAAAAACCATAAATATAATTCATTCTCATTTTAATGTGGTAAAGATTCCTGCCTACCTATTGTATTTTAGATGACATACGTAGCAGGAGGCCAATAAGCATCCCACTTTGCTATGTAGCTGCAAATTTCGTAAAAATAAATAAATATTTCACATATTTTTCGAAATAGAAAAACATACTGGTTCTTGTCTATCAATCGTATTTAAGATTTTACATTTTTGAAAACTATAATTTAGGACCATCATAAAACATTTCACTGCACAAAATTACTCTATAAACACTTATTTACTAAACAGGTTACACGTAAAAAAAAAAAAGATTCGAAACTTAACAATAACGAATATTTCGAAAGAGAAAATTTGATATTTTTCTTCTAAAAACCTTCCACCACGAAATGTTGTTCCTAAATGTTTTCGGTGTGGAATATAATATCATAGGGTTTCGATTGAATATAGATTTATTAGCATTATAAAATCCAAATTCATGCATGGAAAGAACTAAAACATATTGTAGATTTTTTGAATAGAGGTCAGAAAAATCTGCTCTAAAACCTCCTTAATGTGTAAAAAGTATTTTAAAATGAATGCCATGAATTTTTCTGGAATACCTGCACTTTGTAATACATACACAGCTGCAAATTTTATTGATAAAATATACATTTCACTTTTTTATAAATTATAGAACAATGTGTTTGTGAAACACTGAAGCCCCCGTATGGCACAAGAGCGAAGGTTTTTCTCAAAAGCTTATCAAACATGTTGATACCCAAAGTAAGGCCTTTTCACAAGAAATACAAATTTGAAATATAACCCTATCACCATCTGTTTAGAAGTTATCTCAAAAGTTAACGTTTTTAAAGGTAGGTCAAACTCCGGGGTAAAGATCAAAGGGTCAAAGTTGTTGGTTTTTAAGGAAAGGCAATGTCATAAAGATTACATATGGGAAGTATGAAAGCCATATCCCTAAGAGTTTAAAAGTTATTGCAAAGTTTAATGTTTTTAAAAGGAGGTCAAACTCCAAGGAAAAGGTCAACGGGTCAAAGTTGTTGGTATCCAATCATGCAATGAAAGGCCTTGTCACATGGATTACATATGTGAAGTATGAAAGCCCTGGCCCTCACCGTTCAAAATTTATTGCCAAAGAAAACTTTTGAAATTTTGGTCTTAAAGTGTGTGAAAGTCCACGGTCAAGAGGTCAAATTCGGTGGTACCCAAAGAAAAGTTTTGTCACAAGGAATATACCTGTGAAATATGAAAGCCATAATCCCACCCAGTCAAAAGTTATGGAAAAGGTTAAAGTTATTGCGGACAAACAGACAGACAAACGGTAAGGGCAAAAACTATATACCTCCGAACCTTCGTTTAAAGGGGGTATAAAATGTTATTGTTCCAAGACTACTGTCCTTTGCAAAAAAAAGAGACTAGCTTTTCAATTGAAATTTGTTTATGACATTTAAGTAAATTGTCATAAGTCGATTTAGTAAATTCAGTAAAGTATCGTGTGGAAGAAATTACCAACAATACATGTATTTAAGATGAAATGTGAAGTAAATTAAAAGAACAGTTCTCCTCTAAACTTCACTTGACATTTCCATTCTTCACGTTTTGGAAAATGCTCACATATTTCCCTAATTTACATGTATTCCCTTCTTAAATTCATGTAAAATATCGTCTTGTTGGTTTTTTGTCAATCTCTGTAAATTGTCATAAGTCGATTTAGTAAATTCAGTAAAGTATCGTGTGGAAGAAATTACCAACAATACATGTATTTAAGATGAAAAGTGAAGTAAATTAAAAGAACAATTCTCCTCTAAACTTCACTTGACATTTCCATCATTCACGTTTTGGAAACTTCACATATTTCCCTAATTTACATGTATTCCCTTTTTAAATTCATGTAAAATATCATCTTGTTGGTTTTTTCCATTTAAAAAAAAGATTTTGGCTGTTGCCTTCTACTTTTATTTTCGATGAAATGTGAAGCAAGAGCTCAATTAGCTTCCCAACGTGACAATTCCATCCTTCACATTTTTTAGAACGTTTATTTTTCATTTTCTTCACATTTCTTTTACTTACATATATGTCAGTATTTTTTTCTTTTTCTTTTCTTTAAATATATGTACATCATGGTATAATGTCGATTTAAAGGAATTAAATAAGAATAATTGTATAGCTATATTTTAGTGAAAACATTAATTTTGAAATTGATTGAAGACTGCAACGAGTGTTGGTAATCTGATCTATCTAGAGAAGTGGCACAGTTTCCATTTTGACCGGACATTTCAATTCTTCTCATTTTGGAAAACCTTTACTTCTCTTTTTCTTTACATATACATGTAATATACTTACTGTATACAGGGAAATTTTCGCCTCCGTTTTATTTTTTCCCTAGCCTTGATTGGGAGAATTTAAAAAATACAGTATACTTTCTTAAATGAAAATGTGACTGGGCGAATTTAAGACGGGGCAAAATTGTTTGCAAGATTGAAAGGGCGAAACTAAAGTGGGGCGAAAATAACCCTGTATACAGTATTAATATTATTTTGTAATTACCTTTCCCCAAATATCTGTGTATATCGTACTGGACAATGGTTATGGGATACAAATAAATTAAGAAATGATTGTTTGTTGTTTAACGTACTCTCGAAAATTTGTAATTCATATGGAGACGTCACAACTGTAAAAGTGGTTATTTACGCGTGGGGGAAATTTACACTACTTACGCGGTAAGCTAAAAACCGCGTAAAATACCCCCGCGCGTATGGTCACAAAATTTCAATCTTCTGAAATATTTCTAGATTATTACTTATACTGTTAGACGGGTTGAACCAGTCGTATATTTATCGTGGTACATTGTATTGAACGCACGTGAATAGACAAATATGTCACAAACTGTGATGATTATCATGTTACTTGTGCGGTGAAAAATTCATCTTCATATTAAATATTTTAAAGCAAATAACGTCACGCAATATAACATCGATACTCATTTTTATTTTCTTTGTATATTCGTTTATAACTTTCTTAATTTCAATTGATTAGTCCAAAATTTAAAATAAACTCACAGTCACTACAATCATACCTATCAAATTAACTGTCAAAACTCGAGACGCGGATACAGGTAAGTAGATTTCACTTTGAAGTTTGAGCTTGCGTTAATAATTACAATAAAGCGCACACCATGGCCAGTTGTTCACACTTCACTGCATTTGACTGTACACATCGACGTTATATTTACCAAACAATGTAAACAGTATTTTTTAAAGTTTGTTTGTAATTATGTTTAATTTTTTTCTTATCATTTTCAAAGGGGTACAAACCGATGTTACATGTTGTTACGATATTGATGGCCGCGTAAATTTTTCTCGGTAAATCGAGCGACCGCGTATATTATACCCACGCGTAATGTTTGACAGTCACAAACGCGTACTTAACAACCAGTGTAAATAACCACTTTTACAGTATAACAAAAGATATGAATCATAATGATACTAAGAATTTAGACCCTACGTTTTTAACAATTGCTTTACATGTACTTTCGTTTCAACACCACTTTGACAAAAAAGAGCAATCGTTTTTTTTTTGTCTTTTCTTTGAAATACTGAAGCATATTAAACCAGTACTCAACAAATACCTGGGCAAGCAGCAATTCTTGTACTAAAGAACTAGCAGTCTGTCGTTTCTGAGCGTTATCTACACTGGTCCTCTTTTGACTTTGTCGGTCATCCTTGGACTTATGATGGAATTCGTTCTTTAACTTGAATAAAAATGATATCAGAACAAAACGTTAACAAGGCCAAAAACTTTTTCTGTATAACGATGATTAAAATGATACGCCAAGCTTGATTTTAATTTAGCAGTTCATAGTACGAAAGAATATTTCCCTCTTTTTAAAATTGATCTTATAGAAAAGCATTTAAGCGAGAAAGAATTTTCTAAGTATGGAAAAATCAAAATCGCTCACTTTCATATCCTGATGTGACCTCTTCACAGAAGAATTATCAAACAGGTTCAATTATTTATCATACCTAAGATTTGCAGGAATATTGACAAATCCATACACAGTTTTTCAAAGTGCGTTAATATGGTCCATATTAACGCACTTTGAAAAGAAATTTTATTTTTTCAAAGTGCGTTGACTTGGTCCCAAAATTTAACGCACTTTGAAAAAATTTTTCAAAGTGCGTAATTTTTCAAAGTGCGTTGTAACATCGGTATCTCGAGCGACCGCGTATATTATACCCACGCGTAATGTTTGACAGTCACAAACGCGTACTTAACAACCAGTGTAAATAACCACTTTTACAGTACTTGCCGGTGGAAAGAGGCAAATTTTTACAGTGTTCCTATGCTCGGCACTTATGGACATTTGGCAGTGAGGGATCTCTTTCGTACCAGCAACTTCACCAAGTGTACAGTCTCCGAATTCGAAATTCCAATTTCGCTCGGGGGATGGGGGTTTACAAATTTTTCTCCAATATATAACGTGTACCAAATAACAATCACCAATCAACGATACAACACATTGGGGACAAACAAACCTTTTAAATAACATATTTCATTGGAAAAGTACATAAAACAATCTAAAGTTGAAAATGTTTTTGAAAGCCCCTCCATGGATTCTGTAGTACAATTCTCAAAATTTGGTTAATGTTAGTTGTTCTTCTCACCCCAACCCCTTGTTTGCTTAAAAACGATAACTTCATGTCTGTAAAATATTTTAAATTAATTGCAATGCATCATTTTCTCTAGGATAAATGCACATTGCACTACAGCTGCAGATTTCTTTGCTAAAAAATATACATTTCACATTTTTGATCTAAGTAAAAAATTATATTAATTCGTTCCTATAAATAATATTTTTGATAAAATGTGAAGTCTGAGATCAATTTGCTTCTGAACTTGACATTCCATCCTTCACATTTTTTTTTAAAAAGTTCACTTTATATTTTCAGAGACACATGTATGTCCTATTTATATTTATGTAAATATCATTTTGTGAGTTTTTTCTGCATGTACATGTATTTATTATTTGTTAAATGGGGATGTTATGCTCTGCAACACGTGCTCTTTGCTATGTAGCTGAAAAATTTGTTTTTTAAATAATTCAAATATTTTTCGAAATCTAATACAAACTAGAGGTACTGTGAGCAGTGAGCTCACTAAATGATACCCCCCTCCTCCCATATGATTAAAATGGCAGTGTCCATGTTTTGCTCTGTAAAATCCGAAATATATGTCGGATCAAAATATAAAATAGGAGGTCACAATGGCAATATGTAATAAAGATTCTCTGAAAGTTTCATTAAATTTCCTTCAGTGGTATGAGAGGAGTTGCGGATAAGAGATGGGTACCCCAAAGCGTAACAGACGGACGGACGGAAATACCGATTACTATATACCCTCCCGCTTTTCAAGCGGGGGGTATAAAAAGATATTGGTTCTTGTCTATCAATCGTTTAGATAAAATGTGAAGTAAGGGTCAAGTAGCTTCCGAATTTGACATATATCGTTCACATTTTTGAAAACTATACACTGTAATTTAGGACCAGCATAAAACATTTCACTGCAAAAAAAGGGTTTAAAGGTGTATGCCATGTGACAGGACCTTTCTTAGGGAACCACAAAATATGACCTCTTGACCTTGGAGTTTTACACACTTTAACACCAAAATTTCCAAAATTTTACTTTGGTCATAACTTTTAAAGAGTTTGTGGTAGGTCTTTAATACTTCTCATATGTATTCTTTAAGACAAGACGTTCCTTTGAATACCAACTACTATGACCTTTTGACTTTGACCTTGGAGATTGACCTACTTTTTAAATACTAGTACTTAAACCTTGGCCATAACTTTTGTACTGTTTTTATATCATTGTTGAATTGGGTCATTTTCCTCTGGAAAACGTTCTCTTTCAATGCAGCGGCATATCATGTTGATAAAATTTTTATTTCACACATTTTTCGATTAAGAAAAAAGATATTTAGCTCTTGCCTTCTTGTTGTATTTTCAGAAGAAATGGGAATCAAAAGGTGAATTACCTTCCTAACTTGACATTTCCATACTTCACATTTTTTGAGAACGTTTATTTTTCATTTTCTTCACATCTGCTGTACTTTTTTTAAAGAAAAAATATTGGCTCGTGCCTTGAATATGTAGTTATCTTTTAGATAAAATGTGAAGCAAAAGATCAATAAGCTTCCCAACTTGACATTTCCATCCTTCACATTTTTGAGCACGTTTATTTTCCATTTACTTCACATTTGCTCTACATACTTAAATAAAGAGGCCCATGGGCAACATCACTCACCCGAGTAACTTTGGTGATGCAGTTCTTCATCAGATTTTCCCTCTTGTTATATCTATTGTCGCCCCCATACCCCCCTCCCCATTTAGGCCATATTAATAATTAGGATCTATTCTTTCCCAGGATATTTCCACATAAGTGTCAGCTTTTCTGACCCAGTGAGTATATTTCTTTGTTGTAAAATTTTGAATCCCTTTGTGGCCCCACCCTACCCCGGTGGTAATTATTTTAACAAGAGGCCCATGGGCTACATCGCTCACCTGAGTAGCTTTGACCATGGTGTTCTTTACTAAATTTCCCCCTTTGGCAACTACTGGGCCAGAAATTTAGAATCTACACTACCCCAGGATGCTTCCACATAAGTTTAATCTATTCTGGCCCAGTGGTTCTTGAGAAGAAGATTTTTAAAGTTTTTTCATATTTATTTCTATGTAAAACTTTGATTCCTTATTGTGGCCCCACTCTACCCCCGGGGGTCATGATTTGAACAATTTAGAATCTACATTACCCCCAGGATGCTTCCACATAAGTTTCAGCTTTTCTTGCCCAGTGGTTCTTGAGAAGAAGATTTTTTAATTAACCCACCCTATTTTTTGTCTTTTCTTGATTGTCTCCCCTTGTGAAGGAACTTGGCCCTTTATTTTAACAATTTAAACTTCCCTTTACATAGTTTGGTTAAAATTGGCCCAGTGGTTCTTGAGAATAAGTCGAAAATGTTTAAAATTTACAGACGGACGACGGACAAAATGTGATCAGAAAAGCTCACTTTAGCCTTCGGCTCAGGTGAGCAAAATAATTAAAATGTACATAAACCAAGGATGCTTACATATAAGTTTCAGCTTTCCTAGCCCAGTGGTTCCTGAGAAGGTTTTAAAAGTTTGTTCCTGTATATTTCAATGTAAAACTTGAATTCCTCATTGTGGCCCTGCCCTACCCTGTGGTTTTCATGATTTTAAGAATCTAGAATCTACACTACCCCAGGATGCTTCCAATAAATTACTGCTTTCCTGTCCAAGTGGTTAATAATAAGAAGATTCTTTAATGACCCCACCCTATTTATGTCACCCCTTGTACAATGTAAGAGGACTCCGAGCTTCATTTTTCTAGTTTAAACTCCCCTTCTCCCAACGATACTTTGTATCAAGTTTAGTTTTTTAAAAAATACCCAGTGGTTCTTGAAAAGAATTTGAAAAAGGATTACAGTCAGACGGACGGACAGACAGACGGAGGATGGACATCGGGTGATCAGAAAGACTCACTTGAATTTCAGCTTAGATGAGATAAAAAGATATTGGCTCTTGCCTCCTAGTTGTATTTTAGATGAAATGTAAAGCAAGAGATCAATTAGCTTCCCAACTTGACATTTCCATACTTCACATTTTTTTAGAACGTTTATTCCTCATTTTCTTCACATTTGCTCTACTGACATATAGAAAGAAGATATTGGCTCGTGCCATCTTAAAGTATTTTAGATGAAATGTGAAGCAAAAGGTCAATTAGCTTCCCAACTTGACATTTCCATCCTTCACATTTTTTTAGAACGTTTATTCCTCATTTTCTTCACATTTGCTCTACTTACATATATGTAAATATCACTTTGTTTTCTTTTCTTTAAATATATGTATATTTTATTGTATAATGTTGAAAGAATACAAAAAAAAAAGGATTTTAGTGGACACATTAATTTTGATTGAGGTTGATTTGAGGACTGCAACGAGTGTTGGCAAATCTGATCTAGTATGTAGAGAAGTGGCACAGTTTGCATTTTGACATAACATTTCAATTCTTCTCATTTTGGAAAACCATTAATTCTCTTTTTCTTCACATATGATCTACTTATTATTATGTAATAAAAACCTTTTCCCCAAATCACTGTGTAAACCGTAATGGATACTCGTGATCAGATACAAATAAATTAAGGAATGATTGTTGATTGTTTGTTGTTTAACGTACTCTCAATTTTTTTATACTCATTTGGAGACGTCACCACTTGCCGGTGGAGAGGGGCAGTTTTTTTTTACAGTGTTCCTATACTCGGCACTTAGGGACATTTGGCATTGAGGGATCTTTATCGGACCAGCACCTACACCAAGTATACAGTCTCCAAATTCGAAATTCCTGTTTCGCTCGGGAGATGGGGGTTTACAAAATTTTCTCCAATATTACGTGTACCAAGTTACAATCACCAAACAATGATACAACACATTAGGAACAAACAAACCTTTTTAAATAACATATTCCTTGGAAACGTACATATAACATATTGATACAGTTGAAAATGTTTTAAAAGCCCCTTCCCCGATTCTGTAGCAGAATTCTCAATATTTGGTTAAAATAAGTTGTTCTTCTCACCCAACCCCTTGTTAGCGTAAAAAACGATACATGTACTTCATGTCTGTAAAATATTTTAGATTAATTGCAATGCATCATTTTCTCTAGAATACGTGTACATGCACTTGGCAATTCAGGTGCTAATTTCGTTGCTAAAAAATATACATTTCACTTTTTTACTCTAAATAAAAAAAATGATAAGGGTTCGTTCCTACTAATAGTATTATAGATGAAATGTGAAGTCAGAGAACAATTTGCTTCTGAACGTGACATTCCATCCTTCACATTTTTGAAACATTCACTTCTTATTTCCTCCATATACATGATTGTATGCCCTATCATATTTATGTAAATATCATTTAACTTTTTTAAATTCTGCATGTACATGTACTTAACATTGTTAAATGGAGACATTTTCCTCTGGAAACGTGCACTTTGCTATGCAGCTGCAAATTTTGTTTTAATTTTTTTTTTTTACATATTTCACATATATCACATATTTTTCGAAATGGAAAAAAAAGGTTCCTGTCTCCCTGTAATATCTAGAAAGAATGTGAAGTAAAGGGTCAATTGGCTTCTCAACCTAACATTTGGACCCTTTACAATTTTGAAAACGTTATAATTTCTCATTTTCTGTACATATGCTCAAAGGTCAGATCTAGAGGGTCGGGTGGGGGTGGGGTGGACTGAATTTTGCAGAGTTATTAAATGTATGTACTAAACCAAGTGAAATTGACCTTCGACCCCTTCCCCTTAGAAAACGCGGACCCGTCCCACAAAATATTTTTTAAAATTTATTTTTGAGAAAGGATTTGTAGTGTCAAGAGATTTCTAGGTTTTTTTTAGGGACTGGAACTAAAGGAAAAATACCTGGGTCCGCTCCTGAGATAACTAAAGTTTCAAAGATTTTTCTGTTTGTTTTATTACTTTATGGACTTTATAAGGAGTTCTCATTCTACTTTTATTTATTTATTTATTTATTTTATTTTTTTGGCACGTAAACCAAGATTTATCAATTATCTTATGTAATAAAAAAAATTGGCCAAAATAAATCCAAAAGAACGTACATGTTAATTGTTAGTAAACGCTTCATTTTGATCCACATTTTTTTTTCAAAGTACAAAGAGGCAAATATCTCTAGAATGCTGTAAATCTGCAACTGAAATACTAGTACATGTAAAAAATTTACACACGTATTTATTATGTAGCTGTTTTCTTCCCAAAACAACATCATTTTAAGTGTTCTTGCATCTGTACACTTTGTTTTTATTTAGTTTGTTTGCTTGTTTATTTGATGGGTTTTTTTTTATATTTGTTTTGGTTTTTTTTACATAAGCGCAGATACATGTGCTTCTCAGCGGATATCGAAATTGTATACATGCATATATATTGCTTGAGGTGGTCCCTTCTTGTTTTGAAAGTGAAAAAATGAAGGAATTGAGATAAATATAAATATATGAAGAAACCCAGTTAATTAGTATTAAAAAGTTTCATGGAATAGATGAAATAGCTGGGTTTTTTTTTTAATCATTTAACATTAACATTTAAAAAAAAAGATTATAATTAAATTTATACAAAAGACTAAATTATATTTGATTCACTTCAGGGCATCACATCGAGTGTTATTTCCTTGCTGCTGAGAGATATATAGTCTAATGCCTTTGTTAAGAATTCTGAATTCGTTCATGCATGTCAAATTTGTCCAGACTGTACACATGCTTAAAGAGGAAAATCCGCATACTCTGTGGTTTGTGGCAGATTGACAATATCTGAGTTTGATGTAAAACGTTGAAAAGAATGTAAAAGTTTGCGATGTGTACCTAAAGTACTTACCATCATTAGTCTGTAAGGCAATCCTCGTTTAGTACGGGGAGCCAGAGGTCTGCAACAACATGATACACACGTGTATTATTTTCTCCATCTTCGAGGGTCAAAGGTCACCGCGTATAGTGTGGCTGACCACTGGCGATGTACAGAGGCGGATGTAAACATTTTAGTGTATTTGCTGCATGTATATTATTTTACCAACGACAGAAGCCGTTAAAAATGATGACTGTGTACTTTTAAATACTTTCTAAAAAATTCTTAAACTTTTTCATAATTAATTTTCTTAGTTGTGTTGGTTATCAGTTTTACAATCGCTTTATATCTTTCAATTTGTAAGATTTTTCTGTATACAGATTAAAACTCTTATGCATGGAGAGACAACCCTGTGAAGATTGAGGATTTAAATTTTTAAGAATCTAATAAATCCAAGCAACTTCATCGTGCCCTGCGGCCAAGACTCTGACAACAATGAGCTTTATTTGTATCTTATAAAGAAAATCAAAGAGATTATTCATTACCTGCATATGTTTCCCGGAGGGCGAAAGTCATATCCTCTCAAGATAAAAAGTATTTTGATATTTCTTTCTGTTACCTTTTTCTAAAATATTTGTTGATCATCTAGCTAGAATAGGAATTTTATGCAAAGCAAGTATAGGTATATATTACTTATAAAAAATTATACGAATAAAAAAAAAAATTTGGGCTCGTCCGGGATTTGAACCCGGGACCTCTCGCACCCAAAGCGAGAATCATACCCCTAGACCAACGAGCCGACATGACCATTTTCCAGGAAAACATGAAGATATCTTTAATGAACTGATAATTTATTTGTTTTGCGCGTTGTCTGGCGCTTAACTTTCCATCATCAACATAAGACTGGGTTAACTTGTCCTGACAATTACTTGTACATTTACTTTCATAATGATCTAATGTGACTTTTTCTTTTCATTGTTACATTCAATAATTAAAGAAAGAGAGACAACTTGTATTTCATGTCTAATCCGCGTATACTATATATGAGTACTTAAATTCAAAATATACTTCTTTAAAAATCTTTCATATAACAAATGTCACGAGTGTGATACCTCGGGGGAAGTGGACAGGTTTACACGGATGTAGGCGAGAGCCTGTCCACTTCTCAAAAGAGAATATCAGTAGGTCCGATCGAGGAGATGTGATTGAACACATGTTTATTATAGTGCAGGCGCGCGCGGATCCAGAATATTTTTCCAGGAGGATTTGACCAAGTTCTAAAAATAATCCAGCTCATAAACTTGTTGGCAAGCAGAAAAAATGTAAACACGCCCAAACGTGGAAAACCTTTTTGAAATGGGGAGGGGAGAATTTAGACTTCTAATGATTTATACTTTTTACTTTTCAAACCAACTTAATTTACAAATTACATGTATTACAGGTCCACATTTTCAAGGGGGGTCTGCGTTTTATAGTGTGGGGTAGGTGTACAAGGTCACTTTTTACTTGGTTAAGTATATCGATTTAAGAACTCTGCAAAGTCTAGGGAGGATCCAGGCACCCCCCTCGACACCCCTCTCTAGATCCGCCCATGTTCAGAGGAAGGACGACTATAGAGACATTCAAATGCATGTATGAAAATAAATTTTGAAATAATGAATACCTTTCTTGAAAAATACAGAATACTCATTTTAATTATTTTACTTACTCTTTACTTTACAGTGAATAAAAAATTTCGGACATTTTTTTAACAAAATATCCCTTCAAAATTTCCAATCTTCTGAAACATGAAAAGATTATAATGTGTTTCGTAATTCTGTTTTATAATTTTAATGCCGGGCATTTTTTTGGATCGCACGTAAATGACACGTGAGCTGGTACTTTTTTCAATCATTAACACCCATCTGTCAAAAACCTCATCACATCTGAGACATGTTAATGAACTGTTCTATTTTCTAGGCTTTAAGCTTGTTGTACTTTTCGATAAAGGTTGCACCGAAATGAAAATTGTGAGAAAGTTTGGATATCTGTTAATAAGCTTAAACATATGATAAATTAAACTTTCATATAGAACATGTTACATATTAGCGCTAGGGAATTATGCAAGACTAGTGTTTTTGTTCTTTAATTAAATGATCAAATAAAATTTGTTAATGAATCATTATACATCTTCGTACAAAATTTACAACAAAAATGATATCTATGTATACTCTAGAAAGTGTTAAATGTATAGATGTAACACACTTCATAATAATTTTGTAATTATTATACATTGTTTACATAACTATGAGTCTATCATTTTTAAACTATATACATACGTGTAAGTATTGTTTTCTGTTTGTTTGTTGGTTTTTGAATAATTTATATATTTCAGAAATTAGCATGTGTTACAAGTTATATGTATTTAAACACTTGATGGTAATTTTTGTTTTTACATTTAAATAAATACATGTACGGGTTGCGAAGATTGTCTATGATAATTATGTATTTTATTTTATTTTAGGTCCAATGTAAACACATAAATGCGCAGGTGAATATTTATATTCTAGTATATGATTTTTTTTAAATAAATATAGGATCTCCCATGGTTTGTGGTTTGATATGATTTTTATCCAACGAGTTGTGTGTTTTCTATCCCCGAGCCTTGGCGAGGGGATAGAAAACACACAACGAGTTGGATAAAAATCATATCAAACCACAAACCATGGGAGATTCTTTTTATCACATATTTTTGTTCACTATAAATGTGTATTTTGTCTTTATTTCTAATTCAAAGTTCACTTTCGGTTACCTTGGACCAAATAACGTAATAAATAATATTACGCTGTATGAAATAGTTCGTACAAAAATAAAAGAAAGAAAGTATTTCTGTACTTATTTTTTTAATTCCTGAATGAAAATTTGTTAAAATATATCAAATAAAGTAAAATTTGAAAATTTAGTCATTCTCTCCATCATGCACATGTATTTGTTTATTTACATTACGTCACGCGGCGTAGGAGTACATAGTGTTGATACGAAAACGATATCACATGAGCTATATCAACGGGATAAAGGGGAAAATATGTGATAAAAAAAAATACATAAAGATATTTTTTTCTTACATCCTATGTCGAAATAAAATGGGGAAGATAACAGCCATTTTTTTTTCAAATACACTTTTAATAATTAAGTGTATATATATTTAAAAATGCATAATGCATTTATTTGTCTCATATTGTTTTTTTTCATTCATTTGTTTCACAAGAAGCCCCTCATTGACCAACCTTTATTTTACATAAGTTACAAAAAATCTTTCAATCAATTTTCGTTATGTCAGCTGCTTCTTTCCGTATTTTGGCCGCGGGTCACTGACCACGGCTTGCAGAAAGTCATTGAAATCAAGGTAGCCTTCCTGGAACACGTGCAACAGGTGAGAGGTACAACCATAATTAACTTATTTGTCTAATGATGTTGGACAAGCAAACGTTTTCTACCTAAAGGCTGCAGATAAAGTTTGCCTTTACGGCATTGTCACTGCTTGTATTACATGTACTGGTCAGTTTTGAACAAAGCAGATTTGTTTACTATTTAGATTCCCTGATTATTTAGATTTATGATTATACGTATACATATACCTGTTTGGAAATGAAACAAAATAGATGGTTAGCAGTTGAATTTTTTTTTCAAATAAAAAAGTGGAACAATTAATTATTTGTAATATTTCTGCGCCATGGTCACGATGCATCATTTAGAATTCGTCCCATGAAACACAACACAGAATTTGATGCGTCTTGTGTGATTCTGTCCGTTCTCTGTAATACAACCCATTTGTGTCACTAGTTATAAAAAATTATAGCGAATCGGCTGAAAATCTTTGGTTTATACATGTAATTGTCAAACATTTAATGTCAAATCATATCTAGTCCGAGATGTATAAACGTTTTCAAGGCTTTTTTCACGATTTTGATAATTTACAGTCAGGTTTTCTTTGTAAAATATAAAACTCATGTGAAAAGACTGGAAAACGTCAGCTATTTCGGACTAACTCATAACTAGATTTTTTTATTAATGCTATACGTCCCATCATGATGTAACAATCATCACTGAATGTAAGCTGCACATCTTCTCTTTTCAGGTTTTGCCAGCGGTGTCTTACTTGGAAGATTCTGACGTATTATGAGCGCTCTCCAGTTTGTGTTTGTGGTCGTGGTGGCGGCGTTTGCGGCGTTTGCGGCGTTCTTAGGTTACCAGGTCCGACTGTCCACCACAAAGCCGGATATGACTTCAAGAGTCATCCGAGACATGTCTCCCGATCAGGAGTTAGTGAAACATTCCAAAGAATTTCAGAAAAAAGAAATTCGAAAGGTTTTAGATTTTCTGTTCATTTTCCAAATCTTTAAATACATGTACATTAATCGTTTTCATTTTGTACTTTAACTTTGTTAATTTAACTCTTGAGAATTTAAGGAAATATTATTGATATCTTAATCTACAGTTGGATTACTTCTCTGTATTTTTTTTGGGGGGGGGGGGGG
>PRKT01000017.1:219176-262155 GCA_003671525.1 Saccostrea glomerata | reverse complement strand
ATTTTACTTCTTCACCTCTCGGCTTAATATAGGTCATGGACAATATTTACATGGGGATTGGTTATGCCTTGGGAAATGCAATAATGGTGATTGCCCCTGATGGACTAATTATTGTTGACGTCACTGAAAGTAGTCTGGCTGCAAAGGAGATATTAACGGACTTTCGAAAAATCACGAAGAAGCCCATTAAAGCAATTATCTACACACATCACCATACTGATCATATCGGTGGTGTAGGGGTATGTTCATATTTTTTCATTCCTAAAAAAACTTCAGATTTGCAGCAATTCAAGGGATATGCAGAAGTTATTATTACTACAAAAGTTTTTTTGTCTTATTTAATTTGTTTTTAAGGGTTCTACAAGTTACACTTTTCGAATGTTTGAGCTTACCTGCACTGCAGGTCTAATGCATGATATTTTTTGTCAGTTTTCCAGCACAAACTTTCAAGTTATATTTTCAATACTAGTATTTGAAATATCATCATGATGAAGGGATTTATTTAAAAAATTGCAATTCTAACAGGGTTTTATTGAAGATCCCTCTAACTTACCAGACATCTGGGCACACGAACAGTTACCACTGGAAATTAGGAAGTTCCACACCACCGCTTACGGAGCAAAGTTCAAACGATCCATGCGTCAGTTTGGAACATTCGTCACCAAAGATAAATTTCAGAATGCTGGAATTGGAATCCAGTTGAATTATGGGAAAAATAAAGATTCCATGGGGTTTATCCAACCGAACAAACTATTGAAGGATATGGAATTGGACACAAATATTGCAGGTCTCGAATTGAATATTGCACTGTTTCATTTTTTAACGGAAGAAAAAAGTTTTAAAAAGTAAAAAACGAAAAAAATGCGTTTTTTATTTTCAATGACAATAAAGATCAGATTCTTATAAACATTTATTGGGAGAGGACATATCTATCAGCATTGCTGATCAATGTAAATCGTCTATTTTTAAAATTGTTGGCTAAGTATTCCAGTATACTGTAGTAAAACGAAAAAAACACCCACACATTTATTTGTTACAAAACATTTTAAATTTAAATGTTCTTTCTGTAATTTCTTATATATTTCTTTACAGGATTAGATCTCCGTCTTATGAAAATACCGGGAGAAACAAGTGACCAAATCGGTCTTTGGATCCCATCTTTTCAGGCCTTTATGTGTGCGGATGACGTATACAGGGCATTTCCGAACATCTACACCATACGAGGAGCTCCGGCTAGAGACCCCGTGGACTGGTATACTTCAGTGCAGAGAATGCTCGATTTGGAACCAGAATATCTTGTTCCAAGTCATACCCAACCAATTATAGGCAAGGAAAATGTCCGAGGAGTCCTGGAAGCATACAGAGATGGCATTCAATTTGTCCACGATCAAGCGCTTAGGTTCATCAACAAGGGCTTGTCACCTGATGACGTTGTCAAGCACGTGGTCATGCCTGACAAGCTACGTCTGCATCCCCACTTAAGAGAATTTTATGGCACGGTACCTTGGTCAGTCAAAGGGGTGTTTCAACTTTATCTCGGTTGGTTTAGCGGTGATCCAGTGGATCTTTTTCCTCTGTCCAATACTGACAAAGCAAACCGTGTGGTGGCGCTTGCAGGCGGTGTGTCTGAAGTCTTGAAGTCCGCCATCAAAGCCTGGAACGATAACGATATACAATGGGCCTTAGAACTTGCGTCCTACATCCTAGTTGTAGATGATCGAAATGTGGAAGCAAGAAAAATCAAAGTGGATTGTCTAACCCTTCTTGGCATAAGAAACATTAATGCCATTGCCAGTAACTATTACTTGACGAGTGCTCTTGAAACCTCAGGGAGCGTTCAGTTACGAGTGGATGGCAAACATCGCCAGGAGATCATCACAGCACTTGGTCCCAGAGAACTTTTCGAACTTGTATCCTCTATGTACAAATACGATGAATGCGGTGGTCGTTCAGATATTGTGGTATTTGTAATCAAGGATTTAAACGAACAATATACAATACAGCTTCGCAACTATGTTGCTATTGTCAGAAGTGACATTACACCTAAGAAATACGATATCAAAGTTACTGCTTCACAGAAAGCCTTGAAGAAAATGATGATAGAACAAATTGCAAATGTTCAGTTGAAAGACTTGAGTGACTTCAGTCTTGATGGTGATGAGAAAAAGTTTAGAAGTTTTATGGCCTGTTTTGAATCTGATTGGAATTAGTGGATCGTGATTCGGCATGTAGTTACAAATGAAATTCAATCCTTTAGCTAGATCTACCTCATTTAGTATATTTGGTGTAATGTCTTCATACTTTTAGATCTGTTTACATTGATACATGTACGCATTACCACTGCATTTGTTCCGTAATCATAGTATAACTACAGTGTAATATAAGAATACTAGACTAAGTTGTATTATATGAAGTAAAATGTAGAACAGAAGCATTTGTTATTGTCCAATCTGAGCTGAAAGATCGTGAGCTTTTCTGATCACATTTTGTTCGTTTTGCACTCTGTTTTCAAATTTTTGATTTTTTCTCCAGAGCCACTAATGAGTCAATTTCAACCGAATTTGGCATAAAGCACACTTGAATGCAAAAGATACAAGTTTGTTCCGATGAAGGGCAACACTTGTCTCACGGGGAGATAAGTAAGGTTATAAGTGAATATTTTTTTATTCTTTTTGCTCTGAATTCCAATCGGCGTTAAGCAACGTCATCGATTTAAAAGCTATATGAGTGATGATCGTTGTTAAATCAAATTATCTTTCATATTCTGTCTCGTCAGAGATACGAAACACACGACTTGCGTATCGCTTCAGTATGCAAAAGTACTAGTGTATCAAAAAAAACAAAAAAGTGTGGCTATGCAATTTACTGATGTTACAACAAGAAATGTTAACACAATTTTGAAAAGAGAAGACAACGGAGCTTTCAAACACCTCTGAATGGATGTATTATAAATTACAATTTACAGTTTTTGACAGGAAACGGAAGTCCCATTCCTTTATATATAGGAATGGGCGTTTCCTGGTTGGTCAAAAGTTCCAAAAGTCGTGAAGTAATTTTGCTCTGGTAACTTAGTAGAACGATCTGTCTCGCCTACCTAGCTACCAGATAAAAAGAGCCAAAGAAGAACTTAGAAAAGATGAATTTGTCAGCAATATTAGCTACAGAGCTTTTTCTCTGCTCTGTAACCAACATTCTGGGAATTTGAAGAAATAACCGAAAGAAATGAAAAATAAATTTGATGTCAAACAAAGATACTGGATAAAATAGCTCGGGGGTCTTCTCTTTGGTTTCCAAATACAACTAATTTAATAACTTTATAAATAAATAAATAAATAGAATTTGAAAATGAAAGATGGTTGAAAATCGGATGTTAAGATGACAGGCATTCTTCAGTCTTCAGTGCTTTTCCTACAATTGAAAGAAACGTCAATTTAAAAATATGACGACTTTGATCATGCACAAATTGAACCAAGTCTATCCAAAAAGTTCGTAATTATTTTTTATGCCTTAAATGGTGTTTGATATACATATTATAAAATAATTGTTATGAAAGTCTCAGTCAGAATTGTTTGGATTTCATTGTATGAGGTTCATGTACAATTTTTAAAGAAGTAACTCGTAAAATATATAAATATACGCATTTTTCACACGAGTGAATCTGTATTTTTCTAAGAAGGGGAATAATTTTGTATTATTCGCTAATCGAGCAAGCTGACAGATTAGGCCGCTTCGGATCTAGTATAATAGTGTAACCTAACTTATCCGGTACCTATGCAACCTGTTTAACTATTAACTTCGACTTTTATTTCCCTTTTCCATGTATTTACTTATATTTAGTCTGGCGCCCTTCTCTCGTTACATCTAGTTCCAGTGCATGCAAATAACAAATTAGGTTTTACTGTATAAATTATTTACACCGATAACGTTTTGATAGCATTGTGTTATACTATCATTCAATTTATGAAGTAGTTAGGTAAACACGACGAGAGAAATGCCTATGTGACAAACATGAAGGTGAAAAAACAAATCTAATAACATCGATCGGAAATTTTCTTTATTCTTCATCTAATATAAAAGTATTCTTCATGTAAATTCTCTGCAATTTGCCAAAAACCAACAAAGATTGAAATGATATGCCTATGAAATAACATACACGTACATGTACTAAGGAGGGCAAAAAGGATCATTTTTTATAACACATTTTTTTTTTCGATATAGGTGTGTCTTCGCTCAATTTCTTGAAAGTTAATACTAAAAGTCTGCGTAAAAATGCACAATTTTTGGTTCAAAAATACACATAAAAATACCTACTAAATTTTTTTTTTAATTACACTTTCACGATAAACATTATCTTTCCGAGAGATACTTGAATTTTAAGGCCATTCAGTCAAGGGGCATATCACAAACATGATTTAACTACCTCATTTTGTTAGGAAATGTAAAGCGTAGTCAAAGCAAAATGATTGCCAGGGTTCAAATACCTTGAACACCACATTATTTTTTTTACTTAATTTTTTTTATTGTAATCAATAAGTGTCTTCATTGAATGTAGAAGTCTGAAATATTGTATAGCTCTGTTTTATAATGGTCATTTTATTTCCTGTCTTAGGAGAGGTAGAGATTGACCATTCAAAATCTAACAAATGAAATTACGTCAGATAGGTGGCAGCACACGATAAACTGTTTTACAGACTTTTTACTCATTGAAGAAGGATAAGATAAGGTGTTAGCGTTGAAAGGATTATGGAAAGAAAAAAATAGCTAGTTGATGGGTAACCGAGCTTTCAAAATACTTATTGCATCAAAATAAATAAATCTAGTAAAAGAATACTATCGGCCAAAATTGTTCACCAGACCGTCTTCTTAACTCAATCATTACAAGGCCTTTATTTAGATAGTCTTGTCTACATTTCACAAACTTCATTCAGAATTTTACGGGTACATGTATGTCCCTCTCACTGACAGGTAAGGTCTCGAATTGAATATTGCACTGTTTCATTTTTTAACGGAAGAAAAAAGTTTTAAAAAGTAAAAAACGAAAAAAATGCGTTTTTTATTTTCAATGACAATAAAGATCAGATTCTTATAAACATTTATTGGGAGAGGACATATCTATCAGCATTGCTGATCAATGTAAATCGTCTATTTTTAAAATTGTTGGCTAAGTATTCCAGTATACTGTAGTAAAACGAAAAAAACACCCACACATTTATTTGTTACAAAACATTTTAAATTTAAATGTTCTTTCTGTAATTTCTTATATATTTCTTTACAGGATTAGATCTCCGTCTTATGAAAATACCGGGAGAAACAAGTGACCAAATCGGTCTTTGGATCCCATCTTTTCAGGCCTTTATGTGTGCGGATGACGTATACAGGGCATTTCCGAACATCTACACCATACGAGGAGCTCCGGCTAGAGACCCCGTGGACTGGTATACTTCAGTGCAGAGAATGCTCGATTTGGAACCAGAATATCTTGTTCCAAGTCATACCCAACCAATTATAGGCAAGGAAAATGTCCGAGGAGTCCTGGAAGCATACAGAGATGGCATTCAATTTGTCCACGATCAAGCGCTTAGGTTCATCAACAAGGGCTTGTCACCTGATGACGTTGTCAAGCACGTGGTCATGCCTGACAAGCTACGTCTGCATCCCCACTTAAGAGAATTTTATGGCACGGTACCTTGGTCAGTCAAAGGGGTGTTTCAACTTTATCTCGGTTGGTTTAGCGGTGATCCAGTGGATCTTTTTCCTCTGTCCAATACTGACAAAGCAAACCGTGTGGTGGCGCTTGCAGGCGGTGTGTCTGAAGTCTTGAAGTCCGCCATCAAAGCCTGGAACGATAACGATATACAATGGGCCTTAGAACTTGCGTCCTACATCCTAGTTGTAGATGATCGAAATGTGGAAGCAAGAAAAATCAAAGTGGATTGTCTAACCCTTCTTGGCATAAGAAACATTAATGCCATTGCCAGTAACTATTACTTGACGAGTGCTCTTGAAACCTCAGGGAGCGTTCAGTTACGAGTGGATGGCAAACATCGCCAGGAGATCATCACAGCACTTGGTCCCAGAGAACTTTTCGAACTTGTATCCTCTATGTACAAATACGATGAATGCGGTGGTCGTTCAGATATTGTGGTATTTGTAATCAAGGATTTAAACGAACAATATACAATACAGCTTCGCAACTATGTTGCTATTGTCAGAAGTGACATTACACCTAAGAAATACGATATCAAAGTTACTGCTTCACAGAAAGCCTTGAAGAAAATGATGATAGAACAAATTGCAAATGTTCAGTTGAAAGACTTGAGTGACTTCAGTCTTGATGGTGATGAGAAAAAGTTTAGAAGTTTTATGGCCTGTTTTGAATCTGATTGGAATTAGTGGATCGTGATTCGACATGTAGTTACAAATGAAATTCAATCCTTTAGCTAGATCTACCTCATTTAGTATATTTGGTGTAATGTCTTCATACTTTTAGATCTGTTTACATTGATACATGTACGCATTACCACTGCATTTGTTCCGTAATCATAGTATAACTTCAGTGTAATATAAGAATACTAGACTAAGTTGTATTATATGAAGTAAAATGTAGAACAGAAGCATTTGTTATTGTCCAATCTGAGCTGAAAGATCGTGAGCTTTTCTGATCACATTTTGTTCGTTTTGCACTCTGTTTTCAAATTTTTGACTTTTTCTCCAGAGCCACTAATGAGTCAATTTCAACCGAATTTGGCATAAAGCACACTTGAATGCAAAAGATACAAGTTTGTTCCGATGAAGGGCAACACTTGTCTCACGGGGAGATAAGTAAGGTTATAAGTGAATATTTTTTTATTCTTTTTGCTCTGAATTCCAATCGGCGTTAAGCAACGTCATCGATTTAAAAGCTATATGAGTGATGATCGTTGTTAAATCAAATTATCTTTCATATTCTGTCTCGTCAGAGATACGAAACACACGACTTGCGTATCGCTTCAGTATGCAAAAGTACTAGTGTATCAAAAAAAACAAAAAAGTGTGGCTATGCAATTTACTGATGTTACAACAAGAAATGTTAACACAATTTTGAAAAGAGAAGACAACGGAGCTTTCAAACACCTCTGAATGGATGTATTATAAATTACAATTTACAGTTTTTGACAGGAAACGGAAGTCCCATTCCTTTATATATAAAAAGCTAAACATATGTGAAATCGGACATAATGTCATTATTGCAATATTAAAAGAAAGCAAGTTAGCAAATCTGATTGAGGTTTCATTTGAATAGAAACATACCCCAACACGTTTTGGTTTCTTTTTTTCAATATGGTTGCCAACATTGTCGTCACTTGTGTTGCTACCACTGTTGCCATCCTCTTTGTCTCCAACATTGTCGTCACCAGTGTTGCTACCACTGTTGCCATCCTCTTTAACCCATTTGGTGACGGGTGGAGCCTAGATGTGGTGAAGTAAATTTATCAGTTGAAGAAAGATCAAAGCTTGTTTGTAAAACAGGCATATGTTTTTTTTGTTCTTGAAAGTAAGAGGACCTGCCAAATAAATGGTGACAACTTAATGAACTTATATTACAAAAAAATTGACAAGCATAAAAAAGAAAATTTCCCAAAATTTCAAACTCCCTGGGATGGGCAGTTGGTCCAACTGTTTTTTACAACCAATTCAAAAATCTATCAATACTAAACAAAATTATGCTGCTAAATAAAATTGGGCAAGTGAACTTATCTTTCGATGAACATTTGGATTCTGTTAAAATGTTATTGCTGTAAAAATCTTTTTAAAAAAAGTTGGGATGCAGATACCCCGTCCCGTGATACCACGTGCTTATTTTGAACAAGAGGCCCATAGGCCACATTGCTCACCTGAGTACTTTGGACAGGAAAAAACACAAATCAGTTCAGTGTTGAAAAGTGTACATGGGGGGGGGGGGGGTTAAACTTTGAACTACCTGAGGAAGTTTCCATATCAAAGTAAATGTAAGAAAAAGGCTTTCAAATTGTTGTTCTTGATCAGAAATTTTTAAAAAGACCTCCCCCCCTACACATTCCTTTCAAATTTGATCCTCCACTGTGGCCCAACCTTTCCCCATTTTTTAACGAACTTGAATTTACGCTACCTGAGGATGCTTCCATTTCCATTATTTCAAAATGACTAAACAATCCTTTAATATTCTTGAGTAGAAGATTTAAAGATTCCTTATATATAATTAATGAATGAAAAACTTTTAATAATCTCCATTGTGGTTCCACCCTACCCCCAGGGGTCATGATTTGAAGAAACTTGAATCTACACAACATGATGCTTTTGTAGTTTTCTTGTTCTTTAGAAGACTTCTTCTTGATATTCATATGCAAAAATTCGATCCCCATAATGCCCTACCCCTAACCCCAGGAGTCATGATTTGAACTAACTTGAATCGACACAACCTGAAAATGTTTTCATATTGATATGACTAAGCATGGCTTTCATGAGTAGAAAATTTTTAAAGATTTTTCCCCCTTTATAGATTTAAAGATTCCTTATATATAATTAATGAATGAAAAACTTTTAATTATCTCCATTGTGGTTCCACCCTACCCCCAGGGGTCATGATTTGAAGAAACTTGAATCTACACAACATGATGCTTTTGTAGTTTTCTTGTTCTTTAGAAGACTTCTTCTTGATATTCATATGCAAAAATTCGATCCACATAATGCCCTACCCCTAACCCCAGGAGTCATGATTTGAACTAACTTGAATCGACACAACCTGAAAATGTTTTCATATTGATATGACTAAGCATGGCTTTCATGAGTAGAAAATTTTTAAAGATTTTTCCCCCTTTATATTCCATATAAAACTTTGATCCCCCAAACTGACCCCACCCTGCCCTGGGTGTCTCGATTCGAACAAAATTCAATCTACACTACCTGAGAATGCTTTTTATCAATATGACTTACATTTTGTACCGTGAATTTGTTTTTCTGGAGAACAATATTTATTAAGATTTTTTTCCTAGATACACATACATGTACATGTATTTCATCCCAATTTCGACCCCCACTCTAATTCCGGAGGTCTTTTTTTTAAACATGCCATCAAATTTTCACCCTTTTCTAATTGTCTCCCCTTGAATAGGGGCATTTGCACAAACTTGAATCCCCTACAGCTAAGGATGCTTTGTGGCAAGTTTAGTTCAAATTGGCCCAGTGGTTCTCGGAAAGAATTCCAAAATGTGAAAAGTTTTCAGACGGACGGACGGAATACAGACAAAATATGATCAGAAAAACTCACTTGAGCTTTCAGCTCGGGTGAGCTTATAAGTACTTAGTAGTTCAATAAATGACTGGTAACTAGGTAGGCGAGACAGATCGTTCTGCCAAGTTACCAGAGCAAAATTACTTCACGACTTTTGGAACTTTCGACCGACCAGGAAACGCCCATTCCTATATATAAAGGAATGGGACTTCCGTTTCCTGTCAAAAACTGTAAATTGTAATTGATACATCCATTCAGAGGTGTTTGAAAGCTCCGTTGTCTTCTCTTTTCAAAATTCTTTTATATTTTTGTTAAAATATTAGTAAATTGCATAGCAGCAATTGGCTTTTGTTATTTTTGAAAACCTAGTACTTTAACATAGTATAGCGCTAGGGATGTATCTCGGAAGAGACAGAATTTTAGTGTTTCGTGAAAAATGTAATTTAACAAAGTCCATCGATCATGTACATGTAGCATGAAAACAATGGCGTTACTAAACGCCGATTGGAATTAAGATCAAGAAGAATCAGAAATGAGTCTTATAAGCAATCCCGGCTCTTGATAGCACCATAGGACAATCTAAATGTTTGTGAATAGTATAAGTGGATCAAGAGACTTTGGCTAGTGAAAATGCTGGTGGCAATGTTGAAAACCAAATTTATTCTACACTACCTATAGTGAAAAACTTCCTTATTGATTTGACTTGCAACATGGCTTTGCTGTTCTTGATCTGCGATTAAGCTCCAAGAGATCATTATGGCCACACCTTACATGAACCTTGGAGTTGATGATTTGTACAAAATTTAATTTTTTTATGTACTGAAGGTTTATCTTTCTTGTCCTGTGGATTTTGTTGAGATTTTTTAAAATATCACACGAAATGTTTACTGAATTTTATTATTTTCCATTTATAAAAGCATTGCCCTTATCTGAACAAACTTGTATACTCTTGAAATGTGCCAAATTTGAGTGAAATAGACTCATCAGTGGTCCTAAACAGGTCAAAAATATGAAAAAAAAGAGGGACAGACAGACAAAATGTGAAAAGGCAGTTCACCGAAAAACAAGGCAGTATTGTCTTGATAGGCGGCACATCAAATGTGACGAATATTTGATATTGTATTGAAAACAATATCAATGTAGTCTAAATGGAATAATGTAATTAAAGATTTTTTTTGATAATTTATTATTTAGTTAAATATCATTTTGTTTTATGTTCTTGAATTCCCCTTTTTAAAGCACTGAATGCAGTTCAGAAACAAAGAACTGGAATTTCTAATTCATTTCTCACAGAACTACAACTCCTCACTAAATCTAGAAATATTTCATCTTTCTGTTTAAAAAATAGAATCGGTGAGAAAAATACTTTTGATAGTAGTTTTCAGACAAATATATAGACGTTTTTATGAAATTCTTCGATGCAAGAGTTATCTCCCGTGGCAACGGAAAATCTTCTAAAAAACTTAATATCGGAATTCAATTGAAATATTTAGAATCGATACACTCAAGTATATTATTATTAGTAATTTCAGTTATTTAATAAGTTTGCCGTGTTGCATTACGTCACGAGAGATGCATCCAGCGTAAACAGTTCACACCCCCGCAAAATACTATCGGCCAAAATTGTTCACCCGACCGTCTTCTTAATTCAATCATTACAAGGCCTTTATTTAGATAGTATTGTATACATTAGACAAACTTCATTCAGAATTTTACGGGTACATGTATGTCCCTCTCACTGACAGGTAACCGATCAAATTCGGGTTCTCATTAGCTGACATAAATGCAGTTAACGATCAAGTTATTTTGAACAGGATTATGCCCCGGTGGACCAACAAACCGACCGATTGATAGACACCAGCAAAGTAATATACCCTCCCTTCATCGAAGGGGCATAATAAACAGTTAAAAATTAAATTATGTTCATGTATATCAAATACTTAGCCATTAAAATCATCCAAAATTTAGGGTCTCAAGAGGCGAGAACATATCCAGTGATTGGTCACTGTATACACTGTATAATTATACATGTACAAAGTCATAAGCGATAGCGGGTATTAACTGGTTTAGGTGATGCAAATGACTATGTAGACATCGACAACTTGATGCATATTCAAATAACGTTTTTTGATATTTTTTTTTATAAATACATGCACTTTGAAATATAAAAATATATATCCGATTTAAGTATTCGATACTCGGATGTTCGATCGACCGTGAACTCGATGACATTCCTAATTAATTGTATAATTAAAACAGAACGTTTTTGAACTTTCCACTTACCCAACACAACAGCATAATCTCCGGAGAAAATTTCTAAATCTCTTCATTTTCTGAAATGTAAACAGAAAAGTTTTGTTTTGTGGTAAACATCAGCTAAAGCTAAACACCAAATGTAAAATCGGACATAATGTCATTATTGCAATATTAAAAGAAAACAAGTTAGCAAATCTGATTGAGGTTTCATTTGAATAGAAACATACCCCAACACGTTTTGGTTTCTTTTTTTCAATATGGTTGCCAACATTGTCGTCACCAGTGTCGCAATCGGTGTTGCCATCCTCTTTAACCCATTTAGTGACGGATGGAGCCTAGATGTGTTGAAGTAAATCTATCATAATCAGGAAAAGTAAATTTATCAGTTGAAGAAAGATCAAAGCTTGTTTGGAAAACAGGCATATGTTTTTTCTGTTCTTGAAAGTAAGAGGAACTGCCAAATAAATGGTGACAACTTATATTAAAAAAAATCGACAAGCATAAAAGGAAAATTTCCCAAACGTTCAAACTCCCTGGGATGAGCAGTTGGTCCAACTGTTTTTACAACCAATCCAATTTTATCAATACTAAACAAAATTATGCTGCTAAACAAAATTGGGCAAGTGAACTTAACTTTCGATGAACATTTGGATTCTGTTCAAATGTTATTGCTGTAAAAATCTTTTTTTAAAAAGTTGGGGTGTAGGTCCCCCGTCCCGTGATACCACGTGCTTAATTTAAACAAGAGGCCCATAGGCCACATTGCTCACCTGAGTACTTTGGACAGGAAAAAACACAAATCAGTTCAGTATTGAAAAGTGTACACAGGGGGGGGTTAAACTTTGAACTACCTGAGGATGTTTCTATATCATTGTAAATGTAACAAAAAGGCTTTGTTGTTCTTGATCAGAAATTTTTAAAAAGACCCCCCCCCCCACACATTCCTTTCAAATTTGATCCTCCACTGTGGCCCCACCTTACCCCATTTTTTAACGAACTTGAATTTACGTTACCTGAGGATGCTTCCATTTCCATTATTTCAAAATGACTAAACACTGCTTTAATATTCTTGAGTAGAAGATTTAAAGATTCCTTATATATAATTAGATAAATTAATGTAAAACTTTGATCTCCATTGTGGTTCCACCCTACCCCCAGGGGTCATGAATTGAAGAAACTTGAATCTACACAAAATGATGCTTTTAAAGTTTTCTTGTTCTTTAGAAGACTTCTTCTTTATATTCATATGTATAACTTCGATCCCAATAATGCCCCACCCCTAACCCCAGGAGTAATGATTTGAACTAACTTGAATCGACACAACATGAATATGACTAAACATGGCTTTCATGAGTAGTAAATTTTTAGAGATCCCCTCCTTTATATTCCTATATAAAACTTTGATCCCCCAAACTGACCCCACCCTGCCCCGGGTGTCTCGATTCGAACAAAATTCAATCTACACTACCTGAGAATGCTTTTTATCAATATGACTTACATTTTGTACCGTGAATTTGTTTTTCTGGAGAAGAATATTTATTAAGATTTTTTTTTCCTATATACACATACATGTACATGTATTTCTATATTAAACTTTTATCCCAATTTCGACCCCCTCTCTAATTCCGGAGGTCTTTTTTTAAACATGCCATCAAATTTTCACCCTTTTCTAATTGTCTCCCCTTGAATAGGTGAATTTGCACAAACTTGAATCCCCTTCAGCTAAGGATGCTTTGTGGCAAGTTTAGTTCAAATTGGCCCAGTGGTTCTGGGATAGAATTCCAAAATGTAAAAAGTTTACAGACGGACGGAATACAGACAAAATATGATCAGAAAGACTCACTTGAGCTTTCAGCTCAGGTGAGCTTATAAGTACTTAGTAGTTCAATAAATGCTACTTTAAAAGATAAATACTTTTCCGGAACTTGTCCTCAGACAATGGCAACAGCACAAATACTTCATCCCGGCGACACAATTGCACTGCAAAAAAGTTCAAAGAAAACAGAACTTTAAATGCATCGAATATCTATTAATTATATTATTAAAAAAAAAAGAAGTCTTCCGAATTTTCTTTGTTGGCGCAAAATTTTTTTTTCATCCCTTTTGCACCAATGCAGAATTTTTAATGCATTGAATATCTATTATTATGATATTAAAAAAAATTAATCTTTTGAGTTTCGGATTCATTTTCTTTGTTAATGCAATATCTTCAACGATTTTGCAAAATTCCATACTTGCAAATAAGTGTCAGGTCCTTCTGACCAGTCTGACCCGGAATCGGAAATTTCTACCTCTGAGCCTGACGGGAAGACCCCGTAGCGCCTGTCGTCCGTACGCACTCGGAACACCTCGTCTTCCTGTTATAAAGTAAATATAATTTGCATTTGATTGAATGATTGGAAATTCGTGAGAATTTTTGTTGTTGTTGTTGAAAATTTGAATAATATTACATACTTTAATTGTTCCTATCTTTCGGTCAAATCGAAATGGAGCTCTTAAATTATCTCCTGTCTTCGAGTCGAAGGGCTACAAAATAAGAGGACGAAGCTAAAAACAAAACTCCCGATGAAAGTATTTAAAATGATATTTTTTTAAATCGTCAGGCGTATATATTAAAAAAAAGCTTTTTACGAATATATTCAATAAAGTCAATTTCTTGCAAATGCTGCGCATCAGTAGAAACATTTGTAAATTAATGCCTTTGTTTAGAAAAGGATGAAAGGAACTTATAGAAAAAGATAACAGTTACATGTAATGCGTATTAGTACTTTTATTGTTGCTAATCATTTTGATTATTGAAAGGGATTGAATTGTCATATCGGAGTACGTGTAAGACTTTTTTCTTAAGCAAAATATTTATCAATTTAAGTATGTAGTTATATTTTTTGCTGTCCTTATATATCATGAATATTTACGGAAGCGCAATAGCGCCTCGTTTTTCTTTAATTTGTTATTCCAAATTTACAGTTGGCCTTTCCAACTTTAAAGTTGGTAATACCAAATAAACTCGTGGAGTAATTTTTCGTCCTTTGAAAGTTACATCGTTCATTACAATTTGTGTATCTATTTTTTCACAATTATAAAAGTCTACAACTTTAATCAACTGAAATTCTTTAAATAAGTGAATTGATCTCGAACAACTCCAGGTGTTGACTTTTTTCACCAAGTTAGGTACATGTAACAGCAATTAAAAGTAAAACAGTCGAGGGACTTCCGAATACATGACGCACATATTTAGAAGCACTCTCATATTTTTCGTGAAAAAAATACTAAAAAGGATGGTTATGGTTCATGCACTGTTATGACTATTCTAAGTATACTAGTATAAATATTCTCTAACTATCAAATACAAAAACCTTTTCCTCTTTCATTCTTTGTTTCACCATTGCCAAGAGTTGGGTGCCATTTTTGATCTTGTCTTCCGGAATGACCTCAGCCTCCTTCTCTGAAATCTCTTCGCGTAGATCTTCAGGCTTTAAAAAAAGTAAGATATTTTCAAAGGTTATTTAAAATAAATTTATTACGATTCATATATTATTCAAAATTATGTTCGGTATGTTTTTTATTTAGTGTGTTCGAAAAGCTTTCTTTTGAAGTCACGTGGTTATATAGGGTATAAATGGTAAGGCCATGCGGTAGCACGGCACTCTAAGCTTGCTTGCTAGGATTTAAAGATTGTAAGAAATATGGAGAATGCAATGGAGTGTAATGAAGTTGTGCTATAGAGTTGGTTTTATAAAGTGGTTATGTATTAGAATTGAATAAAAGCACTAGCGAGCAGCGTTCCTACTTAACATGTGTTGTGTTTTATTCATTTAGCACTTCATTAATTTATATTCGGACGAACGAAGTGAGGGAGAATATAACATGAGATAAAGAATTGGTTTTTGCTGATAAATTACATGTTACAGACATCATAACTGAAATATTTCTAATCATTTCTACTTTTAATTAAGCTCGGACATTTTCAGTAGGTTAATTTATTTATAAGTACATTCTGGACATTTTATTTTTAGCATCGCTCAAACACAGGTGCTTTTAGACACCCCCACCCCCACACCAGAATATACATCCTTAAGAATACTAAGGATAATTTTGTTTGGCACTTCTTTCATTTTATCTTCAAGACATTTTCAGTAGGTTAATTTATTTATAAGTACCTTCTGGACATTTTATTTTTAGCATCGCTCAAACACAGGTGCTTATAGACACCCCCACCCCCATACCAGAATATACATCCTAAAGAATACTAAGGATAATTTTGTTTGCACTTCTTTCATTTTATCTTCAAGTATATATTAACAATCTATTTGCAAATGAATAAAAAGATAATTTATAATTTTTATTCATCAAAATCATATCCGCGGTATCAAATGTTAGTTTTTATAATATGCTATTGCGCGGTCGGGTATGATTTTGAGGGCAGCAGCCCTATTTTACCAACAGCCCTTTCCATACTGTAACAACGTACTTGTAGCTCTCTGGTCGTGAATCCCATTTATTTGCATGTATAACAATCGTTTAAAGTAAAATACATTACCGGAATATATTCCGTATAATCCCGAACGTACGGTAGCAGCTCTTCGGAAGTCATTGGGATATTGAATCGGACTCGTTTGGTACTGCCTTTAAGCGGCAATTTACTTGGTTTCCTTGATGCCTGTAAATAAAGTCAAACATAATAAAGAAGATTTCCAAATACTGACAACAGTTTTGCCATTGCAGCCCCATTCCCGAAGTTCCCGGGGAGTGGATCCCAAATTATTCTAGGAAACATAGAAGGTCTACAACCAATTACATTCCCCTTCAACTGAAGAATTGGATCATTGTGCATATATGCATGATAGCATAAGACTCTGTCATTCACTTAACTTAAAATCCGACTGACTGAATGGCAGATCTTACCATTCCGTCACATTTCCAGTCATTCCAGTAACCATTTAGTCGACTGAAAGGTGAAGTTTCATACCAACCAACTGCTCTAATATTAACTTTGAATTTGATTACAATGCAAAAATAATACTTGTATATCCCAACCATCCATTACACGGAAAGAAATTATAGCTAGTAAAGCGTTCGTCGTGATTAGTATCTATTCTGTTTACTAGCTAAGATAGTGAGTAGTAGGTGTCATGTGGAGCGGGGGTCGTATAGATACCAACTAACGTAGTTACTTTTAAATTCTAGAGTCACTAAATCAATTGGTATCTAGTAAATTTACTCAATACCTAGTAGAACTACTTTTAAGGTAGTGATTGTATTCACAGTAAATTTACCAGTCTTCATAGTAATTTTTGCTAGTTATTGTTACATTTAATTTATATTGTTAATACATATGTATTTGCTAAATGCCTGGGGCATGCCGTTCAAATGATAAATAAAAATGAGTCATTTTTCACAAATTTATCTAATCAATGCGTGAAAACGTCAAAATAAAGATATAATAATTTACATTTAACTAAGTAAAAAGAAATAAAAGATCAAGATGCACGGTTAAAATTCTGATTTACTCACCATTTCAGCACAGTACTGTATTACATCTTTTACCTCATTGATGCAGAACAATATTGTGACGTCATACACAACAGTAATTGTGACGTCATAAGAACTTTACCTGTTTCCCTGTCACTTCGTATACTCTGCGTCACTAGCAAGGATTAGACAGGGGACCAGACTAGTCTTTACTGAGGGTGTAGTCTGGTTCCCTGTCCCTTGCTTTAAAACGCATTATCAGATTCTAGACATCTAGCTTGTGAATTATAACACCTTCCTGGATAATGCAGTCAACCTCATAAAAAATCTCTTTTCTTTCTTTTCAAAGTTTGTTGGCAAGACACAATAAGCGATTGATACAATGCAGTTCCACACTATTATAACTTTAATTCTATAAAATACACTTCACAATTTTTTTTAACTCTGATTGTCAGACTCCAGACTCATTAAACATTAAAGACATGTATACAAATAATTCAAGTGTCTTATAGGCGGCAGATGTCTTTAGTTTGATAACTTCATATAAATCATATAACCACTTGTACTTTCATTTTTAACTCTAACTATCAGACTCTAGACTCATTAAACATTAAAGAATTCAGCTAATAACATATATTCCGTACTTCTCTAATAGTTGAAAATAAAAAAAAATGTTAAGAACTTTGTGGGAAACTGAAATGTTAAACCCATTCGGCAATCCTTAGCTGAATGCGTCGCCTTTGATACGAATTGGGCGAGGTGTGCCGAGTGCCTTCTCACCCTCAGTAGCCAGGTCCCCTGTCTCTTCCTTGCAAGGGAAAGCACGAGGAGAGCGCGTAGTAAAGTAAGGGACAGGGAACCAGGCTACACCCTCAGTAAAGACTAGTCTGGTCCCCTGTCTCATCCTTGCTAATGACGCGGAGAATACGAAGCTAAACAGTGAAACAGGTAAAGTCAAACATTGTGACGTTGTTATGACGTCACAATTACTGTTGTGTATCGACGTCACAATTACTGATCTGTATCAATGAGGCAAAAGATGTAATACCTTGCTGAAATGGTGAGTAAATCAGAATTTAAACCGTGCATCTTCATCTTTTATTACGTTTTACTTAGTTAAATGTAATATATCTTTATTTTGACGTTTCACGCTTTTATTAGATAAATTTGAGAAAAATAACTCATTTTCATTTATCATTTGAATGGCATGCACCAGGCATTTAGCAAATACATGTAACTATAAAAATTAAATGAAAAAATAACTAGCAAAAATTTAAAAGAAGACTGCTAAATTTACTGTCAATACAATCACTACCTTAAAAGTAGTTTTGCTAGGTATTGAGTAAATTTACTAGATACCAATTAATTTAGTAACTCTAGAATTTATAAGTAACTCACTAGCTTAGTTGGTATCTATACGACCCCCGCTCCACGAGACATCTACTTCTCACTATCTTTGCTAATAAACAGAATACAATGTAATTATTAATCACGACGAACGCTTTACTAGGCACACTAAGTGAATTAACTAGCTTTATTTTCTTTCTGTGTAATGGAGGGTTGGGATATACAAGTATTATTTTTGCATTGTAATAATCAAATTCAAAGTTAACTTTAGAGCACTTGGTTGGTATGAAATTTCACCTTCCAGTCGACTAAATGGTTACTGAAATGACTGGAAATGTGACTGAATGGTAAGCTCTGCCATTCAGTCAGTCAGATTTCAGTTAAGTAAATGACAGAGTTTTATCCTATCATGCATATGCACAATGATCTCATTCTGTAGTTGAAGGGACATGTAATTGGTTGTAGACCCTCTATATTTCCTAGAATAATTTGGGATCCACCCCCCCCCCCCCCCTGGAACTTCGGGGATGAGGCCGCAATGGCAAAACTGTAGTCAATATTTGGAAATCTTCTTTATTTTGTTTGGCTTTTTTACAGGCATCAAGGAAACCCAGTAAATTGCCGCTTAAATTGTACCGTGAATTTGTTTTTCTGGAGAAGAATATTTATTAAGATTTTTTTTTCCTATATACACATACATGTACATGTATTTCTATATTAAACTTTTATCCCAATTTCGACCCCCTCTCTAATTCCGGAGGTCTTTTTTTAAACATGCCATCAAATTTTCACCCTTTTCTAATTGTCTCCCCTTGAATAGGTGAATTTGCACAAACTTGAATCCCCTTCAGCTAAGGATGCTTTGTGGCAAGTTTAGTTCAAATTGGCCCAGTGGTTCTGGGATAGAATTCCAAAATGTAAAAAGTTTACAGACGGACGGAATACAGACAAAATATGATCAGAAAGACTCACTTGAGCTTTCAGCTCAGGTGAGCTTATAAGTACTTAGTAGTTCAATAAATGCTACTTTAAAAGATAAATACTTTTCCGGAACTTGTCCTCAGACAATGGCAACAGCACAAATACTTCATCCCGGCGACACAATTGCACTGCAAAAAAGTTCAAAGAAAACAGAACTTTAAATGCATCGAATATCTATTAATTATATTATTAAAAAAAAAAGAAGTCTTCCGAATTTTCTTTGTTGGCGCAAAATTTTTTTTTCATCCCTTTTGCACCAATGCAGAATTTTTAATGCATTGAATATCTATTATTATGATATTTAAAAAATTAATCTTTTGAGTTTCGGATTCATTTTCTTTGTTAATGCAATATCTTTAACGATTTTGCAAAATTCCATACTTGCAAATAAGTGTCAGGTCCTTCTGACCAGTCTGACCCGGAATCGGAAATTTCTACCTCCGAGCCTGACGGGAAGACCCCGTAGCGCCTATCGTCCGTACGCACTCGGAACACCTCGTCTTCCTGTTATAAAGTAAATATAATTTGCATTTGATTGAATGATTGGAAATTCGTGAGAATTTTTGTTGTTGTTGTTGAAAATTTGAATAATTTTACATACTTTAATTGTTCCTATCTTTCGGTCAAATCGAAATGGAGCTCTTAAATTATCTCCTGTCTTCGAGTCGAAGGGCTACAAAATAAGAGGACGAAGCTAAAAACAAAACTCCCGATGAAAGTATTTAAAATGATATTTTTTTAAATCGTCAGGCGTATATATTAAAAAAAAGCTTTTTACGAATATATTCAATAAAGTCAATTTCTTGCAAATGCTGCGCATCAGTAGAAACATTTGTAAATTAATGCCTTTGTTTAGAAAAGGATGAAAGGAACTTATAGAAAAAGATAACAGTTACATGTAATGCGTATTAGTACTTTTATTGTTGCTAATCATTTTGATTATTGAAAGGGATTGAATTGTCATATCGGAGTACGTGTAAGACTTTTTTCTTAAGCAAAATATTTATCAATTTAAGTATGTAGTTATATTTTTTGCTGTCCTTATATATCATGAATATTTACGGAAGCGCAATAGCGCCTCGTTTTTCTTTAATTTGTTATTCCAAATTTACAGTTGGCCTTTCCAACTTTAAAGTTGGTAATACCAAATAAACTCGTGGAGTAATTTTTCGTCCTTTGAAAGTTACATCGTTCATTACAATTTGTGTATCTATTTTTTCACAATTATAAAAGTCTACAACTTTAATCAACTGAAATTCTTTAAATAAGTGAATTGATCTCGAACAACTCCAGGTGTTGACTTTTTTCACCAAGTTAGGTACATGTAACAGCAATTAAAAGTAAAACAGTCGAGGGACTTCCGAATACATGACGCACATATTTAGAAGCACTCTCATATTTTTCGTGAAAAAAATACTAAAAAGGATGGTTATGGTTCATGCACTGTTATGACTATTCTAAGTATACTAGTATAAAAAATACTATCGGCCAAAATTGTTCACCCGACCGTCTTCTTAATTCAATCATTACAAGGCCTTTATTTAGATAGTATTGTATACATTAGACAAACTTCATTCAGAATTTTACGGGTACATGTATGTCCCTCTCACTGACAGGTAACCGATCAAATTCGGGTTCTCATTAGCTGACATAAATGCAGTTAACGATCAAGTTATTTTGAACAGGATTATGCCCCGTTGGACCAACAAACCGACCGACTGATAGACACAAGCAAAGTAATATACCCTCCCTTCATCGAAGGGGGCATAATAAACAGTTAAAAATTAAATTATGTTCATGTATATCAAATACTTAGCCATTAAAATCATCCAAAATTTAGGGTCTCAAGAGGCGAGAACATATCCAGTGATTGGTCACTGTATACACTGTATAATTATACATGTACAAAGTCATAAGCGATAGCGGGTATTAACTGGTTTAGGTGATGCAAATGACTACGTAGACATCGACAATGCATATTCAAATAACGTTTTTTGATATTTTTTTTTATAAATACATGCACTTTGAAATATAAAAATATATATCCGTTTTAAGTATTCGATACTCGGATGTTCGATCGACCGTGAACTCGATGACATTCCTAATTAATTGTATAATTAAAACAGAACGTTTTTGAACTTTCCACTTACCCAACACAACAGCATAATCTCCGGAGAAAATTTCTAAATCTCTTCATTTTCTGAAATGTAAACAGAAAAGTTTTGTTTTGTGGGAAACATCAGCTAAAGCTAAACACCAAATGTAAAATCGGACATAATGTCATTATTGCAATATTAAAAGAAAACAAGTTAGCAAATCTGATTGAGGTTTCATTTGAATAGAAACATACCCCAACACGTTTTGGTTTCTTTTTTTCAATATGGTTGCCAACATTGTCGTCACCAGTGTCGCAATCGGTGTTGCCATCCTCTTTAACCCATTTAGTGACGGATGGAGCCTAGATGTGTTGAAGTAAATTTATCATAATCAGGAAAAGTAAATTTATCAGTTGAAGAAAGATCAAAGCTTGTTTGGAAAACAGGCATATGTTTTTTTTGTTCTTGAAAGTAAGAGGAACTGCCAAATAAATGGTGACAACTTATATTTAAAAAAATCGACAAGCATAAAAGGAAAATTTCCCAAACTTTCAAACTCCCTGGGATGAGCAGTTGGTCCAACTGTTTTTACAACCAATCCAAATTTTATCAATACTAAACAAAATTATGCTGCTAGAAAAAATGGGGCAAGTGAACTTAACTTTCGATAAACATTTGGATTCTGTTAAAATGTTATTGCTGTAAAAATCTTTTTTTAAAAAGTTGGGGTGTAGGTCCCCCGTCCCGTGATACCACGTGCTTAATTAAAACAAGAGGCCCATAGGCAACATTGCTCACCTGAGTACTTTGGACAGGAAAAAACACAAATCAGTTCAGTATTGAAAAGTGTACACAGGGGGGGGTTAAACTTTGAACTACCTGAGGATGTTTCTATATCATTGTAAATGTAACAAAAAGGCTTTGTTGTTCTTGATCAGAAATTTTTAAAAAGACCCCCCCCCCCTACACATTCCTTTCAAATTTGATCCTCCACTGTGGCCCCACCTTACCCCATTTTTTAACGAACTTGAATTTACGCTACCTGAGGATGCTTCCATTTCCATTATTTCAAAATGACTAAACACTGCTTTAATATTCTTGAGTAGAAGATTTAAAGATTCCTTATATATAATTAAATAAATTAATGTAAAACTTTGATCTCCATTGTGGTTCCACCCTACCCCCAGGGGTCATGAATTGAAGAAACTTGAATCTACACAAAATGATGCTTTTAAAGTTTTCTTGTTCTTTAGAAGACTTCTTCTTTATATTCATATGTATAACTTCGATCCCAATAATGCCCCACCCCTAACCCCAGGAGTAATGATTTGAACTAACTTGAATCGACACAACATGAATATGACTAAACATGGCTTTCATGAGTAGTAAATTTTTAGAGATCCCCTCCTTTATATTCCTATATAAAACTTTGATCCCCCAAACTGACCCCACCCTGCCCCGGGTGTCTCGATTCGAACAAAATTCAATCTACACTACCTGAGAATGCTTTTTATCAATATGACTTACATTTTGTACCGTGAATTTGTTTTTCTGGAGAAGAATATTTATTAAGATTTTTTTTTCCTATATACACATACATGTACATGTATTTCTATATTAAACTTTTATCCCAATTTCGACCCCCTCTCTAATTCCGGAGGTCTTTTTTTAAACATGCCATCAAATTTTCACCCTTTTCTAATTGTCTCCCCTTGAATAGGTGAATTTGCACAAACTTGAATCCCCTTCAGCTAAGGATGCTTTGTGGCAAGTTTAGTTCAAATTGGCCCAGTGGTTCTGGGAAAGAATTCCAAAATGTAAAAAGTTTACAGACGGACGGAATACAGACAAAATATGATCAGAAAGACTCACTTGAGCTTTCAGCTCAGGTGAGCTTATAAGTACTTAGTAGTTCAATAAATGCTACTTTAAAAGATAAATACTTTTCCGGAACTTGTCCTCAGACAATGGCAACAGCACAAATACTTCATCCCGGCGACACAATTGCACTGCAAAAAAGTTCAAAGAAAACAGAACTTTAAATGCATCGAATATCTATTAATTATATTATTAAAAAAAAAAGAAGTCTTCCGAATTTTCTTTGTTGGCGCAAAATTTTTTTTTCATCCCTTTTGCACCAATGCAGAATTTTTAATGCATTGAATATCTATTATTATGATATTAAAAAAAATTAATCTTTTGAGTTTCGGATTCATTTTCTTTGTTAATGCAATATCTTCAACGATTTTGCAAAATTCCATACTTGCAAATAAGTGTCAGGTCCTTCTGACCAGTCTGACCCGGAATCGGAAATTTCTACCTCTGAGCCTGACGGGAAGACCCCGTAGCGCCTGTCGTCCGTACGCACTCGGAACACCTCGTCTTCCTGTTATAAAGTAAATATAATTTGCATTTGATTGAATGATTGGAAATTCGTGAGAATTTTTGTTGTTGTTGTTGAAAATTTGAATAATATTACATACTTTAATTGTTCCTATCTTTCGGTCAAATCGAAATGGAGCTCTTAAATTATCTCCTGTCTTCGAGTCGAAGGGCTACAAAATAAGAGGACGAAGCTAAAAACAAAACTCCCGATGAAAGTATTTAAAATGATATTTTTTTAAATCGTCAGGCGTATATATTAAAAAAAAGCTTTTTACGAATATATTCAATAAAGTCAATTTCTTGCAAATGCTGCGCATCAGTAGAAACATTTGTAAATTAATGCCTTTGTTTAGAAAAGGAGGAAAGGAACTTATAGAAAAAGATAAGAGTTACATGTAATGCGTATTAGTACTTTTATTGTGCATATCATTTAGTCCTGGAATATGTTAACCTGTTGCTAATCATTTTGATTATTGAAAGGGATTGGATTGTCATATCGGAGTACTTGTAAGACTTTTTTCTTAAGCAAAATATTTATCAATTTAATTAAGTATGTAGTTATATTTTTTGCTGTCCTTATATATCATGAATATTTACGGAAGCGCAATAGCGCCTCGTTTTTCTTTAATTTGTTATTCCAAATTTACAGTTGGCCTTTCCAACTTTAAAGTTGGTAATACCAAATAAAATCGTGGAGTAATTTTTCGTCCTTTGAAAGTTACATCGTTCATTACAATTTGTGTATCTATTTTTTCACAATTATAAAAGTCTACAACTTTAATCAACTGAAATTCTTTAAATAAGTGAATTGATCTCGAACAACTCCAGGTGTTGACTTTTTTCACCAAGTTAGGTACATGTAACAGCAATTAAAAGTAAAACAGTCGAGGGACTTCCGAATACATGACGCACATATTTAGAAGCACTCTCATATTTTTCGTGAAAAAAATACTAAAAAGGATGGTTATGGTTCATGCACTGTTATGACTATTCTAAGTATACTAGTATAAATATTCTCTAACTATCAAATACAAAAACCTTTTCCTCTTTCATTCTTTGTTTCACCATTGCCAAGAGTTGGGTGCCATTTTTGATCTTGTCTTCCGGAATGACCTCAGCCTCCTTCTCTGAAATCTCTTCGCGTAGATCTTCAGGCTTTAAAAAAAGTAAGATATTTTCAAAGGTTATTTAAAATAAATTTATTACGATTCATATATTATTCAAAATTATGTTCGGTATGTTTTTTATTTAGTGTGTTCGAAAAGCTTTCTTTTGAAGTCACGTGGTTATATAGGGTATAAATGGTAAGGCCATGCGGTAGCACGGCACTCTAAGCTTGCTTGCTAGGATTTAAAGATTGTAAGAAATATGGAGAATGCAATGGAGTGTAATGAAGTTGTGCTATAGAGTTGGTTTTATAAAGTGGTTATGTATTAGAATTGAATAAAAGCACTAGCGAGCAGCGTTCCTACTTAACATGTGTTGTGTTTTATTCATTTAGCACTTCATTAATTTATATTCGGACGAACGAAGTGAGGGAGAATATAACATGAGATAAAGAATTGGTTTTTGCTGATAAATTACATGTTACAGACATCATAACTGAAATATTTCTAATCATTTCTACTTTTAATTAAGCTCGGACATTTTCAGTAGGTTAATTTATTTATAAGTACATTCTGGACATTTTATTTTTAGCATCGCTCAAACACAGGTGCTTTTAGACACCCCCACCCCCACACCAGAATATACATCCTTAAGAATACTAAGGATAATTTTGTTTGGCACTTCTTTCATTTTATCTTCAAGTATATATTAACAATCTATTTGCAAATGAATAAAAAGATAATTTATAATTTTTATTCATCAAAATCATATCCGCGGCATCAAATGTTAGTTTTTATAATATGCTATTGCGCGGTCGGGTATGATTTTGAGGGCAGCAGCCCTATTTTACCAACAGCCCTTTCCATACTGTAACAACGTACTTGTAGCTCTCTGGTCGTGAATCCCATTTATTTGCATGTATAACAATCGTTTAAAGTAAAATACATTACCGGAATATATTCCGTATAATCCCGAACGTACGGTAGCAGCTCTTCGGAAGTCATTGGGATATTGAATCGGACTCGTTTGGTACTGCCTTTAAGCGGCAATTTACTGGGTTTCCTTGATGCCTGTAAATAAAGTCAAACATAATAAAGAAGATTTCCAAATACTGACAACAGTTTTGCCATTGCAGCCCCATTCCCGAAGTTCCCGGGGAGTGGATCCCAAATTATTCTAGGAAACATAGAAGGTCTACAACCAATTACATTCCCCTTCAACTGAAGAATTGGATCATTGTGCATATATGCATGATAGCATAAGACTCTGTCATTCACTTAACTTAAAATCCGACTGACTGAATGGCAGATCTTACCATTCCGTCACATTTCCAGTCATTCCAGTAACCATTTAGTCGACTGAAAGGTGAAGTTTCATACCAACCAACTGCTCTAATATTAACTTTGAATTTGATTACAATGCAAAAATAATACTTGTATATCCCAACCATCCATTACACGGAAAGAAATTATAGCTAGTAAAGCGTTCGTCGTGATTAGTATCTATTCTGTTTACTAGCTAAGATAGTGAGTAGTAGGTGTCATGTGGAGCGGGGGTCGTATAGATACCAACTAACGTAGTTACTTTTAAATTCTAGAGTCACTAAATCAATTGGTATCTAGTAAATTTACTCAATACCTAGTAGAACTACTTTTAAGGTAGTGATTGTATTCACAGTAAATTTACCAGTCTTCATAGTAATTTTTGCTAGTTATTGTTACATTTAATTTATATTGTTAATACATATGTATTTGCTAAATGCCTGGGGCATGCCGTTCAAATGATAAATAAAAATGAGTCATTTTTCACAAATTTATCTAATCAATGCGTGAAAACGTCAAAATAAAGATATAATAATTTACATTTAACTAAGTAAAAAGAAATAAAAGATCAAGATGCACGGTTAAAATTCTGATTTACTCACCATTTCAGCACAGTACTGTATTACATCTTTTACCTCATTGATGCAGAACAATATTGTGACGTCATACACAACAGTAATTGTGACGTCATAAGAACTTTACCTGTTTCCCTGTCACTTCGTATACTCTGCGTCACTAGCAAGGATTAGACAGGGGACCAGACTAGTCTTTACTGAGGGTGTAGTCTGGTTCCCTGTCCCTTGCTTTAAAACGCGCTTTCCTCGTGCTTTGTCTTTGCAAGAATGAGACAGGGCGAGAAGGCATTCGGCACACCTCGCCCGATTCGTATCTATGTCGACGCATTCAGCTAAGGTTTGCCGAATGGGTTTCACATTTTAGTTTTTTTCTTAATTTTCAACTTTCACAGAAATACGGAATATATATTATTTGCTGAATTCTTTAATGTTTAATGAGTGTGGAGCTCGAGTCTGATGGTTAGACTTGAAAATGAAGTACAAGTGGTTATATAATTTTTATAAAGTTATCAAACTAAAGACATCTACCACCTATAAGACACTTGATCTATTTGCATAAATGTCTTTAATATTTAATGAGTCTGGAGTCTGATAGTTAGAGTTAAAAAAATTTGTTAAGTGTATTTTATAGAATTAAAATAATATTATTGTGGAACTGCATTGTATCAATCGCTTATTGTGTCTTTCTAACAAACTTTGAAAAGAAAGAAATGAGATTTTTTATGAGGTTGACGACCTCCCTTGTCTTTGTTTAGAACACTCCTAGAAGGAGTTATAATTCGCAAGCTATATGTCTAGAATCTTGGCATTATATGACCTAAGTTTTTTTTGTTTAGTTTACTTTAAAGCTTAAGTTACACAATTAAAAAAAACCGAACTTCAAAATAAAACAGAAAAGGCCAGTGTTATTTAATGACACAACGAAATTGTTATCGTACAGTCTGTCTATGGTCGTTTCACAGACAGCTAGACGATGAAATTTTCCTAGAATGCCCGACCGGTAAGCGGAGCATGCGTATTCCAGACATGTGGACTAACGTAGCTGTTAGCGCTTGAGAGCGCTAGGAATAAGATATATTTCCTAAATTTGGCTCTGCATTTTAATTTATCAGAAAAATATGCCTGCCTTTTATTTCCTTTTCAGTCGGTTAACTGTTTTTAAATGATTTTATTCATAGATTCAAATTTATATTTAATTAAATTACCATGTCTTTTACGTCCATGAACATTACATTTAAAATATATGTTTGATGTTTGATCAAAAATTGTACGTGTATTACGCAACAACTGAGAGCAGACAGCTTAGCTTCCTTATATATCTTATTTCCAAGTAATATATTTTTTTATTTTGTCGACAATTTAAAAATAGTTTTAAAAAATTCTATCAGTGGCAAAAATTATACTTGCACGTTCATAAATACAGAAAATATTTTGATGTGTACAGTCTCGGCTTTATCCAAGTTTGAAAATTAACTCTATGTTTAACGTCAACCGCGCGGTTAAGCAGAAATTCGTCTTTGAAAAAAAAAGAAAAAATTCGGAATTCCGTATATCCGTTCCTGTTTGCTTCTACAGTTAGCGACTTAATTCTGCATCCAGTAGCGACAGAAAATGTGCTTTAATAAATGTAAGTACAAGTTTATCTTTAAAAAGATAGGGGAGCTAGCAGTTTCTAACAAGCTAATTCAGAGAATTTGTGTCCCCCGCTTAGGGAAAAAATAAATCATGCACAGTTCGGGGAGGGAGGGGGGGGGGTCGGATCCCCCTGACTGAATTTGTAGAATTATTAAATGTTTACATGTATACTGAAGCAAATAGAATATGCCAATATGGATATAAAGATTTGATTGCTTATTCTTTATTATGTGTATAGAAGATTCTTTTTATATTGAATATTTATCACACTGTAATGATGATTTTATGAGTTTGTACAAGCCAGACCTCTAATAAATTTTATTTCACATGCTGATGAATACTATCATTTTGGAAAAAAAGGATTTCGGGAAAAAAAAAGAAAACGGATCGTCCGGGATTCGAACCCGATACCTCTCACATTTAAAGCGAGAGACATACATGTACCACTACACCACGGAACCGCTTCTATAGGCGAAAATTATATGCAAAAATGAAGTCCCATACATGTATATAATTCACGTTCGATATTGTCAAAGTTTTACACAATGCATGGTGTCTAATTTAACCTTTATTTAACAGTTCTAATAGATGTAATAAGAAAATAAAGTCCGCCGAGAACCTGTTTTATACGTAATAACTCTCCTCATGCCCCTGAGCTAAAAATAGCGACATATAATACAATAAATACTCATAAAACAAACGGGGCGGGACACATTGAGAGGGGTGAGAGAGGTCCTAGGGAGTTTTGGTATAAAATTACATTGCAAAAGCTGAAAATCTTCTTGAAATATCTCCCGGAAAGGATAATGTTACACACAGACAGAATGTATAAATCTACGACCTTGAACTTTGACTTTTTGACCTCAAAATCAATAGGGGTCTTCCTTAGGCCACAGGGAGTTGTTATGTAAAATTTCATTGCAAAAGCTCAAAGGGTTCTCGAGACATCGCGCGAAAACGAAAGTGTTCTTATAGACAGAATTTGCGATTTTATGACCTTGACCTTTGAACTTTTGACCTCAAAATCAATAGGGTTCTTCTTTAGTCCATCGGGAGTTGCTATGCAAATTTTCATTGTGAAACCTCAAAGGGTTCTCGAGATATCGTGTTGAAACGAAAGCGTTACAGACAGACAGAAAGACGGACAGACCCAAATTAATTTCCCCCACTTTTCAAGCGGAGGACAAAAACAGAAAGGAATGTCCGTGATCAAGTGATTTATTTTGCTGAATTTTTTAAATATTTATCGAGGCTGGGGTGTATTAAAGTGAAAAATTTTTGTGAAGTGTATTATTTTTATAGACAGATAGCTAAAGAAACGATGGGGGGGGGGGGGGGGGGGGGGGGTGGTGGTAATTTTTTGTGTTGACCCATTGGAGTTTCCAGAGAGTTCCAAATGTGAAGATGTGAAGTAGCTTGGTCCTTTGGTTTATCTTTGTCAAAAGAACTGTAAGATTAAAAGCCATAAACTGAATTTTTTAAAATAAATAATGTATTTGTTAATGATTTTTGTGTTAATCCTTGTTTATGGATTTTTTTCCTTGGCCTACATTGCCATAAATGCGAGCATACAGAAAATATTTTTACTGTGATAAGGTTTTGAAAATATAGTCTATTTTTTGCTTAGATGTAAAAGAAACCTCCCTTGTCTTTGTTTAGAACAATCAGATAATGACTCGGGCTTTTTCGTCAGAAAAAAGGGAAAATTTTAAGTATTACAATTATGTACATATCTTTAAAGTGTAAGCTACACAATAAATAAGCAAAGTTATTTAATGATAAAATGAAAATTTTATCGAACGGTCTATCTATAGTAGTTTTCCCAGAATGCACGACGTGAAGCCGAGGATGCGTTATCCAGGAATTTGGACTAACTTAGTTAGAGTGCTAGCAAAAAAAATAGATGATTTTATGATTAAAGTAAATGACAAAGTCTTTAGTTTGTAGATTTTGTCAGTCTTCGAATTACATGATTGTACAGACTGTGCCAGTGAAAGACTCTCAGTTCGTGATTATGTTGGCTGAACTTTTCATCGTATTTTGGAGAGAATAGCAAAACTTTTTACTGAGTGCAAAGTGTGTTAAAAACCATTGTATTTCCAGTGAGAATACCATACTTTTGGTACAAATATATCAAATTTGCATTTAAGAAAAGTTTAATCTTTACTATGTTGCCATACGGGGGCATCAGTTTTCACAAACACATCTTGTTTTATATAAAAATTATTTATGAAAATAAACACATTAATGTGTTAACATTTTTTTTTAAACCTATGATTAAAAACACCATAAAACTAGCCACAACAGTTCTGAGGAGAATGTGTTTGTCAATCATATTTTAAAAAAGAAATTGAAATGAAATTGAGTAATTTTAGATAAATTAATTGATTTACATGTAATATTTGAATCTATAACTAATCCCGATCAAAATTAACAAAAAATGAATAAAATACTAGTACAATGCATCTTTCATGTATTTACAATGAAGAAATCTATTTGACTGTCAGTTCAGTTAAAACAGGAAATAAGTAGAGCAGAAGTGTAGCAGACGTTTGTCAGAAGTCAGAGATAGTCAGATCGTTTAATTAAAGTTTTTGATATAGATTTCATTCACTTGTAGAATTAAGGTAAAAGGTAGACTTAATAGAAGAGCTTGTGCAGTAGTAGACAGTAGATACAGATTTCTTGGATTTTGAGATAATAAGCATAGTTGTAACTATTTCCAATGTGGCATGTTTCTTACTTTCAGTCTAATGTATATTTGTTTTGTATTGTTTATATGTTTGCATATGTATATAAAATGGAAAAAGGAAAAACCTGTGTGATCATTCAAGGAACTGATAGACAGTCGCCACAAATGGTTAGCCCTCCAAAAACACGAAAGGGAAACATCCTAAATTTTGCCTTTTCAATGGGATAAATAAGACAATACTAGTATTATAATACTGATTATACTAAGCAAATAATGATATTCTCTTTATTTTAATTTTTTTTATCGCCAACCAAATCTTCTCTTTAAATATATTATGCTAATGGTTTATGAAGTCATAATCATATTTCTCTCTAACTGCTAATTTTATAAACCTGAGGATCGGACTACCTTAAAAATGAATCTATAGTTTTTAAATAAAAAAGAGAGTTCAATAGTTGTTTTATTTATCATCTTTATTATTTGTCAATTCCCTTGTATAGCCCAATAACTATTGTGACGTTGTTAACGTCATCAACGCGAGTTTGACGTCGTCAACGTATCACAGCTGTAGCCTGCTTCAAAATATGCCCACCCGCGAGATATAAATTTTATCACTCGAAGCAAATAAATGCTTAAAAATGAACGCATATTAATTAGTTAACTTAAATCTTGAATAGAACAAAACTTGATATAAAATATTTTTGTTCGGTCATATATGACCCCTGTGGCAGCCAGTGGGTAGAGCTCATATATGACCCCTCTGGCAGTAAGAGGGTTAAGTGGTTACAGGGAATGGTTCTTAAGGGGGCCGACTATAGTTTTATAGTGTCAAAACTTCAATAGCGAAACTCTTCATTTTTATACTATATATAACGTGCATTAATTTCAGTGTACATGCAAAGTTTGGAGGAAATCTATTGTCCAGGTACTTTTTAGGGACCATCACAAAATACAGGTACATTTACTATAGGATTATATAGGAAAATGCCCATTTTTAGCAAACTGTAGGAGGAGTATCGTTTTGAAAAATTGTTTACAGACAGACAGCTAGACGCACGGACGACGGACACCTTACTATCGCACAAGCTCTTCTGGTCTTTCGCTTTAGCCAAATATCGCATGACAGACTCCAGAAATAAACTACGCATAGTGAATATAGTTCTTAATTTTCGTGCAATTTTTTATACACCAAACTGTTTGTAATTCTGTCCTCTTTGTATCTAAATTTAAAAAAAAAGCAATTACAAAAATGTTTTATTTCCTTTAAGATAGCTAAACACAGTTTCGTATAAAATCCAGGGTTTTTTTTTTCAGAGAGAAGCATGCTGGGTAGGGGTTTGCCTGCTATTTGTAGAAATGGTACATAAAAATTGCATCTTTTTTGTTTTTGTTTTCAGTTTAGAACATGCATTTGAATACAAAGACCCTTGTCCAATTTTTCGATTACTTTTTCTACATTTTGCCAGATATCATTGTATTTTGTTTTCTTCGCAGTTTTCTTAATTCTCTGAGAATGATATAAGGCCAGTATATCTTTTTGAGTCATAAACCGAAAGAAAGGGTCACATTTTGAAAAGATTAATCTAAGGCATTTTACCAAAAGTACAGATGATCTCCCTCTTCCAAATGTTGCTGAATGGCAGACCGAATGACAAAGTCAATGAAAATTTCTTTATACAGCACAGATTTTGGAGCATACGTAAAAACTCTTTGATGTAGGCTCTCGCATTGATTTTTAGTATACAAAAGTGATATTTGATTGAAAACTTCCAATGTCAAAGATTTGCTCAGTGCAGATTCTAGCTTTCGACGGTCTTCAGCCGCAAGTTCCAAGTACTGTCCGTATGGCAGAAACTGTGTATGCTCGGTATACAAAAGATCTTTCCCAACGGCTACATGTAGTTTGGGACCCTCTGAATCAGTCTATTATGTTTTTTTTACTGCCAGTAGTGCTTTGGGTGCAAAAGTGTCAGAAGTGTGTGTTTTTTGAATACGCACAAGCTCTAATCTAACCCGAGAACGAACACATGTTGCCAGTTTTGCTGAAAAATGTCTTATTGATAACCAGAAGGAAGTTTCAGAAAACATACGCTTTTCACTTTTTTCTGGAGAGTACGTAATCGATGTACAAAACAATTTAGAAAGTATCATTTCGCACAAAGATGGTTCCTATATGTTAGACAATAAGTAAAAAATAATTTTATCAAACTATTGCATTAATATTAGACTTGCACAGATCTAGAGGGCTTGGGGGGGGGGAGTGAGGGAGGGGTCCCTCTGGACTTTGCAGAGTTTTTAAGTGCATACACTAACCAATTTCTGGGCTGGAAAAAATTCCTGGATCTGCGCCTGTATAGATGCATGTATACATGTTTACTTTTCCTGCAAATATCGTAAGAATGAAGCGAAAAATTTTTATTTACATGTCAGAACCACCTTTAACGAAGTTCATAATTTGGTAGTCATTTTTTATGTTTATATGAAGTTTACTTGCAAATTTTGGTGTTGGTTAAAGGTGGTTATGACATGCGTTATCTAACACAGCCATCCTCTTGAGATTTTCCATTACTCTAATGCTAGTACGGACCGAAAGTACCTTACAGTGTGACACTATATCACAATAAATACTATTGTATCATTAACCTATCAGTATTTATCATTAAAATGGAATATAAGCCTGCTGATTCATGCAATTTTTATTGGAAAAAATACTATCTGAAAATGTGAAGTCATTGTAGGTCGCGAAACGGCCTTACACATGTAGAGAATGATCCTTTGGACACGTTCTCATACTTTAATAGTTCCTATCTTTGGGCCATATCTGAATGGAGTTCGTAATTTATCTGCTGTCTTCGAGTTGAAAGGGTACAAATACAAAAAGACCGAATTTAATAATAAATAGCAAATTTCCCAATTAAAGTGGAATCATTTTTTTAAAAATTATGTTAAAGCTTTTTTTTCTTTAAATTCAAGAAAGTCAATGTTATTGTAATGATTTGCATCATTGTACATATTTTAATGTCTTTAGTAAAAAAAGAAAGTCATTTATTGATAGAGGTAACAGATAATACATATATTACAGTTTGCAGTTCAGTGTGAAGTTTCACATTACGTCACGATCCAGTTGTCAGCTGTGCTCAAGGTAAATTGTATACATCTCCTAACCACAAGCTTTAGGACTGGAACTTTCTTCTTATCCTTGATTGGTTATACGTGCAACAGAATATTTCCGTGTCAATGTTGATACTATGTGTTGACCAATCAGGTGAAGTGCTTACGCTGGATGCATCTGACGAAAAAGATCATGACGTAATGAAAAACTTCATACTTAACTAAAATCAATAATAGCATATCGTTCAGTACATAAAATTTCTCAACTAACATGTAAACCTGTAGCTAGTCACTTTGATCATTGAAAATACTTGACTTGTCAAATGAGTGTACATGTTTGATGATAATTGGTTGTCCTTAAGCAAATCTAATTATTAATTTAAATTAGTTATATTCACATTCCTGACGGACTTTTAAAAGAAGCGCTCACTTTAACAATCGACACTTACACTTTCATGTATTTACAATGAAGAAATCTATTTGACTGTCAGTTCAGTTATCTTTAGCTCACCTGAGCCGAAGGCTCAAGTGATCTTTTCTGATCAAAAGTTGGCCGTTGTCTGTAGTCGTCGTTGTCGTTAACTTTCACATATTCATCTTCTTCTCAATAACCACTGGGCCAATTTCAATCAAACTTAGCACAAAGTATTCTTAGGTGAAGGGGATTTAAGTTTCTTCAAATGAAGGGCCACGCCCTTATTCAAAGGGAGATAATCCAGAAATAATGAAAATTTGGTGGTATGTTTCAAAGAACCACTATGCAGGAAAGATGAAAGTTATAGGGAAGCATCCTAAGGTAGTGTAGATTCAAGTTTGTTCAAATTATATGTTCAAATCAAATGGCCGATCAAAGTTTTACATAGAAACATATAGGGAAATTCTTTAAAAATTAAAAATCTTCTTCTCAAGAATAGCAAAGGCAATGATTTTCTGATTTTTTCCAAGGTACAGTGCTAAGGTGAGCGAAGTGGACCCTGGGCCTCTTGTTTAACCCTTATAACACCTATCCAAACTAGTGTTTTTTGGGAAATATTATTTATTTCTAATAATTGTGCTTGTTCCTTTTTATATCTGGTCAATCCCGATCAAAACTAGAGGTACTGTGAGCAATGAGCTCACTAAATAATACCCCCCGCCTCCCATATGAATATAATGGCAGTATCCATGTTTTGCTCCGGAAATTGACAAAATATATGTCAAATCAAAAAGTAAAATAGGAGGTGCACAATGGTTATATGTAATAAAGATTATGTGAAAGTTTCATTAAATTTCATTTAGTGGTATGGGAGGAGTTGCGGATAAGAGATTGGTACCCCAAAGTGTAACAGACAGACGGGCGGACGGACGGACGGACATACCGATTACATTACCCCCCCCCCCCCCCCCCCCCGCTTTTTAAGAGGGGGTATAATAAAGGATGAAATGTGAATTAAAAATAGAGAAAAGAGCCTTGAAACAAATACCAATGACAAATTATGTTATTTCATTTTGGTTGGCAATGGTTGCCAAGGTATTTATACCAAGGCCTTCAAATTTACACTCTGTAGATTTAAATCCTATCCTATCATTTTAAAAAAGCACATTTCTTTATAACTGATGATCAATTTTTAAAAGTGTTGGTGTGGTCCTATTTATGTCTAACAAAATTCAAATCATATTTTTTAAATAGAGCGTTGCTATGGAGATAAGCAGAAAATATTTACTTAAAAATCCTAAAAATATTTTTGTTTCCTTGAATTCGTACCTTTAAATGTAGATTCCCAAAACTTTCATGATTGATATTTATTAAAGGCTAACCTGACTTTTAATTTTGACTATCATCTGTTCTCTAACTGGATGCAAGAAGCAGGCACACAGGGTTTAATATTGATATAAAGTGTACAAAATCGAACATTTTCCCTTCTTGGTAACCATTGCAACAGTGTTGTTTTCTTAATCTATTTTTTTCAATATATGATATTCAACTTTAGTTCTACTAGATAAGTACTATTCAAGGTGAGTCATATAATATGATTTTTGATCAAGAAGGATATGGAGGTAACGAACAGTATTCAATATCAAAGTCCATAAAACAATACAAAATTGGAGCAGAGCAAACACGGACCTCCAAAACATCAGAGGTGGGATCAGGTGCCATGAGGAGTGAGCATCCCCTGCTGACGGTCACACCCGCCGTGTGCTCCTTGTCATGATCGGGAAATAACGGAAAAATCCGTCGTCAATTCAGTGAATAAATACTGGATTAACAATAAGTATGAAAAACGCCAGTCAGCATTTGTCTCAAACATAAATTGTATTGCTAACAAGGTCATTGTAGCGACCATAAAATTTACAAAATGATGACTTTAAACGAGACTGTCGATATTCTTGTTTCATCAACTTGCTTGTTAATAATTTACCTCGTTTTAAAAATTGTTCATACGTAGAGCATGTTCTTGCGTATTGAATCAACTGAGATATATAGACCCCGTATGCAGGTGATGAAGGAATATTGCTGCATAAGTAAGGGAAGTCGAAGATAGAAAAGTTAAAGTCATCACGTTTATAATATAGCTTGGTTATTAGATTACCATTAACGTATTTTTCAAGTAAAATATCCAAGTATGAAACAAATGTGTCAGACTCTGTGGTATCTTTTATCTCAAGCTCACTAGGATATATCGTATCGACGTAGGAATGGAAATTACCATTGTTAATTGTGTCACATTTACGGTGTCGTATTGTCTATTTGTCTATTTGTATTTTATATTTACTGTATTTTTTGTTCTAACGTTGTTCCTTAGTTTCTTTCAGTTTTCCCATTCTGCACCTCTTTTCGAACACCCTCTTTGGTACCTCTACATTACCTGTATTTATATACCTGAGTTTAGGATTCCGCTCTTCTTAAAAACCGGCTTTCCAAGATATAACAGCACGAACTCTGATTGACCAATTTTTACTGTCCAAGTTTTGTAAAGTTATAATAATTTTATCGTAATACAGACACTGACTTCTGAGGTCCCGTTATACGTCCTCCGTTCCAGGTTACAAGTCCTACGTTACGTCCTGTGTTCGGTGTTGTACGGTGTGTGGTGTAACGGTTATGGTTACTGTGGAGCCGGAATATATACTATGTACAGATATTGTAATCTAGATAAATGTGAAAACGCTTGTGACTTTTGTTATTTACTATACTAAGGAAGAACCCGCAACAAATTGACAATACGTCGTCCATATATCTAAATGTCGAGTTGAAGGCCACAGCACGTATATTCTTCTTTTCAGCCATTAAATTTTGCACAAATTCTGCTTCATATGAATATAAAAATAGGTCTGCTAATAACGGGGCGCAATTGGTACCCATGGGAATAGATTGTTGGAATACTTGGTTTCCAAAAATCACATTTAATTTAATATTGTCAATCAGAAACTCATGCATCTTTTCGATGTCAAATTCAAAGTACTTGTGTGTGCAATCAGAATGTGTTTTAACAAAATAATTTTGCTAATGATCGATGACCAGGTAAGTAAATTTACGAGTTCCATTTTTGGGAGTTGAACTATGTTCAATCTCCCTTGGTCATCACGCATTTAACATGCACAGTAATTTGTGTTGATTATAAAGAGCTGAAAGCGAGGCTACTGTGTCGACCAATTAACTCCGATGATATTCAACAGAAAACATGCATAAACATCCGCCACAAATAGTTCATGTCATTTTCTCCTGAATTGATCTAATTTCTATAATTTGAAATGTAAGTAAATGTAATGATAAAGTACTCTTATTCTGAATATTAGATTTCGTTCAAAGTAAAACTAAATTAGAGAGAACCTCAAAAGTTTTCCGTAATGGAACTCATTTTAGTGTAGCGTCATCTATAAACACTGAAAGAGATACGAACGACAACTCTACATACTGACGGCAAGCGGTAAATGTAGTCTTCCCGACTCTCGACGGTCCCGGATTTTGGATTTTTAGTGCACAGAATTTTTTCAAACTTTTCATGAACATTTTCTGAGTTGAAATGAATTCAATAATGCATAATACTTTAGGAAACATGCGTATTCATTACTAAATCAGCAGTATAACCTGCCAAAAAGCGGTAAATCTAGTACACTCTTATAAATGTTAAAACCAAAAACGGACACCGATGTTTTCGTAGAATCGCGATTAAAAACAACAAAATGAAGTTTTGTTTTTTTTGATAAAAGGAAAACCTCATTTACCTACCAGATAAGTTGTACGCACACAAACTCTCACATATACCACTAATTTTATGTCTGGTCATTAAATATTTGTTTTAAACTTGGTATTGCTTTTTTCTTCACAATATTAAAAAAATTTAAGTTCTGACGTACTTCATGTATAATGTTGACGTCGTGTAATTGAAATACATTTATATTCACAGAGAAGTTTTATATAACAAACCTATTAGCTCTTAAAAGGATGCTGTGTGAAAATCCACATTTTATCAACATTGATAATATTCCTGTAAAACTGAAATTTTCATAACACAAAGGTAAAGGTTCCAAGGAAATATATATTACAAATTTGAAGATGAACTTGAGGTACTTTGGGCAGTGAATTATATAAATGATCATCCGCCTCTAATATGAATATGATGGCAGTGTCAATGTTAACGTTTTGCAATGGGAAAACCAAAATATGTGTAGGATGAGAAAGTAATAAAAGGTGCCTAAAGGCAATATGTAATAAAGATTCTGTGAAAATTTTATTCAGTGGTGTAAGAGGAGTTGCAGATAAGAGATGGGTATACCTAAAGCGTAACAAACAGATGGATGGACATCCCGATTAATGATTACCCTCCCGCTTTTCAAGCAGGAGGTATAAAAAAAAAAGGACTAATGTAGGCAGGCAAGCATTATAGTCCATGAATATTTTTGTTATTCAATGTCTCTGAATGTCGTTCTCAAGATTGTTGCAACACAAATAAATCTGAAACAGTTGTCTGTATTTGAAATAATAATATTGTTCACTCGCTTAACCTCCCGATCACAGATTTTATTTTCACCATGTTCAACTCCCATGAGTACTTTCAGTACTTTGAATATTGAAAAAGCAGCTGTCAATGATATCAAAAAGCCTGGAGTTTAATTTATCGTGGGGAATGGTTGTGTATAAAGATTTTAAGCTGTAGATTTTAAGCTGTTGATTTTGGAAGAATTCTTGTGATTTCAAATTGTCCAAAAGTTCTTTGGAATTTTTGAGTATCCACATCTGTTCACACCACTTCTTGAATATATTGTTGCGCAGTACTCTTGAAGTTTTTCCTCACTACTGTCAATATCTTAGTGAGGAGTAACGAAAGAGGCTTGGTTGAAAATTTACTGGCACCCTCAATGTATCTTTGTAGAGATTTTTATGAAGTTTCGGAATCCAATATGTATACGGTTGTTTAAATTCATTTTGGCTCTGTGGAATATTAAATATATTTAAAACAGACATATGATTTTGAAGAATGTCTTCCTTAGAAAGGGAAGTATGAGTATAGGTAGAATTACATATTCGCAGAACTAATTTCAAGTTCTTCTAAAATACAGTGTATATAATGAGCCTTACAAACGAAGACAATGTTGTTACCTGCTTTGTCTGCAGGGACCAGTACGTACTGATCATGTAATTTATCCAATTCTTTTTTCACTTCTGGATTATTGAACACAGAAGGATGAATGGTTTTCATATTGCCCATCAATCTTTTAATTCGCGACTTTAACATAAATCTGATACATTTAATCCATTCTGACAGGGTGTCAACGTCTTCTTTTTCATATCTGGCCCATCGTCTGGCGTAAATTTCAACAGAATCCATAATATTTATAAAATTCCTATGCCAGTTGAAGGATCGGGGTTCCCTATATTTAGGACCTTTTAAAATAAGTGATTTAAGGTCCTCATTATTACCTATATTTATTGTTGATATTTCTAATACATGTATTAGGTGAGGAGAGCCATTAAAGCGGCCACCAAAGCCCTGAAGGCAAGATTCGTTCCTGAATTCTTAGGATTCCAACACATAAGTAGGGAAGATGAGACTGAGCACCATACTAGACCCCTGGCCAAAAAGCTGTTCTCAGAAACAACACAGAATCCTGCCATACTAGTTCTTGGCGGTATCTACATATATGTCCAAAAAAGCAAGAACTTTTCCTTCTCCCGACGATCATATAGCCTCTATAAGCACAGACCACTAGTAAAGCTGATGTTAGTCGTGACGACCACTGGGTACATTGTCTCTGTGCTTGGGCCGTATCTGGCAGATTCTAACAGTGAAGCCAACATCTTAAACCACATCATCAAGACCAACGCAGAGAGAATGAAAGAGTGGACTCAGGAAGGGGAAATCTTTGTGGTGAATTGGGGTTTCCAAGACTCTGGAGATGTGCTTCATGACCTTGGAATCAATATGGAGATGCCAACTTTCCTGCCACGTGGTGCCACTCAATTACAAACCGAGAATGCTAATTGCTCTCGACTTGTTACAAAGGTAAACGAGAGAGGTTGTAGTAATGGTATTATTAATACATGTATATGAACATTAGATGCTTTTCATGTTTTAAAAATCTTTTATTACAAAATGTATGACATATGACTTTATATATACGTGTCATATTTTTTTTCCTTTAACCCCAAAAACATTATTTACAGATCAGATGGGTGGTGGAATCCGCCAACAGTAGAATTAAATCATGGCGGTTGCTTGATAAAACCCTTCCAAACACACAGATTCTAAGTATTGGGGATTATGCGCAGATCAATTGCGCCATATGCAATAAGTTCAGGCCTCGTCTAAGTAATGGAATATATGAAAAAGATATCGAAATAGCTGCTTAAATGCAACTCTTGGCAAGGTCGTCAAATGAACTTCAAACGTTCGTTAATGTCCCTGGTAATTATTTTCAACTAATATTAGAATATCTATAATTTATAAAAACAAGTTATACAAAACCCATGTAATTCATTATCTTTATAGGATTAGACTGAAGATCCTACAGATGGACCCCTATCGATGCCACGGAGGCGTGTCAATCATTCCCTAAATTGACTGAGGATGAAATTAGGGAGTTAACACTTGGTGACTAGCCCGCTCCTACACTCAAGAACATTGCAGCTCTGATGGCACGTACGAAATTTTGGTAAGTGGTGAAGTGCCAAACATAGTCTCAGCAAAAATACAGAGTCGACATATTTCAGCCAAACACTACAAGTTATGGATTTCACATGACGAGATTCTTGTAACTGGATGGTCCTGCACATGCAAAAAAAATGGCAGCCGAGTGGTTGGAATGTGTGCACATATAACAAGTGTTCTGTGGTATTTGTCATACCAGCGACATGAGGCAGGGCCGCTCAAAACTATTCCAAACTGGGCGGATTCCATTGAGGATGCAGCAAGAGATCCAGTGATAGATGAATCCGACAGTGATGATCCGGAAGAATGATTGACTGGTCGATGCACACTAGTTCCTGGTCGTGTACGTTTTGTTGCTGTAAAAGCGCTCTTGTTCATTATTATAAATGTAGTATTTTTGAAATCATAGAAACATTTCAACTTATATTATGCCTTTTTATGTCATAATTCATGCTTCTGTTCATTCTATTTTACAGGTTTGCATGTATTTTCAATGCATTGTTTTCATTTTCATTATAAAAGCGTTTTCTTTTTTCCATAAAACTGTTTCAAATGACAAATAAAAATGTACATTAAACAAACAAATGGAAAACACCAAATGGTATCATTTATCATTTCGTGTACTTCAGGTATCTGCTATATATTTTATTGTCCCAAGCTTTCGCGAAAGCGAGGGGACATTAAATTTCATTCGTCTGTCCGTCTGTCTGTCAGTCCTTCCGTCCGTCACAAAAACTTTAACCTTGCCCACAACTTTTATTTTAGTGGAGCTATGACTTTCAAATTTCATATGTGTATTCCTTGTGAAAAGACCTTTCTTTTGGTACAACCAAATTTGACCTTTTGACCTTGGAGTTTGACCCACTTTTACATTAATTCCAAACTTTTTCTTTGGCCATAACTTTTGAAAAGTAGGTACTAGGACTTTCATATTTCACATATGTATTCTTTGTAGCAAGACCTTTTATTGGATACCAACAACTTTGACCTTTTGACCTTAGAGATTTCCCTACTTATGAAAAAACTTTAATATGTCTAGGAGAGTTAGACTTGCACATCAAATATTTAATTACATTATACTGGATAAGACTCCAGTTATAGAGGTTTTTATGAGGTTGTGAAACACCAGAGATTTTGTGAAATGTTGAACAGTATTGTTTTGTTTCTGTGTCCTGTAAAATAAATTTATAAACTTTCAATGGAGTTCTTTACTTGTCGAAGACAGTCCAGTTAGCGCATCCGCACGTTACAAATATGTTTCCATTTTTTAAAATTTTCTTTATGTGTCTAAGTTTTTTTCTAAAATCTAAAACATGTAAAACAATAGTATAACATCTAAGTTTTCTACGTCTTCCGATTCTGAAATAATTCATTTTATTGCTGTTTTGACTTTATTGGATACAGTCAATGAGCAGGCACGTAGTATCCGGGGGGGCCAGGGGGGGCCTGGCCCCCCCACTTTTTCCCCCAACATTACCTTTACTATAGAAAATGTCTATTGAAAAGGTGGTTGGCCCCCCCACTTTTTACCACAGTATACACATAGCAAGGAAATAAAGGAAAAAATTGGAAGTGAAAGGAAGTTTGCCTTGAAAAAAGTTGGCCACTAACCCCCCCCCC
>PRKT01000017.1:195862-212726 GCA_003671525.1 Saccostrea glomerata | reverse complement strand
GTGTCAACTAGCTGCAATAATGTAGCCCTCTCCTTTTTTTTGGAGGGGGGGGGGGAGAGGGCTACAACTCCGTAGGATCTCCGTAATGGTGCAAAGCGGGAGCGAATACGGATTTCGGCTCAAATTGTCAGTAAACCGCAATTTTATTTACATGTCTTACCTTGACTTCCAAAATGTAGTTATCTCAGACATAAATAGATCCAAATCTATACAGAACAAACCATAAATCAGTATTTTTCGTGTATGTCAACATCAAAACTTAAATTTATCCGCCATGTTTACTGACCTTGACAGATTTTATTTTGGTACAGCCAATGAGATTAGGGAGCGGATTCTTTGGTAATTACGTTATTTTAAGCCTAAATATCGCTGTTTGCTAAAAAAAAAATGACACATTGAATGATTTTATTTATCGATGTTTAGTGTTACTATTCATCACAATTATTTATAAACATCGACATTTGCTTTATTGACTTATTCTAAATTTCAAGCGCAAGTCTCAGTACGTCACGCGTGAACTGTCATGGCTGCTGAAAAAGGCGAACAGATTTATTTTACATGGTTTTCGCGTTTAACGAGTTATGATGTCGACAGGGAATAAAAATTTCGTCTTATTAGAAGTAAGTTGAATGTAAAAAGAATTTATTCTGCCTGCAGTCGCCCGTATTAAAAAATATTTTCAGTGTGCGCGAAAACTTTTTTCAGCACTAGCCCAATCGGGCTAGTAATGAAGAACAATTACTAGCCCGAATCAGATTTTGCTAGCCCACATACTTTACAACATGAATACATAACTAAGAACATTCAAGTGATAATCTTTTATTGTGTTAATTCATTTCCATTTCCACTTCATAGTTCAAAATGTTCTTTCCCACTGTGTTTTCTGACAATTCATTGTCAAATTCAGTCTCGCTTTCTTCACTTTCTTCCTCAGTCTCACTCTCTTCAAATTCTTCTTCCTCACTGTCTGTCTCCTAAAAATATTCAAGACAAATGTACAGATGGAAAATAAGATATTCAGTTGCACAGTGCAAGGAAACACTTCATATAAATTTACCAGAGCTTGAGTCATAGATGTGCCTGGCTGTGGCTCCTCTGATGTGCCTGGTTGGGGCTCCTCTGATGTGCCTGGTTGGGGCTCCTCTGATGTGACACTGTGTTTTGTGACATTTCATTGTCAAATTCAGTCTCGCTTTCTTCACTTTCTTCCTCAGTCTCACTCTCTTCAAATTCTTCTTCCTCACTGTCTGTCTCCTAAAAATATTCAAAACAAATGTACAGATGGAAAATAAGATATTCAGTTGCACAGTGCAAGGAAACACTTCATATAAATTTACCAGAGCTTGAGTCATATCTGTGCCGGGCTGTGGCTCCTCTGATGTGCTTGGTTGGAGTTCCTCTGATGTGCTTGGTTGGGGCTCCTCTGATGTGTCTCCCTCAGGCTGGACATCCACATGCATATCTGTTTCTTCATCTAGTGCTCTCTTTTTAGAACTGCAACTTCTACTGTATGTAAGTTTTCTTTTCCTGATTGGGGCAACCTTAAAAGTAAGTAAACATGAAAAATATCAATTTATCACTCTCAATAATCAGTCACAATAAAGGAATAAGACTCCAACTATAACCAATTTTAATAAACAGGTACCATCCATCTTTCAATGGCCTTTGTTGGATCAAAATCCTCAATGCACTCTGAATGAATTTCCACTTGTAAAAGGTCATTAAGGGTTTCAGTTCGCAACTTTCCCCTCCTTTTGGACTTGGTCAGCTTTGATCTACTGAATGTAGTTTCATTGTTGACACTAGTTGGAGGCAGGCTGAGAAGAAAATCGATTACCATGGAGATATTGGCAACCCCAGTGTCTCTGGAAACCCTGAAGATTTTCTCCCAAGTGCACTCCAGAGGAGTTTTAAACCTAAGTATATTTAATTAAAGATATATTAATGATCTTTTACTCATCTTAAACATTTAGTTATATACTGGTACTACTTTCAAACTTTTCAATGATTTTTCATTCTTACTGCCTATATATATATGACTTTAATAGGTTCCATTCTTCAATCATTTCTCCATCTGGAATTGTGTCTGGTATCTTTGTTCTACCCATTTTTGCCACTGTTTCAACTTGTTCATTGCCAAAGTCTAAATCAGTATCAAAGCAGTTCATTATTACCTATACAAGGAATTAAGTCAAAATTTAAAACTTCAGTTGGTCAAGAGTAAATAAATACATTGTATATAATCACAGAAGAGATATGTTAGCAACAAACAACTAAACAAAGGTTAGTTAAAAATAATCAACAGAAAAAAATAACACCAATTATGGAAGAAACAACAAGATGTTTCAATAAAAAACCTAAGATGTCTTCTTTGTCACTAGAAGCTGGCCAGTTTTTAAAGGATGTAATACTACTGGCATCCAAGACATCTGTCTGTGGAAATCTGTTTTCAAGTGCACATACTAGTTTGTCAACTAGCTCTGTCTGGTAAGCAGTTGAGGCTCTATTCCTCAGAGACTCACCCTGATAAATACTTTTCTGAATAACCTCATCTATCTCTCTGAAATCCCTAAAATATCCATAGTATAATTACATCTCAATAAAATAGGAACCAGTAAAAGTGTTATTTTTCTTTTTGTTACTTACTTTGTTCTGTAGAGCTGCAACACATCTTTTGTGGCAAATATTTGATGCATTCCATCAGCAAGTGTACACTCTGACCTCTGCAGACTCAAAGAAAGGCGTATCAAAGGCTTTATAAGTTCCTAAATCAAGTAAATATACAAGCTCCAACAAATATTTAAAGTTTAAAATAGTTAGTACTTTCCTATTCCATATAATGAATATGATATAGTTTGAAGTTATTTACATTCAACAGAAGAAGGAAGACCACAACTGATTTGTCTGCCAGAATCTTTGATAAACCTTCTGCTTTTGGTGTTGAGTGGGAATTGTTATCAAGATGGAACTTGAAAGCCTTGTAGCCTCTCAAGATAACATCAACAGCTCTCTGCAAGTGAGGCAACCATCGAGTTCCTCCTACTCTTGTAGGCAAAATTTGAGTCATCTCTAGAGCCTCAAATGACCTTTTCAGGCTTCGTTTTTGTTTAGGACCTTTCCTGTACATGTAATACAACCCTATGAAAAAGAAATTGAGAACATGAAAAAATGATATACAAATATGGATATTGATACAGGTGTGTATATACATGCACACAAACTTGCCTAAAAGGAGGGTCATGCTCCTTTCATACAGCTTTGGGCAGGCCTGTTTTATTGCATCTCGAAATGCAAGCTCAAGCCGATGGGCTAAGCAGTGAATGACTATGACTCCTGGATGGTCTTTTTTCACAAGAGCAGCTACACCATTTCTACTTCCTAATAAAGATTAAATGATGATTTTAAAAAAAAGCATATACTATGATATCTAAAAACAATGAATTTTTCTGTTTAATGAAAATGTGTCTTATGTTAATCATTAAATTGAATATACCTTGCATATTTGATGCTCCATCTGAGCAAAATCCAATGACTTTATGCCACCACATGGAAAACTGCCCTTTGATGAAATTGAATATGTCATTGGAGCAAGCTGACTTGGATGTACCCAAGCAAATAAGTTTCTCATATATTTTCCCATCAATGCAAGTCCTTAAATAAAGTGACTCATACTCATCACCCATGAAATCTGAGCTGCCATCACAAGTGAAGCTTATAAACTTTGTTCTTTCAAAAATGTCACTAGTCTCTGCTCTGGAAATGTCTGCTATACGTTTAATAAATTCTGGTGCTTTTTTTTCATTTAAATAAGTCAAACCAACATCAAGTCCTTTTGCTTGGTCAAGCTTGCATAACCAAGGGTACGTTTTAAATGAAAGATGTTTTTTTGCCACGGCATGGGCATTCCGGAACAAAATACTCAAATTTTTAAACTCGTGACTCTTCAGTCGTCGAAGCGCTTTACCGGCGTCCGAATTTTCAACTGATGCCCTTGTAAAAACTGATGCAGCGTATATATGAGGTTTAGACAGCTCATGGGCCACAACAGCATCGATACGGAAGTTTTCAGATCCAGTTGTGAATTTGTTTTTGTTTTTCACGTGTATGCAGTAAGTACAAGTCATGGTCTTTTTCACCTCGTCGTATTGCAGCCAAGGCCGCCCCTCCTTCCACTTGTTTAGAAATTCTCTTGTCCTTTTTACTTCATATTTCTTTTTAACTTCTGTCACATTCTGTGGGCGCTTTGTTTCTTTATTGTCTCGCTTAAACCAGTCCAAATTCATATTGATAGACATAACGCAGCCATAACCGGAAGTAAATGCTGATGTGTATTTTATAAACCCAAACTGTACAGAGAAGACCGATTACCGAAAGTTCTCGACACGCTTAAACAAAAGAAACCCACGCACATGTAAAAAGAAAGGAAACAATAAGAATTCTTATACTTATTTTATTACTTTTAAAGATTTATCAACAAATAAATGTAAAATGCATGCAACTTTTCACTAGACCGATCGGGCTAGTGCTGACCTACATTCTACTAGCCCGATCGAATTTTTACTAGTGTTCGGGCATCGGGCTAGTCCTTTTGGCGCACACTGTATTTTTGCACCATTACGGAGATGATGTGGAATTGTAGCTCTCTCCAGAAAATGTCAGATTAAAAAAAATCGGAGAGGGCTACATTATTGCAGCTAGGTGTCAACAAGCATCTGTGTTTTGTAAATTGTAGAGAAATTCACTAATAAATATATAAACTTACTGAAGGTTTCCGCCCTAAAATAGTAAAAATGATCAGTGATATTTCAGGGATAATAATCTGTTATATGTAACTTATATATCACTAAATCTTAAGCTCATGCTAATAGATATACAGACAGCGTATTTAGAGATACAAAGGGAGATGGCGAAATTAAACTTGGAAATGAAATTGTGAAACAAAAAACAATGATTTTAAATATTTATAAAATGATTTCAAATACATTTATATATAGAGAGAGAAAAATTCGCCCCTTTCGCCCTAACTTCATTTGGGCGAACTTTAAACTGGGTAGATGATCAATTCAAAAAAGACAGTATAATTTCTTAAACAAATTTTGACTGGGCGAATTTAAATATGGACAAAATTGTTTGCAAGTGTGGAAGGGCGAAAAAAAAACCGATATACAGTACTTAATCACTTTGACAATGTCTTGTTTTTCTTTTAAGCCCGAGGAACTTAGAGATGAAACTTTAAATTCCGGGGAAGAAGATGTAGTCCCAGAGGAGAAAATCACAACTGGAAGACAACTACTGGCAACCATCAAAAGCAGAATTAAAGAGGAAAAGATTTTGTATTTGATAGTAGGAGATTGTATAAGACGTCGCGCACAGAATACGAGCTGATTTGATTACGTCAAATTATCCATTTTTGTTGTTATTGCATACGTCGTTTGAGAAAAAAATTAAAAATTAAATGTGTAACAAATTAGACTAGACATCCAATTCTTTATTAAAATCAATCCGAAACTCAAAAGATTAATTTTTTTCAATATCATAATAATAGGTATCCAATGCATTTAAAAGTCTGCAGTGTGCAAAATCGATGAAAAATATACTGCGTCAACAACAAAAATAGACTAAATATTTTTTCTCAATATATTATATATTATAATAGATATTCAATGCATTAAAAGTTTTGTGACCTTTTAAAAACTTTTTGCAGTGCAATAAAGTATAAAGTTGTGCTGTTGCCATGGTTTGAGGAGGAGTGCTGAAAAAGTATTTATCTTTATTAGCATCTATTTAACTAAATTCAAAAAATTTTTAAAAAACACGGGGGGTACTTGCAACCCTCCAACCTTTTAATTTAACATAAAATATTTTATTATTATAATAATTTAAAAAGTCATCGAAAGGTATAGTCATATACGTTCCCATGCCCACATTTTTTTGTAGCTTAAATTTGGTTTGTTTATGAAGCAAGAGGCCCATGGCCCATATCGCTCATCTTAGCACTGTGGCTAGGAAAAAAAGAAGCAAAAATCAATCCAGTTTTGAAAAACTTAAATGGATGTGGTCTCAACCTGCCCCTAAAAACAGAATGAGGATGCTTTGAATTAACTTAAATCTACAAAGGAAGTATAAATATTTCTATGGCTTACAGTGGGTTTTTTCCATATAAGTCTGTGAGTTTCATTTTTGCCCCACCCTAACTCTGGGGGTCAAGATTTGAACAAACTTGCGGATGCTTCCGTATAAATATTAATGGTAAATCATGGCTTTGTTACTTTTGAGAAGATTTTCCTATATATTCCCATGTAAAATTTGGATCGTCCATTTTGAACCCCCGGGGGTCATAATTTGAGCAAACTTGAATCTACACTACCTAAGGATGCTTCGATGTAAATGTGACCAATCAAAACTTTGTTATTCTTGAGGAGATTTAAAAAGATTTTTCCTACATATTCCCATGTAAAGCTTTGATCGTCCAATGTGGCTCCACCCAACTCATGATTTGAAGAAAGTTAATTTTACACTATCTGTAATGCTTCAACATTAGTTTCATCTTACTCAACCCAGTAGTTCTTCATATGAGGATTTTTAAAACATACCACCAGAGAAGAAGGTATGGTTTTAGCTTAATCATGCCCTAAAAATTTAATGTTTTCTAAGAGTTTTGAAACTGGCTTAAATATTAGTCGAGTTTATGACTGTGATAGATCAAAAAAGAATATGACATAAAAGAGTGCCATTCTGGAAATATGACGTCATTAATTTGATGCATTTCTCTATTCTTAACAGAAAGGGCCTCAAAATGATCCATTTCAAGGGTAATTTTCCTTCAGAAAATAGTCTCCACAATCGTCGCCCACTATAATTTTTGGATATGTTGTGCACAGTCCAATAAAAAACCATATATCTTAAAATCTTTGTGGGGATGCCTGTGGATTGATTGATTGATTGATTATTGTTTTTTTACGCCGAGTCGGCAATATTTCAGCCATATTTCGGCAGAGAAATTTAAATACTGTATGAACGGTTTTGAAAGTTTTGGATTTCTCTGGCGGCCCCCAGTGAGCCTACTCTTTTTCGAACTCCAGAGAAACGATCTTTTGCGTGCCAAGGGGGTTGTTATCCTTGACACGGGGCACCATTTAACGTCCCATCCGACGGACTTTGAATTTAAAAATAAAAACAGTTAAATACAAATATACAAAGATAATAATGTTTATAAAAATATTGACATTTAAATCTTATTGTAAAAATCTGTTTCTTGCAGGTATTGTAAAATAGCGCTAGGAGTTACATTTGCAAAAAGATCATGCATCGTTTTTACACCATTAAAAAGTTTATTTCGAACAGGTGAAAAATCAGAACATTCTAAAAGTATATGATTTAAAGTTATGGCACAGTCACAAGATATGCATTCAGGTTGATGTTCTCCGCTCATTAAATAGGAATGGGTAAATCTTGAATGTCCAATTCTTAATCTTGAAATAATAACTTCGTCCTGACGTTTCAGACCGAAGTCGGATGATTGATTAACTTTGTTTTGTATTGAATACAATTTATGACCATCACAAAAATCCCAATATATTTGCCAAAGAGAATTTACATAAAGTTTCACAAAGTACTTAAGATCTGTGTAGGGAATTTTAAAAGGTACGATTTCATATTGAAGAGCAGATTTTGCAGCACTGTCAGCTTTGTTATTGCCCTGAATACCAATATGACTTGGAATCCAACAAAATTCAACATTTTTACCTTGTTTAGCAAAATGATGGAACTCATTTGTACGGATGATCAATGTTCATATTGTGTATGGACTTTAAACATGAAAGCGAATCTGAAAATACTGTAAGAGTTTTTATCCGAGGATTTAATATATTCAAAAGCAAGTTGTATAGCTTTAGCCTCCGCTGTAAAAATTGTCGCTTCGTTTGGAAGTCTTACGGAAAAAACATTTTTATTGATAATTGCAGCGGCAGCAACCCTGTCTTTATCCTTTGATCCGTCTGTGTAAATTTCTGTTGTTGCAGGTTTAGCATTTTTGATTTCAGCTAATTTCTGTTTAAAAACAAGAGGATTAGTCTCTGATTTTTTTAAGTTCGGAAAGGGATGTATTAACTACTGGTTTAATTAATTTCCAAGGTGGTATTTCAGAAAGAGATGTTGATTTTACTATATCTAATGGTAGTTCAGAATCTCTAATGTGATTTTTTAGTCGTAAACAAATTGGTTTTATGCATTTCTTGTTTTTATCATATAAATGTACATTTTGAGGATGAAATACACAGTCATGGGCAGGATTGTCCGTATTCGCTTTTAACTTAATTATGTATTGTAAAGCTAGTTTAATTCTTCTTAATTCCAGAGGTGGCTCATTTGCTTCTACATATAAACTATCTTTTGGTGAAGTTTTAAAAGCCCCCAAGCACAATCTAAGACCTTGATGATGGATTGCGTCAAGAGCCTTTATATAAGAAGTCCTAGCTGATCCATACACAATACATCCATAGTCTAATTTAGATCTAACAAGAGAGCGATAAAGTTTAAGCAGGGTATTTTTATCAGCTCCCCATTTTGTGTTTGCTATAACTTTAATAATATCTAGTGCTTTTAAGCATTTCTCCTTAAGCATCTTTATGTGTGGAATAAAGGAGAGTTTGTAATCAAAGATGACACCTAAAAATTTCATTTCTTTCACTACTTTAATTGGATTCCCGTTTAATTGTAAATGTGGATCATCATGGGTTTTCCGTTTTAAGCAAAAATGCATACAGGCTGTTTTACTCTGTGAAAATTTAAAACCATAATGATTAATATCGGCCCAATTTTGAATTTTGTTTAAGCATGATTGTAATCGTCGCTCAATAAAATTCATATTTTTAGCTTTAAAACAAAGAACAAAGTCATCAACATATAAGCTACCATGCATATCATTTTTAAGTACTTCAACTAAACTATTTATTTTAATACTGAATAAAGTGACTGAAAGGATACTTCCTTGTGGTACACCCATTTCTTGTTCAAAATTGTCTGAAACTGTAGAACCTAACCGCACCTTAAAATTTCGATTATTTAAAAATTCCTTTATAAAATTAGGTAAATATCCCTTGAGGCCAATATCATAAAGATCTTTTAAAATACCAAATTTCCATGTAGTATCGTATGCTTTTTCTAAGTCAAAAAATATAGATACAGCATGTTCTTTTTTAACAAAAGCATCTCGAATATACGTTTCCAGTCGTACTAGCTGGTCAGTTGTACTTCGGTTTTTCCTAAAACCACATTGTATGTTTGTAAGTATGTTATTGGTTTCAAGAAACCATATTAAGCGTTCATTGATCATCCTTTCCATGGTTTTACATAAACAGCTTGTTAATGCAATTGGTCGATAATTGTTAGGGTCTGCATGGTCCTTTCCAGGTTTTGGAATAGGAATAATTGTAGCTTGGTTCCATGAAGATGGAAATTGACCTCCCTTCCAGATCATGTTAAAAATGTGCAGAAGACACTCTTTACTTTCTTTAGGTAGATGTTTAATTAATTGATAATGTATTTGATCCGGTCCTATAGCTGTATCGTGAGATTTATCTAAAGATTTTTGCAACTCATCAAAAGTAAATGATTCATTATAACATTCTTTGTTTTCAGAAGTAAAATCTAATGTTTTCTTTTCTTGTTTATTTTTAAATATTTTAAAACTGGGCCTCATATTGTTTGTAGAAGAGTTATTCGAAATTGTCTTAGCTATTTCATTTGATATTTCCTTCTTATCCGTAATTATTTGATTTCCAACATTAAGATGTTGATATTTTTCCGAACCCTTTCCTTTTATTTTTCTTATTGCGTTCCAAACTTTATTGATTGAAGTGTGTGAATTTAAGTTTGAAACAAACTTTTTCCAGGACTTTCTTTTATTAAAATTAATAGTTCTGCGGTCTTTTGCTCTAAATACACGGAAGTTGCTTAAATTTGTTGATGTAGGTAATCTATTAAATAATCTTTCAGCTTTTTTACGTGCTTTTATCGCTTCATCGCATTCTTCTGTAAACCATGGTTTTTTAGTTCTTGTAGAATTTGTCGAGGTTTTAGGTATACAGTCATTTGCAATATTTAATAGTATATCAGTAAAACTTTGAATAGGATCAGGATGGTTTTCAAAATTTTCAACCAAAATATTTTGTAAGCATAAATTTTCAAATTTATTCCAGTCAGCCTTGTTTAATTTCCAGTTTTGAACATTGTTATTTTCGGAGGATTTAGTTACTGTTATAATGATTGGAAAATGATCACTCCCACATAAGTCATCATGCACTAACCAATTTAAATCTAGGAGTAGAGAAGGATCTACTAAACTGATATCTATTGAGGAATAGGAGCCATTTCCCGGATGGAGATAGGTATTTGAACCGTCATTAAGTATACACAGATTATGATGCGATATTATATCTTCAATTATTTTACCTTTATCCGTGATTTTGTCACTACCCCACAGCGGATTATGGGCATTAAAATCGCCAACAATCAGAAATGGAGAAGGGAGTTGTGTTATTAGCTTTCTGAGGTCTAAAGGTTGTAATTGATAGTGAGATGCAGATGCAGGTGATGAAGATTTGCCTTCGTCATTAGATGCCAAAGGTGCTTCAGATGAAGTAATCTTCATGAGAAAATCTTTCTCAGAGACTTGGGTAGATGCTTCCTTCAAAGAGGATGCCTTAACAACAGTTGCGTACGTCAATTGTGGTTTAGGGACACTGTACAAATTCACTAATTTTTTAGCCTCTGGATAAGGTATTTTGTTCTCAGTTTTAACTTTTTGGATTTCTTTTTCTTTTTTCCAGATGGGGCACTGTTTTGAAGACGCCATGTGTTCTCCCTTACAGTTCTTACATTTTGGAGTATTTTGACAGGTTTTGCCATCATGCCCGTCCTCACCACACCTGAAGCATGCTTCAGATCCTTTACAGTTCATTTGCCCATGTCCAAATCGTTGACATTTAAAACATCGCAAAGGATTAGGTACAAATGTTTCGATTTTCATTTGGTACAGTCCAACTTTAATATTGGTTGGGACATTTGGAACACAAAAGGTCAACAGGTAAGTGTTTGTTGGTTCAACAACATCATTACGTATTTTTGTGAATCGTTTCACAGAGATCACTCCCTGGGATTCCAATTCATGTTGGATTTCCTGTTCAGGAATGCCGTCCAGATCGTGATCCCTGTCAAACAAAATGCCTTTGCTCTGGTTGAGTCCACTGTGAATTTTTCCAACTACAGGGATGTCTGCCAACATTTTTAGAGCCAACAAAGAAGTTGAATGTTGTTTCTTGGTGACTTCAATAAGAAGAGCACCAGATTTCAACTTTTTAACAGATTTTGGTGTACCAATAATGCCTTGTATTCCCTTTTGTATAAGAAAAGGTGAAACCTTTGTGAGGGGCTTTGAAGTTTGGTCTGAAAGCTGTGCTTCAAGTGTGATAAAGCGAGGCCAGTGTTCAACAACAGAGTTGATTTGTTCGTCATTAAAAGAAATTTCAAGTCCTGATGGGTAGCAACGTTTTTTGGAGTTTGAAGTAGCCATGGTTAGAAGAAAAATGTTCGGAATCCTTGCTCCCCGCCCGCCTTGGAGCGCCAACAAGGGCGATATCTAATCAAACGGATATCCAGTAAGTCAGACACCAAGAGGATACAAAGAAACTATACTCAGACATTAAATGCCTGATTGACCCTGAGCCACCGCTTGATATATAAATATCAACATGGAAACGTCGGCGTATTGGGAAGCTGCAATCTGAATCAGATATTTAAAATAAAAATGCAAAACATCAATACTTAGGCATGTAGATATAATCAGCTCGGCGTGACCAGCCGATTGATCAAGTCGGGCCAAACTTGACCTCCCGTCTAGATGAATATGAGGCCAAAGTGGAGTGTTGGTCCATCAGGTGCATTACACCAAGCACCCGCAGACCTCAGCCACCAGGATCCCCTTCTCCACCAACACGGGTCGCTACCCACGGCAAACAGGTTGCTCCATTTAGTCGCCTCTTACGACAAGCAAGGAGGTGCCAGGGACCTATTCTTATCACCCCGGGTCCCCACAGGGGCGATGCCTGTGGAGAATATTATCTTAAAGAAAATTTCATTAAAATTGGTGTCTTCTGGTACTTTTTAAGAAAATACGGGAAAATGCACAGGTTTATGACGTCACAATTAGCATTTATAAATGCATGTGAGAAAAATAATTGGTACGTTTTTTTTTTTACATGAAATTTCTATGATTCAGAAAGCATGAGTTCTCATCTTTTACTTCAGTTTCATTTTTAAGAAAATCACATGGTAAGAATTGTATTGAAACCATACCTTGTTCTTTTCACTATTTCTTGATTTTCTCCCTTGAATGAGGACATAACCCTTTATTTGAATGAACGTGAATCCCCTTAACCAAAGGATTCTTTGTGGCAAGTTTGGTTGAAATTGGCCCTGTGGTTCTGGAGAAGTCGAAAATGTGAAGAAAAAATTACAAACGAACAGACAAATTATTATCAGAATAACTCACTTGAGCTTTCAGCTCAGATGAGCCAAATAGTTGGAAATTCCACCACCACCACCACCCCTTCCACCACTGATTTCGAAATAGAAATTAGAGATATTTCTTTTTTGGAAAACTGATATAATGTATTTCACCACATCTAGGCTCCACCCGTCATCAAATGGGTTGAAGATGACAACATTGGTGAGAACACTGATTGCGACAATGTTGGCGACTATGTTGAAGAGAAGAAACCAAAACATGTTGGGGTACGTTTCTATTCAAATGAAATGATCTCATATCAGATTTGCTGACTTGCTTTCTTTTAATCTTCCAATAATTACATGACGTCGGAATTCACACTTGGTGTCTTTTTATAACTGATGTTTACCATTTTAAAAAAAAACCTTTCCTTTAAAAACGTATTTCAGAAAATAAAGAGACTGAGGAATTTTCTCCGCAGATTATGCTGTTGTTTTGGGTAAGTGGAGGGGAAAAATGTTAAACCTTGTATCCTCTTTAGTGTCAGATTACACTTGTGTTCGTTCAAGTCAGTTTACATTATAAGTATACTATCCAAACAGCGTAGTAATTTTTTCATAACATGTATATAAACCGACATTCAACATTGCAAATAGGGGAAAAGGCATTATCTTGATCTTTTCGTATAATTTGTTATCAAAGCCATCGAGTGTTAATTAACATTACCTTCAATTGTAGGAAAGGCAATGAAGACTGAATGCTGCCATCTAGACGTCCGAGTTTTAATTTTTTTTCCGTTTTTGAATTTTATTTTCTAGTATTCATTTATTTTTGTCTTTGGAAACCAAAGAGAAGACACCCGAACTATTTTACCCTGTATCTTGGTTTATCACTAAGTTTGTTTCTTTCCTTCTCTTTCGGTCATATCTTAAAAAATTTTCAGAATGTAAGCTACAGAGCAGAGAAAAAGCTCTGTGGCATACATTGCTGAATCATCTATTGTAAATTATCCTTTGGCTTCTTTTATCTGGCAACAAGGTAGGCGAGATAGATCGTTCTACTAAGTTATCAGAGCAAAATTACTTCACGACTTTTGGAACTTTCGACCAACCAGGAAACACCCATTCTTATATATAAAGGAATGGGACTTCCGTTTCCTTTCAAAAACTGTAAATTGTAATAGATACATCCATTCAGAGGTGTTTGAAAGCTCCGTTGTCTTCTCTTTTTAAAATTCTATTACAATTTTTCGTAACATCAGTAAATTACAAAGCAACAATAGACTCTGTTATTTTTGAAAAGCTAGTACTTTTATATATGTAAAGCGATAGACATGTATCACGGAAGAGACAGAATTTTGTGTTTCTTGAAAATGGAAAACAATGGCGTTAATTAACGCCGATTGGAATTAAGAGCAAGAAGAATCAGAAATGAGTCTTACAAACAATCCCGGCTTTTGATAGCACATACCTGTCAACTCTCCCGAATTTATCGGGAGTCTACCGATTTTTAACCACACCTACCGACTGTCTACCGAATTTTTTTTTAACTGCCGTTTCTACCGATTTTGAAAAAATCCGGATTTTTTACCTACTTTGGTTCGTAAAATACCGACTAGTCAACACAAAAATGGAGGTCAACATGCTGTGTTATCGGTAGCTAATCTGTTTATTGCCACTGATAACAGGTAATCAACAAGGTGTCAACTGTGCTAGCAGATGTAATTGCAGTTGTAATTGCTCCTTATTTTCATTAAAAGTGTATATTATCAAAGGCAGAGATGCCAGATGTGAAAATTTTTACAGAACATGACGGTAAATAACGATATGGAAGTACTTGATACTTTGCTGCAAATAAGTTTACAAGTGCCTATGACAAAACTATTTCTCCATAAACAATACAGTGATCAGGAAAGATGTAGCTACAGTACTCTATTATTATTTGACAAGGAGAAGGAAACAATTTCATGGAAGCTATTATAAATGAAGAGTCTAAAGATTTCCCCACAGATTTTGAGATTCAATGTCAGTAAATCCTGCATCAACATCAGCATATAACAGCCCCTGAAACTACAGAGCAACAAGACAGTGTCTTTAGAAGACTTCTTTAAATTTACAAAGCTAAACAGGGTAATACATTTCTAAAATTAAAATATAGAATTAGCACATTAGAACATTACTAAAATAAACTATTATATTTAAAAATTTAAAAAAAAACTGATATATGTTGAGATTAAAAGAAAAAAAAAATACAGGGTCCATGTATTTCATTCATACTTGATTACACTTTATTTTAAGAATATAAGCATGAAGTTTTGACAATTATTTCAATTTCAGATCTTTAAATCCAGGACACAACTCATGTTCCTTAGACTTAGTGAGAAAAATCCTATCATACATCTATTAAAAGTGAAACTCAGACTGTATGCAGAACCTTATTAATTTTTCTAATTGCCAAGTTAAACTACACCATTTGCCATGAATATTATATAAATGATGCTCTTATGGACAGACAGAATAGATAGTGAACATAAATTTTTATATATAATTTCTAAATTTAATCACATTGTACAAGTTTCTAAACAATGTATGAATAAACAGTAAATTTTATGAATTAATGATAATGATAATATTAATAATAAAGTTTTATCTTGTTAGTTGTTTATTTTTGTTCTATAAACAGTGAAATGCGCGACTTTTTGTATTTGCAAAAGGTCGTCGCGCGTTTTCTCCCCCGAAAAATTTTGGCCATGTTGACAGGTATGGATCCGGCGCCATTATGAAAGCTGGGAAATCGTCGCCTTCAACTGGAGCCCGTTCTGACGTTTTCCTGGCATGTAAAATATTAAAATAGTAAAAAGGCCAGGAAAACGTCAGATATTTCGGACTACACTAGGCCTAGCAGTTGGAGTTGAATTCTGAATAATTACTATATTTGTTCATTGACAGCAATTGAGAGCTACTTTTCCAACGATATTTTTACGTATACTTTAGAACACAACATTGGTTCATCATCTATCTTTCCCTTCATAATTCTAGATCAGTAGATGCATTTTTAAATTGTATATTTTATACACCTCCCAACCATTGAAAGTCGTCTCTACAAGTGATAAACTCGCTTGAATTAGAATTTTCTGCAATCCCTCCGAGAATTCAAATCAAGCCAGTTAATCACATGTAGAGGCGACTATAAAGGGTTGATAGGAGGATCAAATATATATATATATAGGTTTAAGAATGTGTCTGGAATTAGCTGGTGAAAGGGAGATGATTAACTAAAGCTGGACAGTGGAGAAATTCTCCTAAAAGTGTGCAAAAAGTCTCCCCCATAAATTTTGCATTACAAGATCTGGAGCATTATGGTCAAAGACAAATATATACCATTACGCTACAGTTCTGCAGCTAACAAAATGCTAGATTTAAATAAAATTTTCTTGATTATATATGTTTATATCATGCATGTCTTTGTGTAAATTTCGATCATATACTAGACTAGAGGTGGAATCAAGAGTGGGAAAAATCTGCACAGGAGCCAAATGTAACCATTTCAAATCTTAATGATCAATTCTGTAAATGCCAAGATGCATTCATCAAAATTTCATTACCGGGGGTATTTATCAATTCTTTATATAAAAAATATCAATTTTATTTTATAATCAGAGAGCCATCAAACAAGGCAAGCAAGTTTGTTTGGATTAAAGTTCAGCAGGTGCTTGAAAATCAAGTGCTGGGCCTGCCCCCTCCCCCCAATGGATTTTACATGCCAAAAATTTAAACTAAAACAACTATCTGGTATAACATTAAAGTTTACTCATTTCTTTATCTTTTAGAAAGACTTTATCTTTCAGATGGCAAGAACTAAGCAGACGAGCAGGCAGAATTCAAACAGAAATTCTTATCCACGGGCAACATTTCAACCAGTGAGTGTAATGTCATTAGCAGTCAGGGGTGTGATTGAAATCCATCATTTTTAAAAATGATGATTTTCAGTCATTAAATTGATTTTTAATAATGATGGAAATTCATCATTTTTTAGTAAAATGATGAAAAACAGTCATTTCTATTTTGAAATTTATTTTAGAAATAGAGTTATCTCTGATATTAAAAATGACTGTTTTTCATCATTTTTTATCAAATTGTTAGGTCTGGGCGCACTTAATTATCTCATTAGTTTTACGGGGCGCACTAAATTATTTTGGTTTCAATTACTTGTCAAGATGTTTCTCTACACAAGGGTCTATGGCAGGATAGTGTACTATATCTAATTACTGTAGTAAATGGGATGGGAAAATTGACTTGAGAATGGAAATATGATGAAAAGACGTCATATTTACAAAAATCAGAAAATTGTGTACATTAT
>PRKT01000017.1:157654-171389 GCA_003671525.1 Saccostrea glomerata | reverse complement strand
ATCACTTGAAAATTTAGAGAAGAATTGTAGAGCTGAGGTTTTTCTCAAGAACCACAGGGCTTATTTGTACCAAACTTGGCAGGGCTAAGACCCCTTACAAGGGGTGATAATCAATAAAAGAGAAAAATAGGGAGCCACTGGGTCAGAAAAGCTGAAACTTATGTTAAAGCATCCAGGGATTAAGTGTAGATTCTAAATTGTTTAAATCATGTCCCCCTCCCCCTAAGAATAGGCCTAAACCACAATAGGTATTACAAGTAGGAAAATCTGGTGTAGAACAGAATGACCAGTTACTCTGGTGAGTGTTATGGACCATGGCCTTCTTGTATTCATGATCATGATCATAGAGAAAATGAACCGTAGCTACTCTCTTCCTTCAACAGCAACAAGAAAAAATTGCTTTATGGAATGCTTATTTTCATTAACAAAGTTCAAATTCTGAATTATATTTTTTCCAGATTGATGAATGAACCACATGCATTATGTCAGAGGAATCTAGCTGGAGCACCTATTTAGCAGCCAGGACACATAGATGTACCTGTACAGTTGATACAGATAATCTCAACGGCACATTTCTAAATGATGGCCAAAAAATCTAACAAAGACACTGTCAGTTTAAAACTTTTTGAAAGAAATCCAGACCAGAAACAAAGGATATTGATTTTTAAGCTCCTCCAAATGTAAAAGGGGTTTTACTGAAACCAAGACCAGGATACACCACAGGATATTTAATATTACACCCCTTCAACATGAGATTTTGAATTTTGGTTTGCCTATCTAGTCAAGAACATGGATTTTTTGACATTTGATACACTTTATAATGTTATATTGACATTTTTTCAAGATTTCTATATATTTCAGCAAAATGTACATTTACAGATGATTTTTCAAAAATTGCTTTAAAAATACAATTGAAATATTTAGATCATGTCTCATAAATGGTTAATCACAGTTACCACAGAAACCAAATATTTGTTTAAAACAAGAGGCCCATGGGCCACATCGCTCACCTGAGTAACTTGGGTGATGCAGATCTTTTTTAAAGATTTGTTCTATATATATTTCTATGTAAACCTTGGATTCCTTATTGTGGCCCCGCCCTACCCCTGAGGGTCATGATTTTAATAATTTAATATCTACACTACCCAAGGATGCTTCCATATAAGTTTCAGCTTTCCTGGCCCAGTGGTTCTTGAGAAGATTTTTAAAGGTTTGTTCTATATATTTCTATGTAAAACTTGGATTCCTTATTGTGGCCCCGCCCAACCCCCGAGGGTCATGATTTTAACAGTTTAATATCTACACTACCCAAGATGCTTCCATATAAGTTTCAGCTTTCCTGGCCCAGTGGTTCTTGAGAAGAAGATTTTTTTAGATTTGTTGTGTATATTTCTATGTAAAACTTGGGTTCCCTATTGTGGCCCCGCCCTACCCCCGGGGTCATGGTTTTAACAATTTAATATCTACACTACCCAAGGATGCTCCCACATAAGTATATATTTCAATGTAAAACTTGGATTCCCTATTGTGGCCCCGCCCAACCCCCGGGGGTCATGATTTTAATAATTTAATTTCTACACTACCAAATGATGCTTCCACATAAGTTTCAGCTTTCCTGGTCCAGTGGTTCTTGAAAAGAAGAGTTTTAAAGATTTGTTCTATATATTTCTATGTAAAACTTGGATTCCTTATTGTGGCCCCGCCCTACCCTAGGGGGTCATGATTTTAACAATTTGATATCTACACTACCCAAGGATGCTCCCACATAAGTTTCAGCTTTCCTGGTCTAGTGGTTCTTGAGAAGAAGATTTTGAAAGATTTGTTCTATATATTTTAACAATTTAATATCTACACTACCCAAGGATGCTCCCACATAAGTTTCAGCTTTCCTGGTCCAGTGGTTCTTGAGAAGAAGATTTTTAAAGATTTGTTCTATATATTTCAATGTAAAACTTGGATTCCCTATTGTGGCCCCGCCCAACCCCCGGGGGTCATGATTTTAATAATTTAATTTCTACACTACCAAATGATGCTCCCACATAAGTTTCAGCTTTCCTGGTCCAGTGGTTCTTGAAAAGAAGAAAAATATATTTTCATGCATTTACAATAAACTGTGAAAATAATACATGTATGTTAGTCAATAATTATTTTGTATTTTATGGAGATTTTGTGAAGACAATTTATTGAAAAAAGTATTTCCAGAATAATTTGTTACCATGGTTACAAAAATTTATGAGAAATCCACTGGTTTTATCTAATATTTGCAAGGTTTAGGAGAACATTTTCTATCTTATATTATCAATTTTTTTGTGCTTGTGGTATTTTTTCTACAACATACTCTGAAAATGATGTATTTTGGTATTTTCTTGAGAAATGAATTTTTGTGATATTCTGTTGCCATAGTTACAGAAAATTTTTGAAAAACCCATGGGTTTTATTTTGTTTTATTAGAATTAAGAATTTGGTCTTTCTACCCCATGCTTTCAGTTTTCTTTAGCATGTGGGATTTTTTTTCTAACTATGCTCTTAAAAATGATTATTATTGTGAAAAATGAATTTTTGTAACATTTCGTTGCCATGGTAACAGAATATTATTTAAAAAACCCATGGGTTTTGTTTAATTTTATTGAAATTAAGAAAGTGCTCTTTCTATTCCACATTCTCAGATTTCTTTAACATGTAGGATTTTTTCTTACTATGCTCCTAAAAATGGTTATTATTGCGAAAAATGATTTTTGGTGACATTTCGTTGCCATGGTAACAGAATATTTTTAAAAAACCCATGGGTTTTATTAAATTTTATTAAAATTAAGAATGTGCTCTTTCTATCCCATGTTATCAGATTTCTTCTACATGCGGGCCTTTTTCTTAATATGCTTCTAAAATATGTTGAATTTGAAGAAATATTGTGAAAAGTGAATTTTATAAAATGACCTATGTTAAATTGAAATTCAATACCTTTGATAAATCCTATATAGTTTTATCCTTATGGTAATCATTTATCATTTTGTATGTACTTCTCAGGAAAAAAAATTTATTTATGGTACTATCATCAAAAAAGCTCTGTTCCTGTGTTCAATAATAGCTAAATTCACATTTTTTTCAATTTTTTGCTTGGTTGCCATGTGCATTTACATGGTGCATTGTTTCCATGGCAACAAAGGCTGGCCAAAAAAAATTATGTTGTCCAATGATGTTCCCTTGGTCCATGAAGCAACATATTAAAATTTTGTAAAAATCTGAATTGGTCATGAATCACCCCCTGTCTGGTTCTTACAAATAGCTGTACTTAACTAATATCAACAATAAAACCACTAAACACTGTTAAAAAAATGGTTGTAATGAATGAAAATACAATGATGCTCAATCAGAAGTTTGTCGCGGATGTGGCAACCTGCCTCGGAAAAGGAAAGAAATGGAGGCGTACAAGGCGAGGACAATCCCCCGCTCTGAAAAAAGACATTTCTCAATTCTAAAAGTAATATTTTTCCCAAAATTTTATGGTTTATATCATCTTTTACATATCAAATTCTTTATTTCATTGTTTTAATAATTTATCAATAATTTATTTTTCACTCATGTTTTTAAGACATTTGAAAAAGAATAAGCTTCATGTACGATTTGAACTCTCTCCATAGCGCAGGTTTGGCCCAAGACCAACCGCTTTACCCACTACGCTACGAAGTATATGCATTATTGATGTCTCTCAGTGTGATTTAAATGAAGGGGTTTGTTGAAGCGTAATTTTTTTCAGAAAAGTTCGATTTTCACATAGAATGGGTTCAGATTCCTTTATTTTGACAAATGAAATAGATTTCACATTAACGTTTCCATCATTTAAGCGTTCACGAAGAATGGAGACTTGACCAATTAAGGTTCAAAATTCGTTTTTTATAGCTCTATTAAACCCATTTTCCACTAAATATGCTTAAATATTATACTTTCATGTAAATAACTTGAATCTGATTCGTCGAGAAATATTTGATAAAAAACACTACTACCCGCTGAATAATGAAGCCACGCCCTCCTGCGTAGCAACAGTCAACATTGCTTGACGACGGGTGGTATTACAAAAAATAGCGACTGCGCGGAATTTATGCGCGCACGGTTTACTGTAATACAGTGTATGTATTTGTATAAAACATTCAGTATAATATAATAAATATTGCATGTAGTTGAGTGTAACATTGAAAATTTTCACCCCTCGAAAACCATTGTCAACCTCGGCTGCGCCTCGGTTGACAATGGTTTTCTTGGGGTGAAAATTTTCAATGTTACACTCAACTACATGCAATATTTATATACTGTCAACTTTGAAATAAAGATTATTTAATGATAAGTCGTTCAGTAAAATAAAATAATAAAATGTTTTGAAAATTACATTACTGAGAACATAATTTTAGAAAAATATAACTATTTTGTGAATTTTGAAAATTGAGAAACATATTGTCTCAGAGCGGGGGATTGTACACGCCTTATACGCTCTCTTTCTTTGTCGATGTAGAAACAGACACATGCTACAACAATCGCAACCAAACCTGTTATGAGGCAACTAGCCAATCCTTTAGTCCAATAATTGAAAAAATGACAGGTTATACTTTCCTGTTGCCATGGCAACAGCAAATAAAATATGTTCAAAAATTAACAGTTGTAATCATGATGTAAAAACTGTTCTCTAACTTATAATATGGATGAATCCATTTCTTCTAGTGAGACCAACCTTACTAAGAAAATTCACAGTGCCAAATTACTCACCATAAACTTTGTAACGAGTGGCTCGAGTGCCCAAATAAGCAAGGTCGTGAGAGAATTTGGCCAAAAAAATGGTAAAACTATTAAGTACTTTCAGTGTTTTGTACATCGATTACGTACTCTCCAGAAAAAAGTGAAAAGCGTATGTTTTCCAAAACTTCCGTCTGGTTATCAATAAGACATTTTTCAGCAAAACTGGCAACATGTGTTCGTTCTCGGGTTAGATTAGAGCTTGTGCGTATTCAAAAAACACACACTTCTGACACTTTTGCACCCAAAGCACTACTGGCAGTAAAAAAAAACATAATAGACTGATTCAGAGGGTCCCAAACTACATGTAGCTGTTGGGAAAGATCTTTTGTATACCGAGCATACACAGTTTCTGCCATACGGACAGTACTTGGAACTTGCGGCTGAAGACCGTCGAAAGCTAGAATCTGCACTGAGCAAATCTTTGACATTGGAAGTTTTCAATCAAATATCACTTTTGTATACTAAAAATCAATGCGAGAGCCTACATCAAAGAGTTTTTACGTATGCTCCAAAATCTGTGCTGTATAAAGAAATTTTCATTGACTTTGTCATTCGGTCTGCCATTCAGCAACATTTGGAACGGAGATCATCTGTACTTTTGGTAAAATGCCTTAGATTAAACTTTTCAAAATGTGACCCTTTCTTTCGGTTTATGACTCAAAAAGATATACTGGCCTTATATCATTCTCAGAGAATTAAGAAAACTGCGAAGAAAACAAAATACAATGATATCTGGCAAAATGTAGAAAAAGTAATCGAAAAATTGGACAAGGGTCTTTGTATTCAAATGCATGTTCTGAACTGAAAACAAAAACAAAAAAGATGCAATTTTTATGTACCATTTCTACAAATAGCAGGCAAACCCCTACCCAGCATGCTTCTCTCTGAAAAAAAAACCCTGGATTTTATACGAAACTGTGTTTAGCTATCTTAAAGGAAATAAAACATTTTTGTAATTGCTTTTTTTTTAAATTTAGATACAAAGAGGACAGAATTACAAACAGTTTGGTGTATAAAAAATTGCACGAAAATTAAGAACTATATTCACTATGCGTAGTTTATTTCTGGAGTCTGTCATGCGATATTTGGCTAAAGCGAAAGACCAGAAGAGCTTGTGCGATAGTAAGGTGTCCGTCGTCCGTGCGTCTAGCTGTCTGTCTGTAAACAATTTTTCAAAACGATACTCCTCCTACAGTTTTGGTCTGATTTCAATATAACTTGGCACACAAGTAAACTACACTAAGATACATAAAATAATGCATCGGTTTTTGGATTCGACGAATGGTGTTGCCATGGTTACTAAAAATTGGAATTTCTGTGAAATTCCTCTATCTAAAATGCTACTCCTTCTACAGTTTTGGTCTTATTAATATAACTTGGCACACAAGTAGACTACATAAAGAAACTTAAGATAGTGCACCAGTTTTTGATTTCGATGAACGGTGTTACCATTGTTACTAAAAATAAAAATTTCTGTGAAATTCCTTCAAAATGCTGTTGAACTGACAAGATTGCATTAAGGAATTTAAGGAATTGTACCTGTTGCAGTGACTTTACATTTAAAACAAAGTTTCTTCACAAATAGTTGTAGCCACTAAATTGATTCATCTATTTCATATTTTTTTTGGATTTTTTGGTGCACTACTACAACCTGTGGCTGCGCAGTTCTGCAGGTGAATTGTGCACTTCACAACTGCAAACTACTGCAAGTGTCAGTTATACTGCATTTACCTAAAGATGGTTTTCATTAGGAAGATTATATGGGCCAGTTTTCAAGTGAAAGGAATACTTAATTTTAAAGATGTTAAAGCCGCTTCATCCGAAACAGGCACACATTATCTTAAGCAATAAAAGTATGTCATTACATAGATAATATATAAAAATTAATCATAAGATTGATTTAATAGTTTATTACAACAATCCTTACATGGAAAACATAGACCAAAAACCTTGTTGACAAACAGCAGTTTCTGACGGGAAGTTAAGATCTGTTTTGAAGTCACCTTAATAAAAATACTTTTATTTTATATCTAATAAAGAGAATTCAAACCCGAGTATTTTTTTTCCATTAGTAGAATAAGTCATGATATATCTTTTAAAAATTAAGAAATTAACTGAATATAATCCATAGTAATTTTTATATTAATATGCATATTTACAGATTAAAGGAAAATCAGATAAGATTTTTAAAAAAGGGAGTTTAGTAACGAGGGCTAGCATAATGCCCGTGTACACTTTGTTGTGGAAAAAATGCTCGGGTTTGTTCTTCATCAGTTATACATGTAAGCGATAAATTTAATTTTTCGAAGGTGATTTCACGCAATGTAAACAAAGGATTATTTTGTGTGTGACCTAACAAAAATTATTTTTAAACTTTTGAATTTTGATATCTTTAAAAAGAAAAAGACTGGGGATATAATTTGACAAAAGTTAAAGTGATTTATGGACAATTATTTTTCAAGAAGAAAAACGAATATCTTTTTTTAGCGATTAGAATCGGACCAAGCGGCTTTAAGGTTTTTATTTTCAGTGAGTCTCACATGGCTGCACACAACAGCAAACCCTTAAACAGGACTAGGCGGATAAATTTCAAAACTGACTATTGTTTTCCAAGATCTACTTCATTTAATATAATGAACACCAATGAGCAAGTTCAGCTTTTGAATATTACTGGCATGTTAGAATATGAATGGAAGAAATCTAAAAACAAGTTAAATTTTCTATATTTGACCCAAATATCTAGATGTAATTTCAACAATCAGAAATAAATTTAATGTGAAACAGGCACTGTGTTAAACTGACAGATTGACCCAAAAGTCTGGACAATGTAAAAATACTCATTAATTTATATCATATAAAAATATTGAATATATGTCTTAATGGAAACCAATATCTATATGCATGTATTCTCAATCAATCATGAATAAGCTGACATCACACAAATGTCTTCAAAGGTCATGACCTCATGAAGCTGACATCACACGTTGACGTCATAATCACACTTTGACGTCATAATGCAAATGCATCATAATGTAAAATAACACATCACAATCACTTTTGTGGTGTCAGAATATAGCAAATCACAGTCTTATCTATCATACGTGTATCTATGCATACCATGAACATGTGACCACTGTGTAATAATTTCATAACTTTAACAATAACATGCCTCCAGCTGATAGGCGCAAGCCAGGAAGGAAAACGAAGAGTAACACATTCAGAAAAGGACACCAACCGTGGAACAAGGAGAAGTTGTAGCTCAGCAATGATGTCTGCAACACAGCGCTCACTAGGGTTACTCGTCCAGATATGACCGTTTACAAAGTCACGTCAAAGAGCTACGATGGGCCTCCTAACTGTGTTCCCTGGAAGTTGAGACCTATAAAAAGTAAATAACAGATTTAAAGGAAACATGTAAAGAATCATCAGAGAATATTATTGTTAACTTAACAAAATTAAAAGGTTATATTAAAGTATGCATGAGCCATAACTGTAAAAGGCCGGATAATGTAAACACGTCGATTGTTCACAGAAAAGGAATGTGTATATCACTTCAAACTAAATGTAATAGATGTTCATTTGATACCAAACCATGCAAGTTATACACAGAATGTATAAAACAAAACTGGGGTCCAGCAGCTGGATGTTTAAATGAGGGAATATCTATGGCCACGCTGAAATAATATACAAATTCAAACTGCTCACAAATTACAAACTTTAAATAACAATTGCAAATTTCCTGGGAGAGAAAATTTTTTGTGTCACCCAGGGTCAGAGTCCCGAGTGCACCGACTGTCTAAATATCGCTAAAATGAAATATTCAATAAATCTAAGGTTCTAAATATTTAATATTATACTGAACAAAAACAGTTAAGGATCATCAAATTAGGCCAACATGTTTTTATTATCTGTTTTACGGGAATTTTTTTCCCAAAATTGGGTCGGGGGGTCGAAATAAAAATAAAAGTTTTAAATTCAAGCAGTCGGTCTGAAAAATAAAATAAAAAAATTTGTTCAAAAAATATTATTTTAAATTTTGGATGAAATTTTGTTTACCATTGCCTAAAATTTAAAAGAAAGAAATCTGAAAAGAATAAACTTTGATGTACAACAGTTTTTTAAAGAAGATTTATGATAATTGGATTGTCTCTTTTAAAATGTCACTTTCTCTTTCTTTTTTTTTTTTTTTTGCATTTCTAGTTTTCACAGGTCGCCATTGTTTGCAAGAGTGACAAATTGGCCGGACAATTCCAAAGTCCTCTCTTAATTTGACGAATATCATCTGTTTGTATGATGTCAGGGTCACCACAGTACACACAAATGTCATCAAAAACCATGGTTTTCCCTGTCAAAAGGAAATATACTAAAAACAGACAAAATAAATTTGCTATTGCTATAAATTCTAATTTATACCAATGTTTCATTTTGATTGCTATGGTGAAAGTTGCAAATATTCTATCACCAAAAAATTTAACTTACAAACCTGCATAGTAAGCAGCCTCAATTTCGGAGTTGCATCCAAGACCCTCCTTTATGAAGATTTTGTCATGGAACCTTCCTGCATGAAACAGTGGAACCCCACAGATATAGATGAGCTCCTCCTCTTCTTGTCCAACAGACCTCAACTCGGCGGAGGATAATTTGGTCGAACTGTACACAACTCGTCGCTTCCAACACTCTCGACATGTTATAAATGCTCGTACTTTAGCTAAATTAAATAACAAAAGACACAAAGATCTATAACAAAATAAAGAAAGGTTTTCAATGTAATTCCAATTTATTTATTTATATTAAAATGATAATAAAGTTATATTTTTATATGTTTGAAATTAGCCGTATGTATATTATAAGTTGGACACATACTTACGACTAGAATTGACTTTTTGTCCCTCTTCGTTTTTTCTTGTGCTTTTTGTGCACTAGGTCTGGCTACTTCTTCTGTATTTGTACCATAGATCTTATCAAATTCTAGGTAGGTGTCATTTTCCAGTACAGGATCAGGCAGGAAGTCAAGATCCTTGAAGACAGACATCCAATGGGATTCTTGGCGGACAAAGGATGCAATATGTGCACTGGACTGACGTACATTGATCTAACAGAAAAAATGTCAGATTATAGCATTATTTTTTTCACTATATTTATCTCAAAAGTAATAGTATTATTATACAACTTATTAGTTTATATCAGGATGCATCAGTTTATATAATTCTTAAAACAAATAAATACCTGGAACATGTAGTGCCTTTTCTGACAATGGGTCTCTATGAATTTCTGTAGCTTCAAAAAATTCCATGTTTTCTGATCCTCAAACTTTACCAATGGATCTATGACTTCTAGTAGTCTGCTCAACTCTCTAAGTTCGTCCTCTGAAGCTCCCTCATGCACATGGAATTTTTCTCCTGTTCACTTCAGTTTTTGAAATCTTTGTTTTACAAACGATAATGGATCCTTCATTGACTCTGAAAATGCTGTCTTGAGTCCCTCATTTCTCTGTGCAGCATTACGGATAGCTTTCAAACTGTTCAGAGACTTTGCTTGCATTTCAAACTCTGCATGCATTTTTTTTTCTTTCTAGGGCCACATTCTGTAATCCTAGATTTAGTGTACTCATACATGTAAGACGTTCAGCAGGGTTGTGGTAACTTTGCGATGGTGCAGTACGGGCTGCTGCCAACATGTCCAGATTCAAAGCAATAAATTCTAGTAGACATGACATTTGAACACTTAAATGTGGTGCGATGGACAGGCCCTCCCATCAGTGTAGCGAATTACAATAGGAAACTGACAATTAACATCATCCTCAGAAAGATAGTTGCGCACTATCTTCACTGTTGCAGCACTATGACGAAGGGGTGAAGAGGACTCAACTACCTTGTCAATAACTGTCACATGCACACTGCCTCTGTAAAAACTGTCATGAATGGACTCTGAAATTGACAGTGCAAAGAACACTGAAGGAACAATGCCAGCAACATGGAAGTCATGATCCAGAGCAACAACTCTATTTTCATTTGCCACAATTGCTCCATGATGTGATCGAACACCAGTGGAAACAGGTTGTTCTGGATTTCCAACGGGTACAATGGCCTTGTCGTCCAAACTCTGAAAAATGCTAAAGGCTTTCCATTTCACAGCAAAGGATTTAAGCAGTGAGAACTGTTGTCCACAGTAGTCTGAATCCATGTGTTGTACCCTGAGTAACCTTTGCTGAACTGAATACTTCAAATTGAATTTTCCTGTATAGTGTACTGCATTTTTAATGTAAGGGTTTTTAGGATGAAAGTCGAGTCTAATCCATGGAACTGATGGAGCAGATGACCCAGGCGGTAACTTCTCCATAACTTGCTCTCTCAAGTCTTAAACTGACATTGCAAATGATAAATACTGCACATCACTGTGTCTACGTTCATGCACAGCTGATTTCTCCTGAAGTAATTTATCCAAACCTTCCCAGAAAGGTTCAAATTTGGGATCATTTGGTCTTCCATTATGTTTTCTTAAGTCATATAATACATCAGGGTCATCCATTTCTCCAAGAAATCTCATAAATCTTCCATCCATTACTGCCTCTTTCTGGTCTGTAGTTGGATTTTCAACATCAGTCAGAAAGTCAAACATGTTTCTTAGAATCACTGACTGTATTTTAATCTTTCGATGATATGAATCCATGAAATCTTTAATCGTGCGACGTGTTGCAAATTTTAATACGTTGTCTTTTATCAAGTTTACGTTTCTAGCGATTTCTGCGGGATCACGGTTTTTCACTTCGGATGGAATCTTCCAAACAAGGTTAATATTACCCAGATAATTTCCATATCTATAAGAGAATAGATTAATAGTTGATGTCACAACCAAGTTCTTGATCCAGGTTCTTCTTAATTCTTTGTCAGTAGGTTCAAAGTTAATCAAATCAATCACTTTATAAAATGGTTCTCCTTTTAATGCTTTGTCAATAGCAAGATAGTCGGGATGAGTAGAAGTACCCAAATTATGAGATCATGATATAGTTTTCAATTCCCAATTGTCTTTAAAGTCCCTCACAAGTTCTGTTTTTTCATGATTTTTTTGGCTCTCTCATTCATTCCTTTTAAAAAAGTGGTACGTCTCCATATCAGTGAAATATTCTGGAGAGGGACGTTAAACAGTACACAAACAAAAAAGTGGTGTATTTGGATATATGCGATACCAGCTCTTCTATAATGTCCTTGAATTTTTTTTTATTATTTTCGGCATTTATCCATGGAATCAGTAATAATTCAGAAATTTTCTCACATTTGTTCTTCAGATCTTCACATGAAAGCTAATAATATATAAAAAATTACATTGTAAAATATATTTTTGTCATCAGATTTGTTTAAGACAGAAAATTTGTACATAAAAATTTTGTCTTAAAAGAAATAGTACCTGAGGTATTTTCTTCTTTTGATTTTTCAAATCTCGATACCCAGTCATAGTACTCAGTTGATCAGGGACATGAATCCTCTTAGATCTGAACCTTTCCCGTAATGGATCAAGGTACCAAAGGGCCTCCGTTAGTGTTGAAACTACATGTTTACAAAGTGTTGACGCCTGTTGTGATGTGAAACCCCACTTATTTTCTTTCATCCATCCCACAATGTGATTAAAGAGTTCATCTCTTTTATGATTTGAAGTCCTATATTATAAAAATAATGTTAGAAGTTTAGAATTGTCATCTACTAGCTTACAAGACTGTGTAGTTATAATAAAGGTCCATATATTTTTTATCTATTAAATTTTAAATTGTTTTAATATGCACTCACTCCTATTTAAAAAATAAATATCTAATAAACCTCAATTGTGAAAAGTATTCGTAGGTTCTGGAGGCCTTCATCAGAACATCAAAAATGGAGAATGACCCCATCCGGGATTCCTTTTCCGTTTCATGTGTTGGGATGGACTTAATATGTAGAGTCACCGTTCTACAACTGTTTTAATATTTACACATTATTTTCAAATAATATATTTACAATAACTTCAAGATAATAGTCTAAATGATTTAATTAACAATCGTCAATTGAGGAAAGACAGTGGAATTTTCTCTGCCACGCTACTCCCAACAGTTCATTTGTATTTCTTTATTATTAAATTGTTCGGGTTCAACTTAAAATCATTATTAAAAAAGATAATTCTAACGATCATACATACCCAAAATCTTTCAAGACGTGGAAATTAATAGAGCCGTCAATCGCCACATGGCCCTCTGCATAAGTTTTGCAAAACCACGATGTAAACTAGTATTTGCTAGCCCGCTAGCAACAACGTTAGTCCAAATTCCTTGGGTACGCATGCTCGGCTTCACGGTCGTGCATTTTGGGAACACTGGGAAAACTTCTATAGATGACTGTACGATAAAAATATCGATGTATCATGTTGTAGCATAACTATGTTCATTTATTGTGTAGCTTACACTTTAAAGATAACTACATATTTGTAATAATACTTCAAATTTTTCGTTTTTTTCTGACGGAAAAGCCCAAGTCATTACCTGATTCACTCACTCTGTTCTAAACAAAGACAAGGGGAGTTTTTTTACGTCTAAACACAACCAAAGATAGACTCTAATTTCTGGTCAATTCATCCAATCTTACAAATTCCAGAAACACGAATTTACACTAAAAATAACAAATAAATCCATTTTCCATTTCAAGAGAAGATTCTGATGTATATGCCTTTTAACATAACATTTCTTGGCAAAGATGCTCCAAAGAACCAAGCTACTTCACATTCGGAACTCTCTGGATTTCTTTATACAACATACACTTTGACTTATTTTCTATATTCCTTTAAACTCCCCTGTATTTTCTTTGCTACATTGCAAAGAAATTCTATTCTTAAACCAGCGCATACAATGCCTTAGTCGGCATCTTCTTCATATTATATAGAGCCCCCCTCTCCAGTAAAGGTCATAAATGTTCCGTTGCGCCAACTC
>PRKT01000017.1:95218-157606 GCA_003671525.1 Saccostrea glomerata | reverse complement strand
CCCCCCCCCCCCCCCTGCTCGTTTCTTTACCTATGTGTCTATAAAATAAACTTCACAAAACAATTACAACTTTATCACTCTCAAGCCTCGATAGAAATTAAAGAATTCAGTAAAATAAATCACTTGATCAAGGATCCTCCTTTCTGTGTTTAAAAATTGCTACGGCGCTAGCTCACCTATCTTTTTTAAAAGATAAACTTGTTCATTAACTACATCATTAATGGTTAAACTCAACCTGATCTTTCTTATCGACGACTTTGATGTTTCACTGTTTATAGCGACTATTTAAAAATATTCACAACTCTCTGATTGTTGCGGTGTTGACATTTTGGCGCTTTCCGAACCGTCCATGCTTGAATTAGAGTTACTGCCCTTTAGTATGTTTCGTGGTTTCAGCCAATGAAAAAGAGTTTTATATTCGGCAAAATCAGCAATCCGTCGCCTTCATAGATAAGGTAAAAAAACGTCCGAAGTGTACAGAGTGTAATAAAATAGGTTATTTTTATTTTTTGAATGCCTATCAATGACGTGTCGGCGGGAAGAATAAAAATAAACAATGAAGTAAGCACTTTTATTTTTATTTGATTTTGGCTCAAATTAGGGTCGGCGGTCCTGTAAAACAGTAAATAAAATAATGTAAGCCTTAAATATGAATTACAGATACAGTATCATAGAAAACAGAATGCAGTTTTAATTTTAGTGTCATATTTTATATACTTAAAAATTGAAAAATAAACATTGGATGTGATAAATTTGTTTGAACACACGCTACGAATTGTTCATTATGGTAACTTTAGAATTTGACATGTTGGGGGTAGACCTGAAAATGAGATTTTTTTCAGAAGAGTCAAATTACCTCACTAAAATGATTGCCATTATTTTGTATGACCTCACTGCGAGGTACTGCAGCGCAGACCCATGCTGCCCACCAGCCGTCCAAGGCTAGTCTGAGGGATCTATTGCCATTACTCCTGCAATGCTGTCTGAAGCTCCCGTCAATTTTTGGGAAGTGTAAGACGAACTGAAATGTTGCTAAAAAATGTTCCAGGCATATTCAATTAACTTCAGGTCTAGAAAACGACTTGGCGGGTCCATACGCTAAGTTGTTTTACTTTCCATATACTCGTTTACGATTCGGACTCTATGATGTCGAGCATTATCGTCCATTAAGATGAAATCCTCCCCTAGAGTACATGCAATACGTCTAACAATAGGATGAAGAATATCATTTCGGTATTTTAAACCTGTCAGGTTGCCTTCAATAATGTGCAGATCAGTTTTGAAGTCAATACTTATGCCTGCTCAAATCATCACCAAACCTACATTTACTCTGTATTGCTCAGAAATGACACAATCAGTATATCTTTCCCCATTTACAATCCAAACAAGTCTTCTGTCATCATGGAAGTCAAAACAAAATCGCGACTCGTCTGAGAAGAAAACAGAACACCAATGACGTTATTGCCAAATTTTTGTGTTCTGTTGACCACTGTAGTCGATTTCTGAGGCACTCTAATTTTAATACAGGACATACGACTGGTTGTTAGCCTTGAGATTTGCTTCCTGAAGTCTGTTTCAAACTGTTTGAGTAGAAATCCGTCTGTCCGTTGCTCTCTGATGCCAACTATTAAGCTTAAATGCACTTTGGAAGCGGTGCGTCTCAGCAAAATTTGCCAAATAACGTTCCTCACGGACTGTACTACACCTTGGACGTCCCGATTTTAGCTTTTTTTGGACAATTTTCTGCCTGTAACTATCGGTTCCATAACCGTTAATTCCGCTTTGGGAAAGATGGTCTTTCTGCAAAGTGACGTTGCGTTTTGCCAGCTTCCAGCATCCCTGCTGCAATGGAGTGTTCATCCATACTCATATGCCTCTTCATAGCGTCTTATCACCAGTTCTGGCTTGATATGCTGAAATTTTCTTATGTTCACTAAAGAAAACCCCCTTTTGATCTTTCTATGCTTCCATTATTCCGCTTACTTTTTAAACGCCACATACTTTCTTTACCAATATGTCTCAAAACCCATAAACATGCGTGACTCAAGTATCGAATCGTGTAAATGACATGTTTTTAAAACTACTTAAGCCTTGTTGTCACATAAATTCATGGGTATGAAAATATTATTCTTTTGTAAAAATATGATCCCTAACTTATTTTGACCAGTATACTTCAAACTTGATAAAAGTTCTTACTGCGCTATAACATGTTGAAACTATTTTAAAATATCTTTACTTTAACATGTTTACTTATATAAATAATACCTCTGATCATGGTGCAAGGTGCTGTAAGAGGTGCAAGAACTAGGTGACTCATCAAACGGGTATTCTGACAACGCACTCCAATAATCTTGTCTTTAATACCATGACGCAATGATGCATCATGGTACGTCATATGCATTTCGTAAAACTTCAAAATCTATTCTTTAATCAATGTACTTGAATTACTTTATTTACTAATAAAACATCTATAACGGTCGTTAATTAATCTATAATTTTTTTTATCTAATCCAGACGTCTTATTTATAAAGTTTTATATAGAAATTGCACAGCCTACATGTATGTAGCAACTTATCCGGAGATCCGCATTTTATACCATACTCGTTCTACGATTAGTGTTTAAAAGCCATTTCCAGTAAGTATTAAAAATAATGTAATAATTCACTAAAATTTGTTTAACTTTACCATATCGTAACAGTTTAAATTGGAAACGTTATAAAACTTTAGAAACATTATGATAATTCTAAGGACAAACTAAGAATTCATATAGCCAACAGGGACTCATAAAAATCAGCATAGCAACGGGCAACCGCTGCACAAAATGTAAACAATTAATCTAAGTTCACTGTTCTCTAAAGACAAAATACCCAAGAAATTCATTTTAAAAGAAAATGTAAATTGGCAATGCAGGCACAACCCTGCCATCTCCCCCCCCCCCCCCCCCCCCCCCCCCCCCCACACACACACCTACTCAGGGTTAAATCTCCAAACTGTTATGGTACTTTTCATTATTACTAACTATAATTCTGTTACATTTATTACTAAATTTCTACGATCCTGTAAGTGAAAAAGAGATAAAATGGGATCAAGTATTGATACAAATATTTATCTTGCATATTTAATTTTCTAGAGTTAGCCCTGACATGAGGTTAACTTGCTTCTTAGAGAAAGGCATGTTCGGGGACCACAACAGAAGGCTCCTCCTCAGCTGAGGGGTCCTTCTTGGGGCTAGCACTTCCACTGGTACTGCTGCTCCCCGAGCTACTTGAGCCGGCTGCTGCTGAGCCGGATCTGCGGGGAGGATGTCGGCCATGCACATAAACTACAAGTGCACCAATCTTTCCTTTATATGTCTCAACTGCCTCCTCAGCTGCCCGCCCTGCCAGGCCGTCGCATTACCTCCATAAGTCTATTGCTAGAGTATTTACCGGTGCAGCTGGTGTGGTTATTTTGTCTAGGAAATATCATTTGGCATCCATATAAGCAAAGCCGGAGTGCTGCTCCAAAATATGCCTTCTTACAAGGAACTTCCTGTCAAATACCTGGGATGAACGACAAACTCCGCACTTAAACATTGTGTGTTCGTCGACTCTAGACATGCTGAGAATAAATAACAAAAGAAAAATAGTACATGATAATTAATAGTCACAAAGTATTTGTAACTTAAGTGAGGCAAACCCGCATCATCGCATGGTATAACTTAATGAAATAATTTTTCTTTTCCTTTTACTAATCTTGAAGTATTCTAAGTCTATGAGAATTTTTATTATCTATAAATTGAGGTATTCATCTTCATCGTCAGTGCTTCTTATTTATCCCTGAGTGAAAGTTTCTGTAGAATTGTTTCTGGTTAAGGAGGATTTCCACTATAGAAACGTGATCTAGATTTCTATACAGCATTCCACACTCACTCACAGCACTACTCAACTCTTCAAATAAAATTAAACTCTACATGAAGTACCTTAAACGCTTCGTAAAAGCGACTACCGCGGTAGGTTTATAAGAAAATCCAAATCCAAACACATTGCTTTTAAAGGCATGCCTAAGCAAAACTACACCGCAAAAGTTCTAAGGGGCACCATCCCAAAATGTGAACTCTGCCAATCTAACTTATCGTCATATCCCAGTAAATTATTGCAGGCCAAAGGCTCATGAAGGGGGTGCACCCGTACATTGTACTTCTACTGATACAATAAATCTTTCCAAAGCTTTTACTTTCCAAATTTCGAACAAATTACTTGAGGCCCAAGGCTCATGGGGGATGCACCCGTACATGGTACGTCTTCTGGAGCAGTTACACTACATTAAAGGCCTAAGGCTCATGAGGGGGATGCATCTGTACTGTGTACCTCTACTGTAGTGATAAGACTACTATAACTTGAAACTATCATCTGATCAGATGTTACGGGATCCGTAATCCAGGGAATAATTCAACCCCAACCAGAAAATCTACTTAATTATTGTTCACACAGATATTATTCTATAACACATCCTCTTTCTACACATGATATATCATTTCTACTAATTAGACTATTAACTACAATAAACAAGTAAAAAAAAACATAACTACAAATACATGTACTGGATATCTATTTAATCAATGCAGCAATAAATCCTAGGAACTTAAAGGTTCCTCTTCTGAACTTTTTTTTGACTAAACCACTTGGGTCGGTTATCTCCATTGCAAGTAGCTAGCTTATTGAAATGCACTACTTTGGGGGCCTTTTTTGGTTTCTCTATTATTTTGTATATAATATTCTTTCTCTCAGTAATGATATAAGGACTATGCCATTTTGGAACTAACTTTCTAAACAGGCCTTTTCTAATTTGTGGACAGAAGAACCACACAGGATCTCCCATATTATAAGCATCGGTAGATATTTTCCTATCATTATACTTTTCCAAGTTTCCAGCTGATACAGCCAATTTCTCTCAATATAGCAAAAGAATGGATTATATCCATCTTTTCCTGTAATTTGTAAGCATAGCATACTGTAGATTCCTTATTTTTCGCGAGTACTTTTTATCGCGAATGGTTCTTCAACGGCCAATCGCGAGAATAATAATTCGCGAATGGACAGTTGATCAAGATGTTGTGCCTGCATTGTCAACTTATATTTTCTTTTAAATGAATTTCTTAGTTATTTTGCTTCATAGAACTTGATTGATTGTTTACATTTTGTGCGGCGGTTGTCCGTTGTTATGCTGATTTTAATGAGTCAATGTTAGCTTTATGAACTCTTAGAATTATTATTATGTTTCTAAAGTCTCACGATATAGTAAAGATAGAGAAACTCTTCTTCTAATTATTACCGTGATTTTGCTGAATGCTTACTGGAAATGTCTTTTAAACACTAATTGCAGAACCGGTATTGTATGAAATACGGATCTCCGATAAGTTGTAAATACGCCGACATACCTGTACACTTTCTATTAAAAGACTTTATAAATAAGACGTCTGGATTAGATTAAAAATCATAGATTAATTAACAAGTTTTATAGATGTTGTATTAGTAAATAAAGTAGTTCAAGTACATTGATTAAAGTAAAGTTTTTGAAGTTTTACGAAATGCATATGACGTAGATGATGCATCATTGCGTCATAGTATAAAAGACAGGATTTCAGGAGTGCGTTGTCAGAATTCCCCTTTGGAGTGTCACCTGCCTTTCAGCACCTTGCACCTTGATCTGAGGTATTATTCATATATAAGTAAACATGTTAAAGTAAAGATATCTTAAAATAGTTTCAGGATAAGTTTAGCGCAGTAAGAACATTTATCCAGTTTGAAGTAATATTGAATATTTAGAAATTTAGATTTGTTTGATATTTAAATTCTGCGATATTTAGACAGTCGGTGCACTCGGGATTCTGACCCTGGGAGACACAGAAAATTGTCTCTCCCAGTAAAGTTATAGTTGTTATTTAAAGTTTGTAATTTGTTAGCAGTTTGAATTGGTATTTACTCTATTTTTATTGTCAAGTAAAACTTAGTCAATTCTTCTAGTTCGGTGTGAAGTTGCACCGTTTGACTATATTACGACAGTGCACCGTACTTGAATTAATTATCTGTTGCATGTATGTATCCGAGGTGTTGGTAAATTTGCATGGCATACTTTTTACTTTAATGACATAAATTACTTTATTCTATAACCAGAAGTTATAGATTTAGGGTGGTGGACTTTAGTTGAGCATGTGCGGAATTATTGAGATAGTCGGGTGCGCTTGCACCTTACACCGAGTTACGTTGTGAATTTATGTTCCGAGTTTAGACAGTATATTTCAGCAGAAACCTAGCACCTAACACCGAGTAAGGTTATATAGCACCAGTCAAGCAAAGATGGAACTTAGACCCAATTAGCTTATATCAGTAGCACCTGGCACCTGAACACCGGACACCTAGAACCTGTTTGCTCCAGTATCATCGGAAGCACCTAGTACCTTAAGCCGTTAGCACCTTTCACCGAGTCTAACGCGCATGTGACCTTTTGAATATAATATTTATCATTGTACATTACACTGTTAATTGGGACATTATACCAAAATATTATTGTGTATTGTACTTTTCGTTAATTTAATAAATTAATTGTCATTGATAACACTTGTTCTATCTAAATTTTACTTAAGCGCAGGTACCTTCGAACCCATTATTGTAACGTGCCTCTAGGGTACCTTCTGATTGAATACACACATAAGACGAAAACGTTACAATTGGTGGCAGCGGTGGGATGGAATCAAATCCCATTGGACAGCATTAAAACATATTGTAGTTTCAGATTCTAGTGAAAAGTAGAGAGAAAGTTAGATAGAATATAGAAAGACAGATTTAATTGAAACACGTAGATTTTAGAAAATGGATGCATAAATCATGAAAATATAGAAATTGTTTCTAGGTGTCTAAAAAAAAAATAGGCGTACAGTATAAAAAAAAATACATTGATGAATTGTTTATGATATCTAGGGTGCGTGTAGATCTATAGACACATAATGGCTGAAGACGATTCTAATACTGTAGTTCTAAATCTTCGTAATGACGAACATACGGACAGAAATGAAGATCTTGACTCAACAGTAGACACACAAGATGATGATTATGATCGATTGATGAGAATAATAAAGATTTGAATGAAAAGTATGACTTGATGATAAATGCGTTTGAGCGACGAATGTCGCGCCTCGAACGATTTATGACCGAGAAAATTTCAGACTTAGACAAAGGGTTAGAGAAGAGATCTCGGGGTTCAAGATCGACTAGCCCATTCTTACGACACAGATTGAATAGTTCTCCGATTAGAAGAGTTAATGTTGACGAGCGTTCTGGCGAGCATAGCGATGAAGATAGAAACGAGAATAGACACTTTAGTAGAATCTCAGGTTTTTCACCTAGTCGTCCCCGTAGTTCAGATTATCAAAATCATGATAAACTCAAAATGAAACCTCAGTTATTTGACGGGTCGGGAGATTTAGAAGAATATTTAGCGCATTTTGAAATTGTTGCCGAAATCAATGACTGGACTTACAGCAAGAAAGCTTTATACTTAGCAGCGAGTTTGTCAGGAACAGCCCTTTCAGTTTTAAGCGAGTTAAGATCAGGGGAAAGAACAGATTTTAACACACTAGTCAGAACTTTGAAAGACAGATTTGGGTCAGAGAATAAGGCCGAAGTTTTTAGATCCAGGCTTCAGACAAAAGTAAAAAGCGAAACTGAATCAATCGCCGAATTAGCACAGTCAGTAAGAAAACTAACTAGAAAAGCATATCCCGGGGCTTCAAAAATTTTACTAGATACGCTGTCGCTCGACCATTTTATTGACGCAATACCCGATTCTGATATTAAACTTAGACTTCGAGAAGCGAGACCGAAAGATTTGAATGCTGCCTAGTCTCTAGCAGTGAGATTAGAATCATATCGTGAAGGTGATCATCACGCTTGGTAGAAATATTCGTACATGTACTACCAACGTAAATTCATACGCAAACCCTACAGAATCTGATAGTGACTTGAGTAGTATAAAGAAAGATCTAAGCTCCTTAGCGTCTTCCGTAGAAAAACTTCAAAAATCGGTTCATAGTTGAAATCGTAGTAGGCCTGTTGGTAGTTATGCTCGCCCACAAAATTTTAGATCTAGACAAGCTAATCAGAGAAGATACAGAAATGCTGGTGTCTATCAAGATAGATCATCTCAGAATTTTCCGAGACAGGACTCGAGACCTGATCAATTAACCACGCAGGGGAATAGATCGGAAAACGGATTTCCGTCGGGTTCAAGGGGCATAACTCGACCTCAGACCAACCGCCCCAGTTTTTCACAATAAACAACTTGCCTCACAGTGAAGGTTTATTTCTTGACTTGGATATAGAAAATGTTTCTGTTAGAATGTAAGTAGATACTGGAGCCAATCATAGTATTTTTTCAAAAAGTTTAGTTGGCAAATTACAGTTGTCTGATACCAATATCCAATCTTTGAGAAATATTAATATCGTAACAGCTACTGGATAATCTTCTTGTTTTGGTGATCTTACTCTTCCCATTACAATAGAAAACCAACAGTTTGTACAGAGATTTTAAGTAGCAAATATTCAGAATGAAGGCATTCTAGGGTTAGATTTTCTTTTAGAAAATAAATGTTTGATAAGATTGGAACCTCAAAGTCTAGAAATGAATGGTCTTCACGTCCCTTTAAATAAAGGGTATGAAAAAGTGTTTTCATGTTGTAGAATAATAGTTCAAGAGCCCGTGGTGATTCCACCAGAGACAGAAATTATTGTACCTGGAACATTACTTGACAAGAAGTGTCCTGATAATTCTTACGGGATAGTTGAATCTTGTCCCACATTGTTAGAGAAGAAGGGTATTCTAGTAGCAAAAGCTTTAGTGTCACCAGCCAAGTCAATCATTCCCCTGCGTGTAGCTAATTTCGGTTGTCAACCCAGTACCCTATACAAGAACACGGTAGTGGCTACATTAGATTCCGTAGATCCCTCTAGTATTGAATCTGTAGAAAATGAGAGTAGTGTGAAGAATTCACATCGAGAGTGTACTTTACCAGAGTATATGAACCCTGTAGTCGAAAAATGTAGTACTCACTTGAACGAGTCACAAGTAGAACAAGTAAAACATTTGATATATGACTATCTAGACATATTTTCAAAAGGACCAAATGACATTGGGTGTACTAATTTAGCAACTCACGAGATAAATACTGGATCTGCTGCCCCAGTGAAGCAGCATCCACGTAGATTACCCTATGCTAAACGAGAAATAGTTGAGTTGGAAATCAAGAAAATGGTAGAACAAAATATTATAGAACCTGCATGTAGCCCTTGGAACTCAAATATTGTCTTAGTAACAAGACCCGGTAAAGATCCAAGATTTTGTCTTGATTACAGAGGTTTAAATGAAGTGACATTAAAAGATAGTCATGCTTTACCCCGGATTGATGAGACTTTAGATGCCCTAAATGGGTCACAATGGTTTAGTACCCTCGATTTGAAATCAGGTTATTGGCAAGTGCCCATAGAAAATAAAGATAGATGTAAGACTGCTTTTTCTATATTAGGGGGAGGGATGTGGCAATTTAAAGTAATGCCCTTTGGCCTCACAAATGCCCCCGCTACTTTTGAACGACTAATGGAGAAAATACTAGGAGGCTTATCTTGGAAGATCTGTATGGTTTATCTTGACGATATCATAGTATTTTCTAGGTCATTTAAGAAGCAGTTAGAAAATCTTAGACAAGCATTTCAGAGGCTTAGAGATTCTAAGTTAAAACTTTCTCCAAAGAAATGTGTACTTTTTCAAAGACAGGTGACATTTTTAGGCCATGTCATTAGTTCAGACGGGATAGCTACTGACCCTGAAAAGATTAGATGTATTAAAGAATGGCCTGTACCAAGAAATGTTAAAGAACTCAGAAGCTTTCTTGGGCTTTGCTCCTATTATAGGAGATTTGTGAAAGGATTTAGTAACATAGCTAAATGTTTGCATAAACTTACAGAAAAAGGTGTAAATTACACTTGGAATGAAGTACATCAAGAAGCTTTTAAAAAATTAAAGCATTTTCTAACTACTTCTCCAGTTTTAGCTTGTCCCTCAACTGTAGGTGAATTTGTGTTAGATACTGATGCTTCAAATTATGGAGCCGGAGCTGTACTCTCCCAAATCCAGGGGGGTGAAGAAAAAGTTATTAGTTATTTTTCGAAATCCTTTTCTAAAACAGAGCGTAATTATAATGTAACCAGAAGGGAGCTTTTAGCAATTAATCTAGCAGTGAAACATTTTCATTCCTATTTGTATGGTCAGAAATTTAGAATAAGAACAGACCATGGAGCCTTGACTTGGCTCATGAGATTTAAAAACCCGGAAGGGCAAACAGCCAGGTGGCTAGAAATATTGTCGACCTATAACATGAACATAGAGCAGGAAGAATACACTCCAATGCAGATGCATTGTCAAGACGTCCATGTTTCAATACAGATTGTACCCATTGTTTGAGGAATGAAAATAGATATGAGACTGTAACAAACAGTGACCTAACATGCAATAAGAGCTATTCCCCTTCAGAAGAAGTTAAAGATTAAACTGATACTAGGGAAGAGAAATTAAAATTAGAAAATGAGGCATCTAACAAGAATTGCTCTTTTAAAGGTAGACATATAGAAAAATCCAACTGTGATCAGAAACTTACAGAGGACCCAGATGATTTAAAAACAGAAATTGTTAGTACAAATACTAGTAGACCTATTTTAGATGACTCGTCTGTCTTTGATTGTGATAAAGTGACACAGAGTCAAGAGTCTCCATTTCTTTCTGTCCAAGTAGTGACGACGGACCCGACCAACATAGACGACATGTTCAGTCGCGAACAATTAGTAAAATTTCAGTCATCCGATCCCAACCTTAAAATGGTGTATCAGTGGAAGGTAGCAGGCAAAAAGCCTGATTGGTCAGAAGTATCTCCCTGTAGATTAAGTGTTAAGCATTACTACCACTTATGGGACACTCTTCATTTGAAAGATGGTGTGTTATATAGAAAGTGGGAAAATGAAAATCCTAAAAATGTAGAGTGGCATTTAGTCCTTCCTAAAGCTTTACTACCTGTAGTCTTTGAACAGCTACATTGTTCAGTAACAGCTGGTCATTTGGGATCTAAGAAAACCTATGAAAAAGTTAAACAGAGGTTTTTCTGGTACGGAATGAAGTCAGATATAGATCACTTAGTCAGAGTTTGTGATACTTGTGCAAAATGTAAAGGCCCTAGTAAAATAGGCAAAGCTCCCTTAAAAATTTACAGATAAGGTAGTCCAATGGAAAGAATAGCCTTAGATATCATGTCAGGGTTACCACGCAGTCACTCTGGAAATAAGCATATCCTAGTAATTGGAGATTATTTTACTACATGGGTTGATGCCTACCCGATTAAAGACATGGAAGCTAAAACAGTAGCGAAAATTCTTGTTGAAAGATTTATTTCTGTGTTAGGTGTACCAAATCAGATTCACAGTGATCAAGGAACCACATTTGAGTCCTTAGTATTTAAGGAAGTTTGTAAATTATTGGGTGTTAGCAAAACTAGAACTTCTCCTTACAATCCCCAGTCAGATGGCATGATTGAGCGAATGAATAGGACTCTAAAGAATATGCTTTCATCTTTTGTTTCCAAGAACGAGAAAGATTGGGACATGCATATTCCTCTGTTGATGATGGCCTACAGAAGTTCAGTTCATGAAGCTACTGGCATGTCGCCAAATTTGATGATGCTAGGGAGAGAGATAAAACTACCCTTGGATATAGTTATGGGTCAGCCTGAACCTGAAAATAGAGAAAATAACATGTCTGACTATGCTTACAAATTACAGGAAAAGATGGATAAAATCCATTCTCTTGCTAGAGAGAAATTAGCTGTATCAGCTGGAAACATGAAAAAGTATCATGATAGGAAAATATCTACCAATGCTTATAATGTGGGAGATCCAGTGTGGTACTACTGTCCACAAATTAGGAAAGGCCAGTGTAGAAAGTTAGTTCCAAAATGGCATGGTCCTTATATTATTACTGAGAAAAGGAATGATATAATATGCAAAATACAAGAGAAACCAAAAAAGGCCCCTAAAGTGGTACATTTCAATAAGCTAGCTCCTTACAAGGGAGATAATCCACGCACGTGGTTTAGTAAACAAAAAGTTCAGAAGAAGAACCCTTAAGTTCCTAGGATGTATTGCTGCATTGATTAAATAGATATCCAGTATTTGTAGTTGTGTGTTATTTTTTTACTTGTTTATTGTAGTTATTATTTAGTTTGATTAGTAGAAATGATATATCACTGCTGTCGAAAGAGGAGGTGTTATAGAATGATATTTGTGTGAACATTAATGAAGTAGATTTTCTGGTTGGGGTTGAATTATCCCCTGGATCACGGATGCCATAACATCTGATTAGATGTTAGTTTCGAGTTAAAGTAGTCTTATCACTCCAGTAGAGGTACACTGTACGGGTGCATCCCCCTCATGAGCCTGTGGCCTCAAGTAACTTACTGGAAAATTGAGGTGTGAAACTCGAAATAATGGAATGTAGCTTAATTGTTTCAGCAGAGGTACCATGTACGGGTGCATCCCCCTCATGAGCCTTGGGCCTCAAGTAATTTGTTGGAAATTTGGAAAGTGAAAGCTTTGGAAAGATTTATTGTCTCAGTCGAGGTACAATGTACGGGTGCATCCCCCTCATGAGCCTTTGGCCTCCAATAATTTACTGGGATTTGATACATTAGATGGGCAGAGTTCACATATTGGGATGGGCCCCCCAAGAACTTTTGCGGTGTAGTTTTGTATAGGCATGCCTTTTATAGCAATATGCTTGGATATCGATTTTCCTATAAACCTACCGCGGTAGTCGCTTTCACGAAGCGTTTTATCTATTTGATGTAGAGTTTAATTTTTTTTTTGAAGAGTTGAGTAGTGATGGTAATGAGTGTGGAATGCTGTATAGAAATTTAGAGCACGTATATTTTAGTGGAAATCCTCCTCAACCAGAAACAGTTCTACCGAAACTTTCACACCAGGCTTAAATTAGAAGCAGTGGTGATGCAGATGAATACCTCAATTTATAGATAATAAATATTCTTATAGTCTTAGGATATTTTTTTTTAATTTTTATCAAGTTATGCCATGCGGGTTTGCCTCACCTAGGTTACAAATATTTTGTGAATTGTCGTGTACTATTTTTCAGTTTGTCATACATTTTTCAGCATGTCTAGAGTTGATGAACACACCATGTTTAAGTGTGGAGTTTGCCGCTCGTCCCAAGTTTTTGACCGGAAGTTTTTAGTGAGAAGACATATATTGGAGCAACACTCTGGGTTTGCATACATGTGTACTGGATGTCAGATGATTTTCCCCAGAATAGATAACCACACTAGCTGCAATGGTAAATTTTCAAGCAACAGACGTATGGAAGTTATGCGCCGCAGCGATGGCCTGGCCGGGCGGGAAGCTGAAGAGGCACTTGATGCATACAAGAAGAAGATGGAAGCGCTAATAGTCTATGTAGATGGCCGGCAACCTTCCCGTAGATCCTCCAGTTCTCGACCTAGGGCTTCGTCGCAGGAGAGGGAGCTCAGTCTCCACCCCTCAGGCCATATAACTCCATCTGACCATCTCCTAAGAAACGTCGGAGAAGCCCTTCACCTCAGGTCACCATGCGGCGCAGTCGGCTCACTAGTTCAAGCAGTTCTGGGAGTAGTAGTTCTAGCGGAGGTGTTAGCCCCAAGAAGGACCCCTCGGCTGAGGAGGTGCCTGCTAGTGTTGTCCCCGTCCAGCCTTCATCTGTGAAACGGTTTGATCTTATGCCGGGACTTACTGTATACCTAGATATTAACAAGTTTAAAGAAACATTGTAAATTCAATGAAAATAAATTTGCAAGATAAATATCTGTAGCAATAAAAGTACCTGATCCCAATTCATTTCTTTTTCATTTACAGGTTCATAATAATAATAAATGTAAGAGAATTGTAGTAAGTAATAAGGAAAAGTACCATAGCAGACTTTCTTTTTACGCCCCAGTTTGGAGACCAAACCCTGAGTAGGTGGGGGCAGTGTTGTGCCTGCATTGTCAACTTATTTTTTCTTTTTAAATGAATTTCTTAGTTATTTTGCTTTATAGAACTTAGATTGATTGTTTACATTTTGTGCGGCGGTTGTCCGTTGTTATGCTGATTTTAATGAGTCATTGTTAGCTATATGAACTCTTAGTGTATCCTTAGAATTATTATAATGTTTCTAAAGTCTCACGATATAGTAAAGATAGAGACACCCTTCTGCAAATTATTACCGTGATTTTGCTGAATGCTTACTAGAAATGTCTTTTAAACACTAATTGCAGAACCGGTATCGTATGAAATACGGATCTCCGGATAAGTTGTAAATACGCCGACGTACCTGTACACTCTCTGTTAAAAGACTTTATAAATAAAACGTCTGGATTAGATTAAAAATCATCTAAATTAATTGACAAGTTTTATAGATGTTGTATTAGTAAATAAAGTAGTTCAAGTACATTGTTTAAAGTAAAGTTTTTGAAGTTTTACGAAATGCATATGACGTAGATGATGCATCATTGCGTCATAGTATAAAAGACAGGATTTCAGGAGTGCGTTGTCAGAATTCCCCTTTGGAGTGTCACCTGCCTTTCAGCACCTTGCACCTTGATCTGAGGTATTATTCATATACATGTATAAGTAAACATGTTAAAGTAAAGATATCTTAAAATAGTTTCAGGATAAGTTTAGCGCAGTAAGAACATTTATCCAGTTTGAAGTAATATTGAATATTTAGAAATTTAGATTTGTTTGATATTTTAATTCTGCGATATTTAGACAGTCGGTGCACTCGGGATTCTGACCCTGGGAGACACAGAAAATTGTCTCTCCCAGTAAAGTTTTAGTTGTTATTTAAAGTTTGTTATTTGTTAGCAGTTTGAATTGGTATTTACTCTATTTTTATTGTCAAGTAAAACTTAGTCAATTCTTCTAGTTCTGTGTGAAGTTGCACCGTTTGACTATATTACGACAGTGCACCGTACTTGAATTAATTATCTGTTGCATGTATGTATCCGAGGTGTTGGTAAATTTGCATGGCATACTTTTTACTTTAATGACATAAATTACTTTATTCTATAACCAGAAGTTATAGATTTATGGTGGTTGACTTTAGTTGAGCATGTGCGGAATTATTGAGATAGTCGGGTGCGCTTGCACCTTACACCGAGTTACGTTGTGAATTTATGTTCCGAGTTTAGACAGTATATTTCAGCAGAAACCTAGCACCTAACACCGAGTAAGGTTATATAGCACCAGTCAAGCAAAGATGGAACTTAGACCAAATTAGCTTATGGCTGAGTTTTCAGTATAGTGTAGAACTACTGTGACAGACACAAGAGATTTTATTTTTTTGAATTTCACCATAATTTTTGGTATGGAATAAGATATACATCTCTACTTTCTAACTCTACCATTAAAAAGATAACTTTCTTGAGAAAAATGTGTTTTTTTTTTAAAAATAATCCGGCTGTTCACATCAAATGTTGGACGAACAGGACAGACAAATTTACTTGTATCTTCCATCAAATCCAACATAATTCAGGGCTCTCGATTCTCTAAATGTGGGGCCGATAATCGGCCCCGTTCCCTATGCAAAAAAGGTACTTTTTTTCCCAAAAGAAAGGTGTAAATTTCCCAATTTCCATAGCAAAATTTTAATTAAAAAATAAAAGTCCATGAAATTTAATCACAAAAAACCCCCCAAACAAACACACTTGCAAATGAAAGTGAAACTGAACTACTAATGTGTATTAAATATGAGTGCAGAGTATCTTGTCATGTAGTTTCGACAAAAAACATTTTGGTTTCAAAAATAGACATTTCATTTAAACATTAGTAAGCTGCACTTAGAAACATACCCACGCTTCAGCATGATCAGTCTCGAGCTGTATTGGTAAGCAAAGTTGTTCATGTGATCGAGGAAATTCGGGACTATGTGACTAGCGACTGTCACTCAGAAAAACATATAACCGCAATATCAACACTCAAAGACATCTTTGCTAGCCAAGGGTTTCTGATACGCTCCTATTCTCATAAACCCTTACGGGATTGTTTTCCGTCACGTGATCTCGAATCTATCAGGTACGCACAGATTGCGTCATCGACAGAAATAAAGACACGTGTTAAAAAAAATAAATCAAAGTTTTTTCAAGAATAATTAAGAAGCAATCATTGAGTTATGTTTATTCATTATTTATAGAACAAATCTGAAGCTTCGATATAGATTCTTAATCACATATTTAGAAGATATTGGATGACACCATGGCTATTCATAGAATTGAATGTTATCTTACGGATCGTTGTTTACCTGCGGTTTTCATTTCCGAGATTAAAGAGTGAAGATGTATCCCGAAAGCAAATATCGTCATTTACAAAAAACAATTGCTGATTGGTCGACCTGGGTGTACTGAAATCCAATCAGAACTCTGGAAAAAAATCCCAATTTCTATGAACACCGTAGGCCAAGGGTTTATGAGGAGAGTAGCGTATCAGAAACCCTTGGCTAGCGAAGATGCACTCAAAGATAGTAATGACAAAGCTAATGTACTATCATAAATAGCCTACGTACCCATGTTTGTTCTATTTAACTGTTTATTCAAAACCAGAGCTAAATTGATGACAAAATGCTAGAAAAGCAAAATTTGAGGATTTTTTAAAATGAATTTTGGTCATCCAACTTTTCCCAAAATGACGATAATTTTCCCAATTTGAAGGGCCCTGGCCCCAGTCCCAAAATGTGGTGTGAGAGCCCTGTAATTTACCATTCTACATTTGGTTAACTGTATTCTTGCAAAATATTTTGGATTAAACCCCAACACTTTTTACAAAATAATAAAAAAAAATTAAAAAATGGAAAAAACTTAAAATATGTTGGATGAACAGGGACAGACACAAAGTCTTTTTTGCAGCTCTTGGTGTTCAAGAAAAATCAATTTGAAACTTGAAATTTGAAGTATAAGATGACCAAAGAGAGAAACAAAAATAAAAATTGGAAAAAAATGATACATAAGACAGGAATGTAATTTTAAAATTTCCTATTTTATGTTGGAATAACGAAAGACGGATGTTGGAAAAACCTGGACGGACACAAGGATCATTTTTGGATTTTTGTCTCAATTTTTTATATTTTGCCAAGAGAAAAACAAACGATATATATGAAAAACAAATATGATGCAATAAATCCATTTATTTAGGCAATAATTGGAATATAGTCTATCTAGTGCTTCTCAAGATCTTCTCTGTCTCTTTAGTAAATCCTGTTGAAAAAAGTAATTTAAGATATTTAATCTGTTTCATTTAATAAATTTATTAGAAGTTCACAGTTCTTACTTTCATCAATTTTTATATATTCAATATATATAGATCTACAAGAAAAAAACCCATTCGGTCCAGTTTGTTGGACATTACACATAACATATTTTACATTCAATATCATTAGTGTAACAGATCTATAAATACATTTTACTTACGATAATATACACGAGACCCTCTCATCTCAATGGATGGAACATCTATCTGTCTCATAACATCTGAAGGGAGTATCGTGTGAAGTATTGATCCTTCCACCCATAATTTTAGAGACCTCTTAAACTCCATAAATCTAACGTATGGCCAATTGTCAACCTGTTTAAAAACAAGATGCATATTATCTACCTGTTGCGTTCATCTTATGCATGTAGCAATATGTGTATAGTACTTAAATGCACATAATGTACTTGATTGTTTCTATATTTATCAACAATTTAAAATGTTTGTCTAAACAACTTTAGCACAAATAACCAAAAGCTGAATAAATTGAAAACCTTCGCAAGTGAGTTAAGGCTACGTATGGAGGTTTCTATGCAAAATAATTAATAAAGACCTATAATTGCTCTACATACCGCAAAGAAAATGTTAAGACTTGTTCTCTAATACATTCTTGGCACCCACGATAAGTGGTTACCAGTACACATGTTGACGTCATATTATGACGTCATCGACCTTTACTATACAAGTTTATAAGAAACATCAACAAAATCGCTTCGGCGCAAGGGCATACCTTACTTTATTTTACAGAAGCAAGGTATAAAGAAGAGCAGAATATTCCAAAGATTTAAGAAATTACTGCACAAATGTCGACACTGCAATTATTTAGTTACTATTTGAACAGTTCTAAGTTGAAACAGGGTAAAAATGTACAGTCCACTTTAAGTTTAGTAAAATTTTTATCAATTGAAGAAGAGGATAGGATTTGTGCAGCAATTTTATTAATTTTAAGAATATTATCTTTAATATTATACTTTATATATTTTAAATTAAATAGGATATGCCCTTGCGCCGATGATGTTTTGTTGATGTGTTTTATAATCTTGAATGGGAGAGAACTATGACGTCATAATATGACGTCATAATGTGCACTTGCAATAATATACTATGTGTACAAAGAATGCATAAGAAAATCAATTTGAACTTTCTCTGTATATAAAATATACAATTTATGCATTTTCATTAGCTCATTTGCATAGAAAAACCCATATTTAGCCTTAACTCACTTGCGTTGAAATTTGATCATTTTTAAGTGAATTTAATTGAACTCCAACTCAAACTAAAATAAACAGTAAAATTCAAATTTAGACTTCTAGACTTACAACTGCAGGAATTGTATTTAAACCATGTAAAACGGCAATGAATGTTCCTGAAGAATAACTTAAACAAATTTTTAAGATTAGAAGATGATAAAACCATCCACTTTAATAGATTTTGTAATGGTAGATCTGAGATCTGAAGGAATGAAGCAAATCATAAAAAATTCATATAAATACCTGCAGTCCTCACTTGACCCATTGTCGACTTCAGGTAGGCAAGTCTCAGGCATGTCTGGTGCTGAACATCGACCCAGTATTGAGCCATCTTGGTCCGCAGAAAGATGATCCCTGGACAACACAGAGCGAGGGTCAACAAGTTGGTCCTCTGGGGCCATGTCCTGTGCTGGCAGCCAGGCTACTGGGGATCTGCAGAAAAGAAGCAAATCATAAAATCATTCTTCTACTCATATGTTAACTTTCAAATATGTAGGAATTTTTTTTTACACAGTTAATTCTCTTAAGCCTTATAATTTCAAAACAAAATTCATATAAATACCTGCAATCCTCTCTTGACCCACTGTCAACTTCAGGTACACAAGTCTCGGGCATTTCTGGGGCTGATCATCCACCCAGTATTGAGCCATCTTGGTTCACAGAAAGATGCTCCCTGGACAACACAGAATGAGCGATACCAACAAGTTGGTCCTCCAGGGCCATGTCCTGTGCTGGCAGCCAAGCTACTGTGGATTTGCAGTCCTCACTTGATCCATTGTCGACTTCAGGAAGCCAAGTCTCAGGCATGTCTGGTGCTGAACATCGACCCAGTATTGAGCCATCTTGGTCTGAAGAAAGATGCTCCCTGGACAACACAGAACGAAGGATACCAACAAGTTGGTCCTCCAGGGCCATGTCCTGTGCTGGCAGCCAGGCTACTGGGGATCTGCAGAAAAGAAGCAAATCATAAAATCATACTTCTACTCGTATGCTTACTTTCAAATATGTAGGATTTTTTTTTACACAATTAATTCTTTAAGTCTTATAATTTCAAAACAAAATTCATATAAATACCTGCAATCCTCGCTTGACCCACTGTCGACTTCAGGTACGCAACTCTCAGGCATGTCTGGTGCTGAACATCGACCCAGTATTGAGCCATCTTGGTTCACAGAAAGATGCTCCCTGGACAACACAGAACGAGGGTCAACAAGTTGGTCCTCTGGGGCCATATCCTGTGCTGGCAGCCAGGCTACTGTGGATCTGCAGTCCTCACTTGACTCACTGTTGACTTCAGGTAGGCAAGTCTCAGGCATGTCTGGTGCTGAACATCGACCCAGTATTGAGCCATCTTGGTCCGCAGAGGGATGCTCCCTGGACAACACAGAACGAGGGTCAACAAGTTGGTCCTCTGGGGCCATGTCCTGTGCTGGCAGCCAGGCTACTGGGGATCTGCAGTCCTCACTTGACCCACTGTCGACTTCAGGTACACAAGTCTCAGGCATGTCTGGTGCTGAACATCGACCCAGTATTGAGCCATCTTGGTCCGCAGAAAGATGCTCCCTGGACAACACAGAACGAGGGTCAACAAGTTGGTCCTCTGGGGCCATGTCCTGTGCTGGCAGCCAGGCTACTGGGGATCTGCAGAAAAGAACCAAATCATAAAATCATACTTCTACTCATATCTTAACTTTCAAATATGAAGTAATTTTATTTACATAATTAATTCTCTTAAGTCTTATAATTTCAAAACAAAATTCATATAAATACCTGCAGTCCTCACTTGACCCACTGTCGACTTCAGGTACACAAGTCTCAGGCATGTCTGGTGCTGAACATCGACCCAGTATTGAGCCATCTTGGTTCGCAGAAAGATGCTCCCTGGACAACACAGAACGAGGGTCAACAAGTTGGTCCTCTGGGGCCATGTCCTGTGCTGGCAGCCAGGCTACTGGGGATCTGCAGAAAAGAACCAAATCATAAAATCATACTTCTACTCAAATCTTAACTTTCAAATATGAAGTAATTTTATTTACATAATTAATTCTCTTAAGTCTTATAATTTCAAAACAAAATTCATATAAATACCTGCAGTCCTCACTTGACCCACTGTCGACTTCAGGTACGCAAGTCTCAGGCATGTCTGGTGCTGAACATCGACCCAGTATTGAGCCATCTTGGTTCGCAGAAAGATGCTCCCTGGACAACACAGAACGAGGGTCAACAAGTTGGTCCTCCGGGGCCATGTCCTGTGCTGGCAGCCAGGCTACTGGGGATCTGCAGTCCTCACTTGACCCACTGTCGACTTCAGGTACACAAGTCTCAGGCATGTCTGGTGCTGAACATCGACCCAGTATTGAGCCATCTTGGTCCGCAGAAAGATGCTCCCTGGACATCACAGAACGAGGGTCAACAAGTTGGTCCTCTGGGGCCATGTCCTGTGCTGGCAGCCAGGCTACTGGGGATCTGCAGAAAAGAACCAAATCATAAAATCATACTTCTACTCATATGCTAACTTTCAAATATGAAGGAATTTTTTTTAATAATTTATTCTCTTAAGTCTTATAATTTCAAAATAAAATTCATATAAATACCTGCAGTCCTCATTGGCCTTAGAAACATGTGTTTCAGACATTTCTGGTACAGAAGTATTTGGTAGCAGAAAGGATCCATCTCCATCTACAAAATCAAGCATCCTTGACAACTCTGGAACAGTTAGTAGGAAAGAGTCGTTTGGAGACGAATCTTCTGCTAACAGCTGAACTGGAGAGCTAAAGAAATGCCACAATTTATTATTAATAAACATGCTTAGTTAATATAAAACTCGTTACAAAATTAAAATGCTATAGTTTAAACATTATCAAGTACCTGAAATTTTTATCTGGCCCACTAACAGGTATGTCTTCCAAACTCTCAATGATGCCAGAAATATCCATGTTATCAGATGCATCACTATGTTCAGCTTCAGAGTAGTCTTCATCACATTCATGTGTTGGAAGAAGGGGAACAAAATGATTTGGTCGCCATTCTCTCTCTGAGATGTTAGTGCCCCTTGTATTGCTCCATAAAATATAAACAGAAGCATTACTAGAATTATCAATAAATGGCTGAAATGTTCTGTTTAGGTCTTTACGAACAGTTTGGCCTCCGTACTTGGGGTAAACAGAAAAAACTTTTGCCTGCAGCACATTTGCCAAAGCAGCAATTTGCCATATACCCATGTAAGAACCCCTCTTACATAAACTCAGCACTTCCGCTCTATAAATTCTCTTAATTGCTAATGGTGTCAATTTTTCTCCGGTGTACTGTTCGGAAAACAGAGCAAACTGTTTAACTATACTATGATGTAAATGTTGGTTAGCTCCTTCTGACATGTACGAGTCACTCAAGTATTTGTCTTCATTTTCCACAAGTTCTTTAATAATTCTGGTCCTAAGTTCTAAGTGACGTTCTTCTGTACCATAAGAGAGAACACTAGCAGCTCTTGGCAGACAGTTTCCATCTCCATAAACAATTGCAGGGTATAACGTCTGCGATATATGGAAAAAGTCATCGGGAATCAAACCAAGAGCATGGTTATCTATTACTCCTCCATAGGAGACAAATGTAACCTTTTTCAGCTTTTGGAGTGGTAAAAAGTCTGAATAGGAAATAACCTTTTCCTGAATATCTTCATAAGAATTACAGGATTGTAACTCTTTCCATAAAGAACTCGGTTGGTTAACACTGTCTGCCTTCTCTGTCACCTCCTGTACTTCACCTGCTACTTTCTCTTTGTCGGTTGACCTCCTCATTTCTCCTATCTTCCCTTGTTCTGTCAATTTCTTCTTCTCCGTCACCTCCTCTACTTCATCTCCATTTCGCCTCTTAGGACCTGTTACCATCTCTTTGTCTGTTGACCTTCTCGTTTCTCCTCTCTTCCTTTGATCTGTCAATTTCTTCTTCTCCGTCACCTCCTCTACTTCACTTGTTACTTTCTCTTTGTCTGTTGACCTCCTCATTTCTCCTCTCTTCCTTTGATCTGTCAATTTCTTCTTCTCCGTCACCTCCTCTACTTCACTTAGTACTTTCTCTTTGTCTGTTGACCTCCTCTTTTCCCCTCTCTTCCCTTGATCTGTCAATTTCTTCTTCTCCGTCACCTCCTCTACTTCACTTGTTACTTTCTCTTTGTCTGTTGACCTCCTCATTTCTCCTCTCTTCCTTTGATCTGTCAACTTCTTCTTCCCTGTCACCTCCTCTACTTCATCTCCATTTCGCTTCTTACGACCTGTTACTTTCTCTTTGTCTGTTGACCTCCCCGTTTCTCCTCTCTTCCCTTGATTTGTCAATTTCTTCTTCTCCATCACCTCTTCTACTTCATCTCCAATTTGCTTCTTAGAACCTGATACTTTCTCTTTGTCTGTTGACCTCCCTGTTTCTTCTCTCTTCCCTTGATCTGTCAATTTCTTCTTGTGGGCTGAATCCTTCACTTCATCTCTGTCGTTCTTCAGACTTGTCCCCTTTTCTTTGTCTTTCTTCTTTTCATTTCTTTTTGTCTTCTTTTGATCCTTCTTTTTCTTCTCTTTTATGTCGCAAAGTTTCCATGCCTCAACATGAGAAGTATTAATACATTTTCCATTTTCAGGATCCAGGCAACCTGCACATGTACATGTGTAATTTCTGACTTCTAACACACCATCTGCCACCCCTCTAACACTGTGGAGTTTTCTAGTACCTTGCAATGTCTTTGCCGCGGTTCTTTGTGGTCTTATTCTATTCACCCCTTCAACAAAATGAAATGTTCTTTTATAGAGACTGTCATCTTTCGTCAGATGGAACTTGCAGTATTCAAAGAAATCTTTGGCACTGTTAATAACTGTACCTGCTACCATTGCCCTGTAAACTGCTGATTTGACAACTCCACTGCATCCATCAGCAGGCCCTTTCCCATGGCCACTTCCAAAAAAGTTTCTCTCAATTCTAACACTGAAGTCATCTACAGCGTAACTTATATCCATAAAAGGGGTTTTAGATTTATACTGAGCAGCGCATCCATCTGTAAACTGGAATATCCTATCAAATCTTTTCCCTTGTTCTTTGAGGAAGTTAATAGAGTCTGAGAAGCAATGATGGACAAAGTGCGAATCATGTAGTAAATCTGCTGATATATAGACAATTTCATGGGTTACAAGTTCTGTATTTGCTTCTTCTGTGTCAGTAACTGGATGGTAATAACAGACAATAGGATGAATGGTAACTTGTTCTGCAAACCAATGTGCACTCTGGCATTCATCCTGCTGTCGTAAGGTAAAGTTTTCGGCGAAATCCATAACACATAGAATGTTTCCATTTGGTAGATTAGATTTAAGTTTGGCAAATTGTCTGTACTGCCATGAGGCATCAAACAAATGTGAGGGCAAAGTCTCTAGATCCTTCTCTATTTCTGTGATTAACTCTCTCACTGTGCTGTTATGCGACGCCAAAATTTTTCTCTGTTTACCATTTATTTTTGAATTTTCCCACCTGTTCCATTGCACCATCTGTTCAGTGCCATTCTCTGTGATTTGAGCCTCAAGATGTTCATGCAGTTTATCAGGTCCACAACTATCACACTGACGTCTGATGCATTCTAGTCTTGCTTCTGTTCCACTTTCATATTCACAAAGACTAGTTTTGTTTAGTTGGTATTTGTCATTGATTCCTGAATGGAACTTGTAGTTCAAAGCTTTTAATTTAAGTTCCACATTTACACACTTTTCGCACAGGCAACTTCTGAATCTTCCTTTTCTCAGTGGTACCACTGCTTTGGGCTTTAAACTCCAAAACTTGGATTCTGAAACTTTCAGGTCACCGCATTCTTCTTTAAATTTTTTGAAAGTCTCCTTCTTCGACTGGTTTAAAGTGTGTCTTTGTACAAGCTGTTTACCAACGGTTTTCTTCTCGGCATGCGTAACAGATATGTAAGGCTGCACATAAAAGTCTTTAATCTTTCTTGTGATGTCACTGTTAAGGACATCTGACCTCTGTTTTCTCTCAACATCTACACCTTCTGCTGACCACTTAACCATTGTTCCCCATCGAATACCTATTTCTCTAGATACTTGGTACTTTTTGTATTTTTTAAGCAGGGTTCCAGCTACAGAATGAACCAAGTGCCTTCTTCTAATATTGTCTCTTCTTTCGTTGGACAACTTGAGTTTGCTTATTTGATCCTTTACTGAGCTCATACCTGTTTCAAGAAAATCTAATCTTTTTCTCTTGGAGGGTGTCAGGCAAAATCTTGATAATGCTTTCCTCTTCCTCGGTGTTGACCTATTTATTAGGCCCTCCATAACCGTAGCATATTTGCTCGGATGGTCTGGCAGATGTTTTTTTGCTCTAGAAATGGCCTTCCTCCTAGCAGCATCACTGTGAAATATTTGGTCGTCCATACCTAAGCTCTCCCGCTCTAAGCTATCTCCCTCTGTCTTTTTCCTTCCCTTCCTTTTCCTCTCAGCATCTTTTTCTCTAATCCTCCTCTTTTTTTGTGACCCAAGTTTTGCTCTGTCAATAAATAATTCTTTGATTAAGAAATAAGAAAAAACACATATCAGAATGATTCCATACAAATATAACTTATCCTGGCTTTGAAGTACTTGAAAAGAAGATTTAAAAAGGTTTCCCTAAATATTTCTATGTAAAACTTTGGTCGGCCATTTTGGCCACACCCTTACCCAGTGGTCTTGACTTGAACAAACTTCAATCTACACTACCTGAGGATAATTTCACATGAGTTTCATCTTTCCTGTCCCAGTGATTCTTGAGAAGAAGATTTTTAAAGATTTTTCCTATATATTCCTATGTAAAACTTTGATCAGCCATTTTGGCCTCGCCCTACCCCCGGGGGTCATGACTTGAACAAACTTCAACCACATGAGTTTCATCTTTCCTGTCCCAGTGGTTCTTGAGAAGAAGATTTTTAAAGATTTTTCCTATATATTCCTATGTAAAACTTTGATCAGCCATTTTGGCCTCGCCCTACCCCCGGGGGTCATGACTTGAACAAACTTGAATCTACACTACCTGAGGATGATTTCACATGAGTTTCATCTTTCCTGTGCCAGTGGTTCTTGAGAAGAAGATTTTGAAAGACTTTTCCTAAATAAAAGCTCACTTGAGCCTTCGGCTCAGGTGAGCTAAAAATGATACCGCATTACTTATATATTTACATAAATTTATGACTGATTTTTTACAAATAGAAAGGTACTAATGTTTTAAGTCCATAAAGGATTAATCATTTATTTTTTCAAAACTCAACGGTTTTTAATGCGTTGAACATGTCGATCACTTTTAATGTCAAGTGCTATGAAATTACGTATATACAGCAAAACTTGGTTATAACGAAGTCACTGAGACCTATGAAATTACTTTGCTGTATCTGTAATTTGTTACGTATCCGTATATGAAATTCATGAAATCTAAATAGCCGGGGATCCAAGATGACTTCGCTATAACTGTGAATTTGCAATATCTGTGTTCATATTAAACAAGTTTTATTGTATACAGTATTTTTCATAAAATAAATTTTATTTTTCAACACGTTCAATGATTAGAACATTGCCTTGTGAGGAAATTTGAATATTTTCATTAAATTAATTAGTTTTGAACAATAAATTGATTTCAATGAAAAATTAAATTGAGTATGCATTAATGTAATTTAATCAACCTGTAATTACTCTTGTACTTCCTCCATTTTTCCCTTTGTTCTTCCTTTTGTTTTCTGGTTTTTATAATATGTTCTGCTTTCTGATTTCCAAGTTCTTTTTTTTCTTACTCTGTAGTTCCTCATTCTAACTCTAGCCTTCTCCCTGTCTCTGTAAAATACATCATAATTAAAGTTAAAATTTACATTCAAATTTATTTAGACCTATAGATATGATACTCAGAACTCCATTTGGAGTTATATACTGAAAGGGAAAAAAACGCAGGGTTCACTTTTGAGGTGAATTAAATTTATTTTTATTTTAATTTTTCTCAGTATTCCTATCTAACTTTTAAAATCATCTTTCAAAGAGATATAACCAAAATCCCATTTAATTTTGTCTAAGAATTCATGAGTTATTGAAGCTCATATGACGATACCCCCAAAAGTGAAAATTGAAAACTCTATCTTTAATGTCTCTCCTGCACATCTGTCATGAGCGTTATTTCTCCTACGCATGGAATTCATCAAAGTGAGTATATTGTCGGGTATGTTGTGTGGCTATATTGGGCATGGATAACCACACAAAAAAAAATATAAATTAGGGCTGGGAATATATATCGAATGATGCAACACGATTTGTTGACAAACTCGTCGTCATCAAATTGCACGTTTCGGACAATACATTGGACATAATGAAAACATGTTGGACGTAACATTAGACGGTTACAATTGCGTATGGACGTAACACATCTTTATTGTCTGTCTGTTATTTCGTCCGACATACCGATGTCTGTCCTTGTTACGTCATACATTTTATGGTTGTGTAATTTTAAACACTGATTTTGGTGCATAGTAACTAAACTCTCATCTGACCAATTTTCGTAATTTTCGCTCATGCAGTCTACAAATTTTCGAAAATTATACTACCCTGCGTTTCTTTTTCCTTTCAGTTTAAATATATATGTATCCTTTCTCTGTTTTCACCTTTGTTTTTGTTCTTCTGATTTGTGTTCTCTTTCTTTCTTTTTCCTATCTCTTTCCTTTTGTTTAAATGCTGCATCATTTTTTTTCTTATCCCTCCACCGCTGGCATCTTTCCCGATTAGACTTTAAAAAAATAATTTTTGTGCTGAAGTTATCCAGATTAATTTTTCGGAATATCTTCACATAATTGAAAATATAAATTTACATTCAGTGTACTTTTTTATGAAATCCATTAGAAATTTCGGCATTTGAATCTCCTTAACTCTCATGAAACTTTGTGCTGTGCGTTAGAATGGACATGCAGTAATATATATTTAGATTTGCAACGTCACAAACCACTCTTAGGTCTTTTACCGTATAATCCCTATTAACCACCCCTGCCCCTATAAGCGCCTCCTTGGGTCTTTCTCAATTGCCAGGAAATAAGGGCCCCCTGTACAGTGATTAAATTATCTAGAATCGTATCAGAAGACTGCCAAAATTTGAAGGAAGTGAAAATGAAACATGTTATTAATCATGTTAATATCCAATCTCTTGGTGGAAAATGATTCGTTTAGTATAATTTGGTTGGATTATCTTCATTTAGACTAAAATTAGACATTAATTTACAGATTCTTTGAATTTTTTTTAATTCAAAATATTTTTAAAAGTTAAGATATGATTTTAAATATTACAAAGAGAATACTAAAATAACCGCCCCCTTTTTGCAATTTTCTAAGCGCCCGGGGCGGTTAATAGGGAATATTTACATTTGCAAATGTTTTCCTTTACATAACACTACTGAAGGCAAGCGTTTTTATAACTGTGTAAATACAGGTTTGGGGTCAAGAGGTCATAGATGTGCGTTTGGATAAACGTTCAACGTAATTTCTCTGTGACGTCATAAAGGGTCGACGCGCGTTAAGTGGATTACATACATGCCGTTGGGTTTGAAAAATTAATGCATTTCACACGTTAAAAGTAACAATCAGGCAAATATAAAGTATGAATAAGTCACAAATGTAAATATAAGTAATAAGGTATCATTTTTTGAGTTTTATTGAGATGTAAAACGGGTTGACACATGATCAAATCTTCCATAAAGCCCTTCGGGCTTTATGGGATTTGATCACGTGACCAACCCGTTTTACATCTCAATAAAACTCAAAAAATGATACCTTATTTCTTAATTATACCGTAAGCACACCATTTTTGAAGGGCACTAGTTTCACATTAAAGCTTAATTAATGTAAACAAGAACGAGAAGTTGTGATTGCTATCAGGCATTAAAGTACTTGTAACAACACATAAATTTAGATCTAAAATATTTTATTAGCAAGTTCTACAGATAAAATCCATAGTCACAGTACTTTCTGCAAAATTCAAAATTTTGCCAGCATAAAAAAATATAATTTGCATAGGATTCTACAACTTTTGAGATTTCTAAATAAACAGGAGAAATAAGCACAATTTAGAAGTATATTTTGATAATTTTTTTTATAAATTTAAAATAAATTTATATGAAATGAGTGACTTAAATGGCCTCTACTTCAATAAAGGGAAAATTTTCCCCCATTGTAGTTTAATAGTCTGAAATTTACAGATCTATCAGAAACATGAATGTCCACATTGTCTTTTGTTACTCCCGACATATTCTGCTAATGTCTTGGTGAATGTCTCAAATGTCTTTTGTTACTCCCGACATATTCTGTTAATTTCTTGGTGAATGTCTCAAATGTCTTTTGTTACTCCCGACATATTCTGCTAATTTCTTGGTGAATGTCTCAAATGTCTTTTGTTACTCCCGACATATTCTGCTTATGTCTTGGTGAATGTCTCAAATGTCTTTTGTTACTCCCGACATCTTTATTGTCTGTCTGTTATTTCGTCCGACATACCGATGTCTGTCCTTGTTACGTCCATACGCAATTGTAACCGTCTAATGTTACGTCCAACATGTTTTCATTATGTCCAATGTATTGTCCGAAACGTAAATTATGTGTCTTTAGTTACGTCCGAATGGAAATCATTATGTCCAGATTGTGCAAATTTCATAGCCTTTACATTAAATTGTGATGAAATTACTGGAAAATACCAAATTCTTTCAATCTCCAATAAATATTGTGATGGTATTGAATGATAATTCACTAGAATCCACATGATATTGTTTGCTTTTTATCCAAAATCTCGTATAAAATAACGTTCGGACGAACACACGTTCGCCCGTAACTTACCGACTTCAGCGAGACAGACACCCGCTTCCCCCTGTCTACAGCCATCTTTTAAACATACTGGTTTACGGTAAACACGTGACGCATTCATTTCTTCCATCTCAGGGCATGTATGTCGTAAAAGGGGCCACAGAAAGGTTCGATGATTAAAAAAACAAGTTTTTACTTTTACAATTTTCGCCCGTAACATCGGACAGACAAAGGAGAGGATTTAATAAACTGAACATATTTCACAGAAAAACAGTGTTGTATGGGGAGAAATGATTTTTTTAAGGCTAGAATGTGCATATCTACTGATGAAAGGCTACAAGAAGCTTTAAAACACATGCAACATCTGTCAATTTAAACATTTTTCGTCAAGGTAAATTGGACAGACAAGAGTTCGTCCGACACACGATTTTAATTGAAGTTTTATTAATTAAAGACAGTTTCCATGGCAACAAGAAAAACTTATTTTTATTAAAGAAACATCACTAGTAAAATTAGCAAAAGAATTGCGTCTGTAGAATAAGATTTAATAGGTTCATACAATCATTTAATATAAGACCCTATGCAATGTCACATTTCACATTAAAAAAAAAGCGTAATTTTGAAAATAAGAAATGAATATTTTTTTTTTATGAATGACCTTGGCTTATGAAATTGTCTGAAATATATATCTAACCTGTAAAGCATATCATTCTTGTGTCTCAAGTTTATTAGTTTTTGTAGAAAATTAATAAAATAATTTTTTCATAAGCCACCCTAAATTTACACCTGACTGAAAACTTGGCCTTATATCAGTAGCACCTGGCACCTGAACACCGGACACCTAGAACCAGTTTGCTCCAGTATCATCGGAAGCACCTAGCACCTTTCACCGAGTCTAACGCGCATGTGACCTTTTGAATATAATATTTATTATTGTACATTACACTGTGAATTGGGACATTATACCAAAATATTATTGTGTATTGTACTTTTCGTTAATTTAATAAATTGATTGTCATTGATCACACTTGTTCTATATAAATTTTACTTAAGCACAGGTACCTTCGAACCCATTATTGTAACGTGCCTCTAGGGTACCTTCTGATTGAATACACACATAAGACGAAAATGTTACAAAGAGATTTCACATAGATTTCGGCACCCTAAAATAAAGGCGAATTATTTTATTTCGCGCGAGGTCCTTCTCGCGAAATTACGCGATAATTAATTCTACGCGCATATTTAGGAATCTTCAGTATGCTATTTTCTCTATTTTCAGGTTCTGATTGACCAATAACTATGTCCAAGGGTAATTTTATCTCCCTCCCTAGCATCATCAAATTTGGAGACATGCCAGTAGCTTTATGAACTGAATTTCGGTATGTCATAATCAGTAGAGGAATATGCACGTCCCAATCTTTCTCATTATTGGAAAAAAGATGAAAGCAGATTCTTTAGAGTTCTATTTATTCGCTCATTCATGCCATCTGAGTGTGGATTGTAAGGAGAAGTTCTAGTTTTTGTAACACCCAATTCACGCTTCCACATCATCACGGGTGACGCAGTTGCTATCACCGCACAGCCAATCAGAATCGCGGAAAAATTGTCAGCCATTAACTCCGACAAAACACAGCTGTCGGATGCTGCGAGATGACATCGTAGAATGTCTTATCCGCTATATAGCAGAAAATTGTGAAGTCCCATGAATAGGTTAGATGTAATAATGATACGAGGTACCCGGAAAGAATACGCAAGGCGCAAGGTGAGATTTATTCATTTTCTAAGTCCAAAACACGGAAAAACAAGCGTTTACATTGCATAAACAGCTGATCAAGTCATTGTCATGTGTAAGACCGAAAACGACTGTCCTTTAAAAAAATAAGTCTTTCAAATATATTTATGTCAAGGTAGTGATAATGTAAGTGGAAATTAAAGCGAGCAATATTTGAATTAAGTAATATCACGTACAATATGGTGATTTACATACTTTGAACTTAGGCAGTTATTCTATATGTAAACCTAAAGTGGACTGTTCAGAGCTGATCTCTGTGAACTGAATATAGATTCTCGAAAAAGAGAATGCTGCAAAAATATGTTCTGGCTAATTTTCATGTTTTATTTTTATTTTTCTATTTATTTTTGTGTGTGTGTGATTATATAGCTTTTTGAATCTTAATTGTAGCATCTGTGGGTCGATCTCATGACATACTGACTGTATACAGCAATTAGATAGGCAACAGTCATCAAGAAAGGCAGGCTACTAAAGTAGCTTTTATCCAACTAAAACCCCAGCTTTCTGCACAGTGTGAAACTCTTCGCCCAAGAAAAGATAACTCACCCGGATGACAATAGGGTAGTACCCGAAGTCTTCCAATGGCACTCGGAAGGCCTCGGGTACTTCCCTATTGTCATCCGGGTGAGTTATCTTTTCTTGGGCGAAGAGTTTCACACTGTGCAGAAAGCTGGGGTTTTAGTTGGATAAAAGCTATTTTCAATGGATATATCTGGAATATTTTAGCCTGGATAAGTACTAGGACATTATTTGCGCTAGTTCCTTTCAGGATTTGTGTAACTTTTCTCAAGTAAGTTGTTTTTTGACTTTTTTTAAAAATCGTGTGCTACTTTCGATTCTTCCCTTGTGTATTTTTATATGTGAAGTAGAGAACAGAGTGGATAAGATGCCCCTGTGATCAGACCTGTAAGTAAGCAGCGTAGAGATTTTAGAGCAAATATTGAAAATAATTAAATAGAAATATTATCAGTTTGTTCAAATCAAAATTATTGTGTGAGGAAGTGATGGGGTGAATAAATGCTAGTAACACATTGAATAGACCTACATTCATGATTGCAATAACAACAAAATAATTTTGTCCAACGTCGCCGTCGGTAACAAAGGATTAAATATTGGAGGAAATCTTGGCGGTTAAGATTGCAATGCTTCACAAAATTTGTCGATTTTATTATAAACAATATTAAGATTGGTCTACGTTTCCGATCTAACTACTCTGTAGAACACTGTCCGGCGACAGTTAAACTGACCTTCAAGTCGGTTGCATACGGATCGAGCGGTTAAATCACTCTTCCTTCCCATTTCTACTTACTAAAATGTTGTGTTTGAAACCTCAATTAAACTTATATGACTTTCGACAAAAAATCCTGTAAAAATTTGTGAGCAAAAAAGCTCATTGAACTTTTTTCCCATGCAATTCTGTAAATCGCATCCATGTTGTTTAAGTTAGGTTGTCGGAGGCTGCAACCACGTGACTTTCGTTGCCATCGGTGGGCGGAGCGTGGAAGCGTGAATAATTTACAAACTTCCTTTAATACTAAGGACCCAGATGAGGTTCCTTGATCACTGTGAATTTGATTTGGTACACCTAACACAGATAAAAATCTTTCAACAAGAACCTTAGCTACTGTTTAAGCTTCCATGTCTTTAATCGGGTAGGCATCAAACTATTTAGTTAAGCAATCTCCAATTACTTAGATATGCTTATTTCCAGAGTTACTGAGTGATAACCCCGACATGATGTCTAATGCTATTCTTTCCATTGGACTACCTGGGGCTTGTTGTTCAAAAATTGATTAAATATAACACAGTGGTTAGGTTAACACTGTGTTAGATCCTAACTAATTAACAATTCTGTCAAAAGCAGATGATAGCAACGTAATTTCTGTCAATAACATAACGATCGCAACTATTTTTTCTGTCAAAGAAAGACACTCGCAACATATGCATGTTGTAAAATTCGATGAACGCCGATTAGGTCACAAACGTGAACATGGGAAGAATGTTTTTTACATAATTTCATTCCGCCAGAATTAAAATCATTACTGAAAATATTATAAAAAGGTTTTTCAGCATTCATTGTTTCTATCGTCATTTGCTGCTAACGTCAGATATTCTGACAGATAAAGTGAAATGTTGTTTTTTTTACCTCTCAGCGTCTCACCACCATCCTGGTCCAATGCCATTTTGTTTGTTTAGGCTGCATGTCGCCCCCTAGCGACTTACAGCAAAAAAAAACCCGGAAGATCATGAATAAGGAACGACAATCTTTGTAGTACGATCGTTGTCAGATATTGTAGTGAGCTACTGACAGAATTGACGATCTTTTTCGACATACTGGCGATTTTATTTTACAAATATTATAATGGAATTGATATTTTATAATTTCTGTTTGACTGCAGTCTTTAATGTCCCTCTGTTTCAGTCTCCTCTGAAATGTACCCAAATTAGCCATTTTTCCCATGTGATGCTATTGTCAACCGATTTGACAGGCAGACGACTCACACTAGAGAATTTTTTTAACTTTCGAGTTTTTAGAATAATTCTTTAAATTAATACGTTTATGTATATATTGCACATAATCCGATTAAATAAAAACTATTTCATGCAAGAAAACAACAAATATACAGCACTGATTGAGAAAATTATTGGTAAACTATGGCGCTCATTAATGTATTTGGTTTTGAATCCGTCAATTTGACAATAGCACTATCGTATTTTTTTTTCAAAAAAAAATACTACAAAATTCAATTAAAGGATCTTAAATGTGTTTTTGTTAGTTTAAACCTTTTTGCAAAAAAATAACACAACAAATAGATTTTTCGTTATTTATTGTTCTACAAAGACGAAAGGAAAAATTGACAGACCCTTGTGCACTTTTCTCTGGAAGATGTCAACTGCAGTCATAGACTATCCGTGTTGGTGTTGTACTTTAACCCTTTTTTACTGTTTGGTGAGGAATGTAATGTACCTGCTGGTTGGGCGTGTCCTCTTGCTCTATTTTCTCAATAAATCCACATTTTTCCTGCTCCTTTATAATATTGTTGTAGGTCTATAACATGTATCTAGATTGAGATAAACGTCGAATTACATTCTTTGTGCGTTCCAGTGCAATTATGTCATTTGAAGGTAAATGATGGACTTCTTCCTTCCATGGCAACTTTGCTGTGTAATGACCATTTTCAAAGGTTACATAATTCTGATCCTTAATTGGTATATCAGTTGATTTTTCTAAGCTTCCCATGTCTTCCATTTTCCAGAACTTCTCTAAATTCAATTCTTCTGGGCGATGATAAGATAAGATGTTGTAAGATGCAACATGATTATGTTTTACACTCGAGTGTGTTGGTCCTGAAAGTAGATATCCTATTTTAGAGCTTACAGCAGTTGGTCTAGGTCCCCGTATGATGTCATTTCCGACAATGTCCCAGTAGTGACCAACTCCAATAAGAAGAGAAACATCAAATGTCGATCCATCATAGGAGTGTGCTAACTTCAATCCTTTTAGGTAAAGTATAAGTCACATTATCCAGCGATGGTGTATACGATGAGAAACCGATGCGTTTTTTGATGAAAATGGCGTGGTTGCCGGGCGGACGCCACTAGTGATCGGACGGTGTCTGAGGCCATGTTGCAAATCGTTGGGGTCATCGGTAGGAAAAAATTCGTAGTTAAAATTCAGCGATATCTCTAACGATGCCTCACATCGCTCCTCATCGGCAACCCATCATTAATAAATCTTTGAAGGAACGGCCGATGTATGGCCGAGCATCGTCCAATATCCGTTGAATCTGAGGTCATCGGGGGGTTGAGTGGTGGGCAACGGACAACGGCCGATGTTCGATCAAACATTGGACCGCAGTCGATCGATGTACGAACGATGTTCACCAATGTATTAGCGATGTAATATATATTGGCCGATTATCCTTGAATATCGTTTTATGATTAGCAATGCATCGCTGGGCCCTTGTAAGTCCGGCCGGCAACCACGCCATTTTATTTTATTAAAATTATTATTTTTATTAAAAATCGCATTGGTTGCCCATCATTGGATAATGTGACTTATACTTTAAGGACTACTAGTCCGATGTGGACCGATGTTTAGGCATCGCTCACACCACGGATTACCACCGATTACAACCGGTCTACTGCCACCGGCCGGGAATTGTGACCTAGGCATAAGGGGGGTTTATGATCGGTACTTGATGCGTATGGATCTTGGCGGCAATACATGGTATAATAACTACATGAATCTGAATTCTTTCCCCAGAATCCGCAATCAGAAATAAAGTTGAGGTTTTCAAAGTCCGCATTATTTCTTTTCCACCAAATGCTGCAATCATTAGAATGAGCTTTACCCTACCAAATTCACTGGGGCAGAAGATCCAGTATTTATCTCCTAAGTTGCTAAATTAGTATACCCAATGTCATTTGGTCCTTTTGAAAATATGTCTAGATAGTCATGTATCAAATGTTTAACTTGTTCTACTTGTGACTCGTTTAAGTGAGTGCTACATATTTCGACTACAGGGTTCATATTCTCTGGTAATGTACACTTTTGATCCGAGTGCTTTACTTCATACTACTCACATTTTCTACAGATTCAATACTGGAGGGATCTACTGAATCTAATGTAGCCATTAACGTGTTCTTGTATAGGAACAGGGTTCAAAATCAAAATTAGCTACACGCAGGGGAATAATTTACTTGGCCGGTGAAACTAAAGCTTTTGCTACTAGAATACCCTTCTTCTCTAACAATGTGGGACAAGATTCAACTATCGGTATTCCATAAGAATGATCAGGAAATTCTTGTAAAGTAGTGTTCTAGGTACAATGATTTCTGTCTCTGGTGGAATCACAACGGCCTCTTGAACTATTCTACAATACGATACCCCTTTTTCATATCCTCTATTTAAAGGGACGTGAAGACCGTTCATTTCTAGACTTGGAGTTCCAATCTTATTAAACATTTATTTTCTAAGAGAAAATCTAACCCAAGTATACCTTCATTCTGAATATTTGCTGTTAGAAATCTCTGTACAAACTGTTGGTTTTCTATTGCAATGGGAGGATTGATTGTAAATTGTTTAACGTCCCTCTCGAGAATTTGTCACTTATATGGATACGTTACCACTAGCCGGTGAAGGGCTTCAAATTTTAACCTTTACTCGGCACTCGTGGCCACTGAGCAGTGAGAGATCTTTATCGTGCCAACGCCTACCGCTGACACAGGGCCTCAGTTTTTAAGGTCTCATCCGAAGGACCCGCAACTTTCACTTAAAGAGCCGAGCGCATGGCAAAGAAACAGTTGGTACCCATTTTTTTTTTCGATTTAGGTCAGTCGCGGCCGAGATTCGAACTCACAACCTCCCGATCACGGATCGAGCGCTCTACCGACTGAGCTACCGTGAACGGTTTGCAATGGGAAGAGTAATAACTAATACCAAAACAAGGAGAAGATTATCCTGTACATGTATTTGTTATGATATTTATATTTCTCAAAGATTGGGTACTTGCATCAGACAACTGTAATTTGTCAACTAGACTCTTTAAAAGAATACTATGATTGGCTCCCATATCGTCTAACATTCTAACAGAAACAGTTTCTATATCCAAGTCGAGAAATAAACCTTCATCACTATGAGGCAAGTTGTTTATTGTGAAAATTCGGGCTGTCGATCGATTTCCTTGCGTCGCTAATCGGTCAGGTCTAGAGTCCTGCCTCTGAAAATTCTGAGTTAGTCTATTTTGATAGACACTAGTATTTCTGTATCTTCTCTGATTATTTCGTCCAGATTTAATGTTTGTGGGCGAGTGAAACTGCCAACAGGCCTACTACGGTAAGAACCGATTTGTGAAGTTTTTATCTGGAAGTCGCTAAAGAGCTAAGATCTTGCTTAATACTATTCAAGGCACTATCTGTTGGGTTAGAGTCTGAATTTAAGTTGGTCGTACGAATAGTTCTATAACGCTGATGATCAGACTGACGATACGACTCTAATCTCACTGCGAGAGACTCTGCAGCATTCAAATCTTTCTCGCTTCTCTAAGTCTAAGTTTAATATCAGAACCTGGTATCGCATCAATGAAATGATCGAGCGAAAGCGTATCTAATACCATTTAGAAGCACCTGGATGACTTCTTACTGACTGTGCTAGTTTGGTGATTGACTGAGTTCTGCTCTTTACTTTTGTCCGGGGTCTAGATCTTAAAACTTCGGCCTTATTTTTTGACCCAAATCTGTCTTTTCAAAGTTCTGACTAGAATATTTAAATCTGTTCTTTCTCCGTTTAATACTGAAAGTGTTGTTCCTGACAAACTCGTGGCTAAGTATAAAGCTTTCTTGCTGTAAGTCCAGTCATTGATTTCAGCCACCATTTCAAAATGTGATACTCACCTAAATCTCCCGTTCCATCAAATAACTGAGGTTTCATTTTGAGTTTATCATGATTTTGATAATCTGGACTCCTTTACGGGCAAGACTAGGAGAAAAACCTTGCCTTGAACTGCATTTCAGCCAATGAAATAATTGGAAATTAATTTTCTCATCATGCAATTTCTACCAATCACAAAAGAGGGGAAGTGCATAGTCCAAAGACTAATACCGTTGGTAATGACATTCTTGCAAAAATATTTACACAAGGTTACATTTAAATGACAAAATGTCGTTAAAAAATCAAGTATAACAGAAAAACATTTGCACATGCAAAAATTATAATATGTACAGTGTATTTTATCATATAATTTTGTGTCAAACGTTTTAGGCATTAAATCAAATTTGTAAAAGAGAATTTAAATGTCTTATGAAATACATGTACACGTGGTAAAATGTAATCCATAAATGAATGAGTTCTCATCTCACTCTTCTCCTTTTTAAAACTGAAACCTGGGGCTGTAAATTTTTATAATTTTGGAAGAGGCATTGTTGCTTATCATAACCATGTACTCTTTTTAGCTCACCTGAGCCGAAGGCTCAAGTGAGCTTTTCTGATCACAATTTGTCCGGCGTCCGTCTGTCTGTAAACTTTCCACATTTTCGACTTCTCAAGAACAGCTTGGCCAATTTCAACCAAACCTGCCACAAAGCATCGTTGGGTAAAGGGGATTCAAGTTTGTTCAAATGAAGGGCCACGTCCTCATTCAAGGGAAGATAATTGGGAATTAATGAAAATTTTGGTGGCATGTTTTAAAAATCTTCTCAAGAACCACTTTGCAAGGAAAGATGAAACTTATGGGGATACATCCTCAGGTAGTGTAGATTCAATTTTGTTCAAATCATGACGGGGTAGGGCGGGTTACAATGGCCGACCAAAGTTTTACATAGAAATATGAAGGAAAATTCTTTAAAAATCTTCTTCTAAAGAATAGCATAGCCATTATATACAATTATTGCTGTTTTTTTAGGTCAATACAATGATATAGCCATCTGAGGAGTACAATTTTAACGGAGCCCGAAGGGCGAGGTGAAGATTGTATTTCGAATATTGCTGAATCATTGTATTGACAGAAGAAACAACAATAATTGTTTTATTATATGATTCCTTGATAAAATGATACAGCTCATTACTTGCATTTTATTAAGTCCTAGCCAAATACAAGAGAGAAGCAGAATTAAAATGTGAATAAACCTTACCAGTCATATCAATTTGAAATGTTTTTAATCAATTTTAATTGCCATGCAAGCAATATATAATGTCAGTCTTTCTTATAGGATAGATTTTGAAAGGAAGGAGTATGATCAGAGAAACTGACTGCAAAAAAGTAAAAAAAAATTGTTGTTCAGTAAAAGTGTAAGAGGGGCCGGGGTCCCTGCCTCTTACCACCCTCACTCTAAAATATATATTCGCAATTGTTTTGTTAACATGGAAAAATAAAAACCTCGACGTTTATATAGCTTTCCAAAACAATTTGTATCAATTTGGAATTTCCCAATCTATTTTAAGATCAATGTAGAGGAAATGAATCCTTGTATTGACCTGGAACGTCACGTGCAGGCCAATACAGCGTACTATTTTTCTGACATAGTTGGATCTCAGCCAATTAAAGAGATAGAAATTATTCAATCATATAAAAATTGATCATATTCATATGGAAGCATCCTCGGGTAGTGTAGATTCAAGTTTGTTAGAATCATGACCCCCGGGGGTAGGGCGGGGCCACAATGGCCGACCAAAGTTTTACATAGAAATATATAGGAAAATTCTTTAAAAAATCTTCTTCTCAACAATTACATAGCCATAATAAATCATGTTTATATGGAAACATCCTCAGGAAGCTTAGATTCAAGTTTATTCAAATCATGACCCCCGGGGGTAGGGCGGGCGCACAATGGCCGACCAAAGTTTTACATAGAAATATAAAGAAATCTTCTTCTAAATAATAACAAAGCCATAATTGATCATATTTATATGGAAGTATCCTCAGGTAGTGTTGATTCAAGTTTGTTCAAATCATAACCTCCGGGGTTAAGGCGATGTCAAAATGGCCGACCAAAGTTTTACATAAAATATATAGGAAAATTTTCGTTAAAAATCTTCTTCTCAAGAATAGCAAAGCCATAATTGATCATATTTATATGGAAGCATCCTCAGGTTGTGTAGATTCATGTTTGTTCAAATCATAACCTCTGGGGTTATAATTAAGGCGGTGTGAAAATGGCCGACCAAAGTTTTACATAAAATATATAGGAAAATTCGTTAAAAATCTTCTTCTCAAGAATAGCAAAGCCATAATTGATCATATTTATATGGAAGCATCCTCAGGTTGTGTAGATTCAAGTTTGTTCAATCATGACCCCGGGGATAGGGCAGGGGGAAAAATGGCCCACCAAAGTTTTACATAGAAATATATAGGAAAATTCGTTAAAAATCATCTCAAGAATTGCAAAGGCATGATTGGTCGTGGGACTACTTTTGGAGTTAAACTTCAATAATAAACCAATTTCTACTTTTTCCTAGCCACACAGTGCTCAGAATAGCGATGTGGCCCATGGGCCTCTTGTTTCTTTGTTGCAATACCCAGGTGACCCTTATGGTTCTTGGGCCTCATGTTTAGATGTAGGACTTTTCCTCCTTAACAGGGATCTATTCTTTGTTTTCATTAACTTAAGGAAGACTTCAAATAAAAAGACACTTAGTTCACTTATTGAAAAGAGACAAAATTTAATTTTGAACGGTCATGAACAAGTGTTCATTGATTTAACAAATTAAACCTCTTGAAGCTTTAAGGAAGATTTGAATCTTGTCCTTTGAGTATCTCAACAAAAAGCTCGTGAAAACGAAATTACAGTTGAAGAATTGAGAACGATTATACTATTAAAATAATTTTATTTTAAAATGTCTTTACAATATGCCGTTAAGCGATGTTTACTCTTCCTTAGCAGACATAAACAAAGTTTTTCAATTTCGAAAAATTGAGTTTGTCCAAGGAAAGAATTTTTTAAGCATACTTTTCTTTGTTTGTCTTGATCCAAGGTTAATATGTTTATGAACCTCTTCAGTATCCGCAAAGAATACAAAATTTGACATGTTGCCAATTTCGTGCTGACACAGGCATAAAATGAGAGATGACGAATTCTTTCCCAGCACAAGGGTTTTTGATGCCAAACAATCTTCGACGGTTACATGTAACGATTTCAAAAAGTGTCCATTATGAGGAAAGAAGCATTTCAACTCCATGCTCTCCTCAAATGCTACCAAAAGAAAATCTTTTGATAAAACAAATGATGCTGGGGAATTTGTTTCAGTCGTTTCCCAAAGTACTAATCCGTTGGTATCTAAGCATGTAATTGACTTGTTGGTCTGGTCTGCTACATAAAATTTTGATGCGTCCGAGTTCATTACAACTCTTCCAGGGTAGTTAAATTTTGAACTTGCAATGGTTGTCGAAACTTTTTTCTTTAAGTCATACAGTTTAATTAACGGATGTTCTGACGAAACGACACTTTGCAAATTGCAAGACATCAAAAGCTTTCGAGCATTGCAAGAAATACCATGAACGGTTGTCTCTTCATATTGGAAATTTAGAATTTTTTCTTCTCTTTCTTTTATATCAGTTTCGTGAACAAGGAAAAACCGTACCCTAAATCCACAAGACGCTACAATTTCGTTACAAGAAACGGTTGTGACGTCTCCAAAAGATTCGTCAAATTCCCTTAAAAATAAGAACAATCCATCACGCCTTAGAACAAGAATTTGCCCCTTATCAGTCACTATGACAACTCTATCACTCGCAATAGGTGCATACTAATGTCTGCTCTTTTTGGGAGGAATGTGTCTGAGCTAAAGATTTATGTCGATGCCCTATATCTGGCTGTTCTTGACAAGGATCGTTCTTTTTTCCACGGATAGTTGAATAATTCGTTTCCTCATTTTCCTCAATTTGATTCATGTGCTGTTTTTTTGGAGGCAACTTTGGTATCGCAACTTGTTTGGAGGAGTGGGCATAACATTCCGAGGAAGACTTGGGGGATATGAGTGTTGAATTTAAATTTACCCCTTTCTCACAGAAAATGTCATTAATCTCTCCATGGACATCTTTTCTATTTTCTTCATCTGAACCAGTTCTTGCTTGCTTGATCCTACCGAGCTCATGAGAATTTTGCACGTCCACACCCAGTCTTGTCTTGTGCTGTAGTAATTCCGTTCTTTCATGAGTCTTTACTATACCTTCACAATTGCCTCGAGAAGAAAGTGGTTGATTTTGTTTCGTTTTGCCAACACAAAGGGCTTCCATTTTCAAATAGTCCAACTCTGCATATTTCTCCATTTTGATATAATCATCTTCCATTTTTTTTACGATCTGTAAGCTAAAACAACGAAAAAAAGGTTTAAATTATATTAAAAGAATATATGACAAATGTTTTTAAGATGCATGAACACCATTTAAAATTTCTGCAACTATAGTTTCCTAACTGTTTTAACGTTTCAATGTAATATTCTCCACAAAAAGGCTGCTTTTAAGATATGGGTAAAATTATTCGGTAGACATGAAATTAAGTTATGAAAATATTAACTTTAAAAATATCATAGATAACTCTTTGAAATCAATGTTTATCTCATTCCAACTCTTTAATTCAATTAAACCATAAATTCAAATTAAAGTGTTTTTTCAGAATATAGGCTACCAAACTTCTCCCAAATGTATAGCCTCCTTCTTGGGGAGGTACAAAAACATGCTCTTAAAATAAACCTAACCCTAATGATGGTAATGATGCATCTTAACATAAAATTTACACGTAGAATTATGATACGATCCAATTTAGTCTGAGGAATAATTAGTACGATCGTCCAGAAAGATAAATCACAATAGATTTTTAAATATGGCTTACGATTGAATGAATAATATTAAAATGACCACTTGAAAGGAGGCACAGTATAAAAATGTTGCTCACCAAAATTTTAAATTCCAAAAGTAATTCCGAATTTCACAGCTTAAAATAATCACCAAATACAACTACAAATATTAACTTGATTCCAAAGCTACTTTTGTAAGTAGTAATATCAACTATTTTTTTCTTCACAATCTTACGTCCCCGGGGCTATAAACAATGTATAATGAGAGGCAAAGTCATGCGCTAGGTAGCCAGATTTCATAAGCTATATTTAGTTTTAGATATCTAGACATTTACTTGTAAATCTTATTGTAAATCTTAAAATAAAATTCCAAAGGAAGTAGACCATTATATATACATAGGCATACTTGAACATTCAAGGAAGAAATTCTTTTTTATAAAAATACTTTGGCAAACTCATGTAAAATAAGCAACTCATTATCCCTCTAATCAACCCCTTTAAGCAATTGTCATTATTATAGATTAAAAATTAACAAAAATTGTTTACATCCTTTAAAATGGATAATTTAGAAAAGAATTTAGGGAAATGAACCTTGTACGATATTTTTATAATCATTTTCTAGTATTAATTTCAAGGAAATCATAAACGGAAAAATAGATCTAGAGCAAGGTTAAGAAAGTTTACCTTTATGCAGTATTATCAATTGATAAACAACTATTTTAATGTTCATATGAAGCTAATTATACTTCATAAATACGGTAGAACGTGTTCATTTCTTTCAGTTCTCTCCTTTAAAGTCATCATTGCTGGACCCTGAGGTCCACGCAGATAATATATAAGCGAGGTTAAACCGGATCCCCTGAAGTTTGCGCATGCTCGGTGGATAGGATGACATGACCTTTATTTATAGATCGTAAGTACTTTAAGCGAAGCGGAGGTAGCCGAGCATTGCCGATAGGTGAATATTGTGATCGGGATCGGGATGCAATTTTATACAATACAATGAGGTAAAGTGTAGGCCTTTCAACTAATTTTTCAAGTTGCACATATGGTAAAAAACATTGCATAGATAGATTTATAGGAACATGAAATTATCAAAAAAGATAATAACTTATGCATATATATAATTAAATCATTAAAAAGTTTAATTATTTATAATTGACTTTTCCGATGTTGTGTTTAAAGGATAGGTAACTCAGGTGTGAAAAAATGACCAACTTAGTGCCGATTTATGAGTTATCATTTATAGGAATGACATATAGCCTGCTTCAGCATTGGTATTGTTATGTACACAAAAGGGTTCCTTACATTGTTTTGTGCACAAAAGTGTTGACCATGAGAAAGAGAATGCCTTCACTCTACCTGAAATAACAGGGTCAAATGAATGGGGAACAGACTATATTCAATATTTTTAACTCTCTTTGACAATTATTATGAAGAAAATTTAATGTCATGTTTTTGTGTTCGCGCTTTTTCGCTTCCTATATAAATATATATATTTTTACAAGTAAATACCGCAGTTGATCATCTTACTTGTGTTACTAAGCACAAAGGAGAACGACCAAGATTAAAAATTTAATTAGGTTAGGACGAAGAAGTAGGGTAGATTTAACTTTTTATTTTAATTAAAACTTTTAATCATATGTAGTGAAATGGTGTCCGCAACTATACAGTAAATAAGTTTAACATTGGTGCTAAATTTTAAAACCACAGGATTCTACTGAGAGCAAAGAAACACTTGGGAAATGCTAAAAATTGCCTTGCGTGTAAACAGTTAGATACCTTTAGCCTGCTCTCAACATGTTTTAATAGTGAGTTATCGTTCATAAAACGGACCCCTAGCGGCAGTTGAAAGGCCTATAAAGTGTGGCTTCGTCCCACGTATTTTCGCTGTGCACATGTGGAAGTTATAAATCGTTTATGTGTTATGCTGTGTGCTATGGGATAGCGTTTTCATGTACATAAAGCCATATATTTAGTGACATACATGTACAACATGTACCTTTTTAAATGATCACGTTTAATATTTTAATAGAGTCTTCATGTATGATGTAACCATGGTACTAAGTTACATCCTCTTTGCTGCGTGGACCCTGCTTCAAAATTTTGAGGCAAATTGAAATATAGAAATCGTTGGAATAAATTCACTAAGCTAAACCTATTTATTTTTCCTACAAGATTATAGTTGTTGAAAAAAAATTAACATGTTATCAAAATTGCAATGGGGAGCAAAACTCATCGCGAGCGAGTAATAGGGGCGAAACGACTCGAACTCCTACAAGCACATGGTGAAGGAAAGGCGGGAAGATCATCATCATCAAGATGTCAACAGTAAGCATGGTTGCGTAAAATTTAAGGTTTTTTTCGAATAAGAAAGCGATACAGTATTTCTTTTTAAGATAGAGTATACTGAAGAAAAATGATAAGAATGTCTCTCGTTAGAACAATACAGGGATCATTTCAAGAGATTTTGGACATAGGGAGAACGCATACCTTGCACACTATGAAATGCCCAACACTGTTGTTGTAGCCGGGGTTCCTTTGAATGCTATAACACATTCTGACATACTATTTGGTGTTTTGGTGAAAACAATCTAGCACATGATGTAGGTGCAACAAACTTAATGGATGCTTTGGACACAGGGTTTAATGTTTCAGATCATTTACTTGCAACATTCCAACAGCTGAGTATTGAAATTAATTTTAACAGAAATAGTGGGCATTATTTTGTGTTTGATTCTCATAGCAGAAATCTAGTTGGTCAACACGATCCCTTTAGTAGTGCTGTTCTATTAGAGTTTTCTGTTTTCGATTCTTTACTGGCATATTTAACAAGTGAATATGCAGGATCTATTTATAATATTTCTCCAGTTTTGTTCAATTATCAAACAGCATCATCATTTGAGCAAATGCAACACAACCAATCAGAAAACACAGACAATGGGGGTCCTTCGACCAGACATTAGGTGCATCAAACCATACTGAAAATACAAGTAGTCTCTGGGATGAAGATACCATCAATTTAAATTCATTCCAAAGTTTTTCACAAAGAAGTGAATTCCAAAGTACATTAAACTGCAATAGCATAGGGCAAGAAAATACTGATGAATGTCTTGTTCGAAAGTTATTTGAAAAGTGAAAGAAGATTGCATGATTTCATACAACATGTTAATTTAACAACAGCTTTAATTCTTGAAAAGGATTGGGAAGGGCCTGGTGAAGCCATGCATTTAACTTATCATTTAAATAGATCTTTAAGGTTTCGTCAAAGGTCAACATGTCTAAAAAATTATTTTTGCAATAGCTCAAAAATTATATCTGGTTTAAAGTAAAAACGTTTACAGTTTAAAAATATATCATTGATTAATAGACAGAAAGTATCACTTGATAACAAATATTTTAAAAAAGATTTTTTTTGGAGAAAAATTGTATCACAAAATGTGCATATTTAAAAAAAAAATGCACCTGCTATATTCTGTCCATTTTGTGAAAACCATCATTGCAGAGATAATATATGTTTATCATTGAAGGGCAAGTTGGATGTGAATGGTCTCTGAAAGGCTGTTATTGAAAGCATGACATGTATAAAGACAAGACCCCTTTAGAACCCGCCATTTGCAATGTACTTTCACTTTCAAGTCTTAACATTTGGACAAAATAAACAGGGAAAACATTTTTCCAGAGACTATCTAAGTCCAACTTGCCATTCATTGATAAACATATTTTGTTTCTGCAATAATGGTTTTCACTAAGAGCACGGAATTAATTAGTGTATTTTTTGAAAATATATGCATTTTTGAGAAGAATTTTTCTCAATTACTATTTTTTCCAAGTATTTTTTTATCAAGTGATACTTTCTATCTGTTAATCAATGAAAAATTTATAAACTGTAAAAGGTTTAACTTTATACCTCATGTAGTTTTGGGGCTATTGTAAAAATAAATTTTTGAACAATTTTGACGAAACCTTAACAGAGCATAGTTATTGTAGTCCGGATGAATGCAAACGTAGGAAACGGAGAGGAAAATACACTAAAAACAAAAGAATTTGCAGTAATTCAGCATCTGATAATTCCAGTATGCTTGAAGAGGCACCAAAATCTGTTATACTAAAGGCAAACTTTGATGAAAACTACACATTAGTCTCCGAATGTGTGGAAGTTAACACTATTTATGAGTATAGTTCTGAACAAATGTCAAATCCCTCACAAAATTCCATTTCGGAAAATTTTTTTTCTAGGAAATTAAGCAGACACTTTCCTTTACTTGTTCAAGTTGTGATAGAATTTTATATTGTGACCAGGTCCAAAGACTTCAGGGCAATTTCAACTTACACAAGCTTATGAAATAATAATGCTTAAAGCACTGTTTACTCTTTTTGCCATAGTCATATAAAAAAGAATGAAATGCCTCCTTTTAACAGCGTACTAAATGCCATAGACCCAGGAATTATTCCTTCTTATCTGAAAAATCTAACTTACATGGAAAACAGACTTCTTAGTAAAATTCAGTTGTTTATGACAGTGGTGATTTTACCAGGTGGACAATTAGCAGAAAAAGGGACTAGCAATTGATTTCCCAACAGATTTACAACAGCAAGTTTCTGTACTTCCTCAAACCTTTATAAATTCTAATGTCATCACATTGTCATATGAGAATAACAATGTATTAAAACCAACTCACTTAGTAAGAAAGGAAAAATTATTACAAGCATTGTTGTGGTTAAAAGCAAATAATGAAATATATGCCAATATTTCTTTAAATTTTAGCCATATTCCTGAAGGTATAAACATTGAAAATGACCTAGCTCTCATCAATAACAGTTATGAAGAGTACCGGTACGCTGTAATACCATCAAATTATGTAATGCCACACATTGTAATTGTGAATCAGCTGCTTATTATGTCTGTGCTTATTTATGTAAAGCAGAACCTGAAAATTTGAAATCTGAACTGTCAAAAGTAATTCAAAACTTGAATCAAATAACTTCATTGTCTCAGTGTTCTAGAATGCTAAAAATTGGATATTGTGTGTTAAAATCAAGAAAGTTAAGTGCTCAAGAAGCAGCATATAGGCTTCTTCCAGATTTAAATTTGATTATTAGCTCAAGGACAGTTCCAACACTAAATACAAAACCACAAGAAAAGAGGTTTCGTGTACTAAAATCAAAACAAGAGCGAGAAGAACTAGATGACGCACGCAAGTACTGACAATTTTTACAACAATGTCATAGACTAATATCATGCACGTCCAAATGAACTACTTCAGCTATGTTTATTTGAATTTTCACAGTGGTATATACGTTAAGTGTGCAGACAATCTGTAGCTTCTTCAAATAAGTAACCACGAATAAAGTTAAAGCCCCCGTTTCAACATGTTGTAATGCGTAAGAGGTTAAAATCATTGGTAAGTTGTCTTTGTCCTCTGATGACTACTTTTACAGTCTCTTGATGTGCTTTTTACCCCATCAAAATGAAGAACTTTTACAAAGGAATCAAACATCTAAATATAACACAGCAAGAGATGCATTTATCTCTAAAAGACAAAATATGCAATTAGAGTTCTTAGAATCTGCAACATTAGTAGAAAAAATTGAAAATGCAGTTCGTTTCATTCAGTGTTCTGTAAAAGAGATTGAGGCTTTTATTGCCCCATCTACTAGTGAACATGTACATGTTGATGATGACTGTCTTTTGGAAGATCTCTCATTATCTTTACCACACCCTAATAACTTGCATGATGTAGATTTTCAGATGAACAGTGAATTACAAGGTGAAGTTAGTTGTGAAAATAGTGATGAGCTGCACATAAATGAAATGAAAGAAAAAGTGAGCTAGCTCACATATACCCCATGCTCCCCCAAACCTTGACGGTGAAACACATAATGAAAGGCACAGTACACTCTAAATACAAAGTATAGATCAAAAAGGGCAATAACTGCAAAAAATCTTCACATCAAAATGTCTTGCATATGAGGAAATTTAAATGTGTAATGAAGTTTGTAGAGAAATAATGGAATCAAAATTTCTTGGCAATATACAAATCCACACATTAATTTGAAGTGGTTGAAAGGGGGGAGGTTGAGAAATTTTCTTGAATAATAGGCAAAACTCTTTGGGATAAAATAATGGAATATATCCTAAATATCTGCATAGGTTGACGAAACTATGTACAACAGTTTAAGAGGAGTGGTGCTGACAATCTCTATATTCAAAATATGGCCAAAAAGTCTAAGTTGGAAAGTGTGGAAATTCCCGGAAAAATAAAGGAATCGATTTTTCCTGGTAATATGCACATCTACTTATTGTGTCCTAAATATTTGCAAAGTTTAACGAAATTCTGTGCAGTGGTCTAGAGGAGTTGCGCTGACAAACTGTTCTATCTATATAAAAGGTATGGCCAAAAACCTTTTTTTTTAGTTTTTAGTGCGGAAAGTCCCGGGAAAAATAAAGGAATCGGAATTTCCTGGTGATATGCACATCTACATATTGTGTCCTAAATATCTGCAAAGTTTGACGAAATTCTGTGCAGCGGTTTATGAGGAGTTGCGCTGACAAACTGTTCATCTCTATATTCAAGGTATGGCCAAATGCCTAAGTTAAAAAGTGCGGAAATTCCCGGAAAAATACTGGAATCGGAATTTCCTGGTAATATGCACATCTACACATTTGTCCTAAATACCTGCAAAGTTTGACGAAATTCTGTGCAGCGGTTTATGAGGAGTTGCGCTGACAAACTGTTCATCTTTATATTCAAGGTATGGCCAAATGCCTAAGTTATAAAGTGCGGAAATTCCCGGAAAAAATACTGGAATCGGAATTTCCTGGTAATATGCACATCTACACATTGTGTCCTAAATACCTGCAAAGTTTGACGAAATTCTGAGCAGCGGTTTATGAGGAGTTGCGCTGACAAAAAAAGAGGACTGACTGACTGACGGACTGACTGACGGGTCAAAAACATTATACCTCCCGCAACTAGTTGCGTGGGGTATAATAAGTTCATCACCTTTATATTTTGATGAAATACAATTCAGAATAGCAAGGTTAACAAGGTTTCAGAAAACTGTAATGCGTTACATTTTTAATCATTATTAAAACAAAGACAATTCAGAGCAACTTTGCATTGGAATAAGTTACCTCACTAGACTGATAATTGACTGGTTAAACTGTTGTCCTATTGTTTCTGGAAAATCCCCTGTAATAATGGTATGTGCTTCAACCGGAACAGCAGCTAGAAATATCTTGGGAATCACAATACATAGTGCACTGTATTTACGAGTTCAACATGGAAATCAATCCAATTTCAATGAATTATCTGGGAAAAGTTTGAAGAAACTAAGATTCATGTATTCATATGTTCATACACTCATTATTGATGAAATTTCATTGGTTAGTGCGTAAACTTTTGAATACATTCATAGAAGACTAACTTCAATAAAAGATAACGTTAAACCATTTGGAAATTTATATGTTATTGTCCTAGGGATTTCCTTCAGTTGAGAGCTGTTAAAGGCAAATATGTTTTTTAAAACCCCATTTTATGGTCAATTTTTAAGCCTTTTATCCTCAAAGAAAATGTACGACAATCTGAAGATATTACATATGCTTCAATTCTAAATCGAGCTAGGGTTGCCTTACTGGGTGAAGATGATCTCAAGATTTTACAGTCAAGGTAAATTCAACCCCCCAAATCATATGTTTCATCCCTTCTTTCTTTATTTCCTACACTAAAAGAAGTTCAAGAACATGGCAACAAGATGCAAGTGTTGTTAAGTCGAGAATGTATTGAAGTGATAGCAAAACATTATTTTTCTGAAGATGACATAGAAAAAAAGGTCCTATCTCTGATTGATTAATTGATTGTATACTGTTTAACGTCCCTCTCCAGAATATTTCACTGATATGGAGACGTCACCATTGCCGGTGAAGGGCTACAAATTTAGGCCTATGCTCGGCACTTACGGCCTTTGAGCAGGGAGGGATCTTTATCGTGCCACACCTGCTGTGACACGGGGCCTCGGTTTATACGGTCTCATCCGAATGACCGCCCCATTTAGTCGCCTTTTACGACAAGCAAGGGGATACTGAGGACCTAATCTAACCCGGATCCCCAGGGGACCCAATCTCTGATGATGATATCCATGTAGATGATAGAAATGCAGGTGGTTTACCAACCCGGTTACAAATATCTTTTGGGACAAGGGTTATGTTAATTAAAAATATCTACACATCAAAAGGACTAGTAAATTGTGCTCTTGGATATGTAGAGTCGATAGAAATGCACCAAGAAATGGAGAAATTAACTTAATATATGTAAAATTTGATGACCCAAATATTGGGGGTGTTCTCAAAAGGGTTGAACATAATAATTATCACAAGCAGTTATTTCAGTTGGTAACAATGTTTTTGAAAATGGAATGGCTTATGTTGCTTGAAGCAGAATTAAAAAACTGTCTGGTTTATATTTACTTGCATTTAATTCTCAGAATGTTACACCCCGTCTCAAAACTTTAGAGGAATACGTGAGATTAAATTCTTTAACAGAGTATTGTTGATTTTAATGTTGTATTTGTAGATATGTACAAATTGCCTAGCTGATTACTGAAAAAAGTGAACACTTCAGCATTATATTCATTTGATTTTTCTCTGTTCAATAAAAAAAACATGCATAATTTAAAGACATTATTAGACTAATAGACTTATCTTCTTGATGCATTTGTACGAGTTTTACATCTCTTTTGCTCAGGCGAGCTTGCTGGATCTTGTCTTAAATATATTATGAATACAAATGATTGTGGAGAAAGTTGCAAAGCCCTCATATTGCATGCATGTTAAAAAATAAATTAATGAAGAAAATTTTAAAAAAATAGAGATGCAAAATGAATGAAATGTAATGACAGTACAATATCTTTAGGTCACCTGAGTAAACTCAGGTGACCTATTTCTATCCGTTTTCGTCCGTCGTCGTCCGTCGTGTGTTAACATTTGAACATTTTCAGCTTCTTCTCTGCAACCGCTCAACCAATTTCAACCAAATTTGGAATAAAGCATCTATGGGTGAAGGAAAACAAAAATTGTGAAGTTCATGGTCCCTGCCCAAAACCACTAAAATTAATGCAATTTTTAAAGGTACTTGGACACAGATTTGAAGTTATTAATTTCTCTATAATATTACGACATATATTTTAATAGCATTTCACACAAAAAATAATTAAAAATCTTATTTCATATAAAAGATATTAATATTTCAAATTTTTTGGCGGGTTTGATTGATACATCCTTGCACTTTTACAAATATTAATTTTATTCTTAATCCTTAGGAAAAGTGGCAATCTCGTTGTGTATAAATGAAAAATATTAATACTATAATCCAGAAAATTCAGAGTAGACATGTTCGAAAGCAAAAACAAACACACAATATATTGTCAGTCCGTGCAGTTGTGGTAAGCAGACTGTGACGATTTAGAACGCACCCGGTGAATTGAAAACATAAACAAAAACAGAACTCGTGCCCTGTTTACAAAAACTGTGTACATAACACCATGTGCTCGATTTGCTAAACTCTGTACGCAACTCTTAGTTCGGAATGACGATACTTGTGAAAGAGTTTTGCTTTCTAACATCTCTACTCTGAATAAAATTATTTTTCTGGATAAAAGTTTTAATATTTCTCATTAATACACAATAAGATTGCCACTTTTCCTAAGCATTAAGAATAAGGTTAAAATTTGTGAAAGTGAAAGCATGTGTCAATCAAACCCGCCGAAAAATTTTAAGTTTTAATAACTTTTAAATGGAATAAGATTTTTAATTAATTTTTTGTGTGAAATGCTATTAAAATATATAAGTCGTAATATTTTAGAGAAAATATTGACTTCAAATCTGTGTCCAAGTACCTTTTAAAAATCTTCTTTACTCCTGGACATCAAGCAGTCAAACTGTTTGCATGATTGTAATCAGCATTGAGTCCTCTACCAAAATTGTAAAATTCATGGCCCTGGGGTCAGGGGTTATAGTACTAGGGCGGGGCTATATAGATTATATAGTGAAAATGCATTATTTCTTTGAAAATCTTCTTCTCTGCTCCTTGACATTAGATAAACAAGCCAAGTACATAGTTTTATTGAAAAAGGCAGCCTCTTCCAAAATTATGAATTTCATGGCCCTTGGGTAAGGGGTTCTTAGGTGGTAGGGTGGGGTTATATAGATTATTCAGATAAAATACATTATTTCTTTGAAAATCTTCTTCTCTACTTCTGGGTATTTAATAAACAAACCAAATACATAGTTATGTTGAATAATGCTGCTTCTTTCAAATTTGTGAATTTCATGGTCCCTGCCCCCTGGGGCCTGAGGGGTGGGGCCAAAACCACTAAAATTAATGCAATCTTTAAAAATCTTCTTCTTTGCTCCTGGACATAAAGCAGTCAAACTGTTTGCATGATTGTAATCAGCATTAAGTCCTCTACCAAAATTGTGAAATTCATTGTCCCGGGGTCAGGGGTTCTTAGGTGCTAGGGCGGGGCTATATATTTTATATAGTGAAAAAGCATTATTTCTTTGAAAATCTTCTTCTCTGCTCCTGGGTATGTAATGAAGTATGAAAGTTGTTTCGTCATACTCAGGTGACCTATAAGGCCCGTGGGCCTTTTGTTGAAATTGCAGATGCTCAAAATAGAAGACATAAAGGACAAAGATCCGAAAGATTTGCCACCATTTCCATCGGTTAGAGGAGTTGTGCTTGACGTGAGCGACATTGAAAAGGCACAAAATGAACAATACAAAGATAAATTCTTTGCAATTCTAGCAGATGAAACAGGCGCAATATCTCTAACTGTGTATGATGCAAACAAAAAAAAGCAAATTCATTGAAGGAATGGCTGTAGTTCTTATCAATATATTAGTAAAGCAAAATTTCATAGCAGTTACAAGCAAAACAGATGTTGGCATCTCTCGACCATTTTCCATTCCAGAAATTGTGAAAAATGAAGCCCCAACCCTCGCATGACAAATGATGTCCCTAAAAGCTGCATTAGCCTCACCTGTAAAAACATTATTTACTGTGAAAGGAAAAGTTGTTAAGGTACTATAAGTTTTGAAGATTGAAATATCATTATTAAAGGTTTTTAAACTCCTCTATTGTAATTATGTCATTCCATACTTAATATAATTTAGAAATATGAATCAATAAAGCATGAAAAAACCTATTTGGATCCTCCCATTTTCTAAATCATATATTTTTATTTTATTCAGTTGTCACCAGCAAGCAAAAAAAAAAAACAGTTGATCAAAATGATGTAAATTTTCAAGAGGTAATTCTGAAGGATACGGATAGTTGTGCAACCGTTGCTGTGTGGGACTCAATGGTAAATACCCTTGAGAAAGGGGAATGTGTGCATATCACAAAATGCAGGGTGCGTTTCTTTAATGAGCAAAAAAGGCTTACCACTACAAGATCATCTCAGTGTGAGGTTTGTACTAATCAATGAAATAATTCTATACTGACAGTCAATAGAAACGAAACACCGTCATTTTAGGGGGTAAAGTATATACGGGTTATAACTATGTACCAAAAAAGTTAGGAAATCTTTAAGTTTGCCAAATCAGTTATTTAACGGTTGAATGCTTTTCTTTCCATTTCCGGAAGTTGCTTTTAGTTCTCTTAGAAGAAATCAAAATTTTGCATTTCTAATAAAATTTTTAACAAAATTTTGGGTTTTCAAGGTTTTGTAGCTGTTAATCATAAGTATTGTTCTAAAATCCCGGGAAAAAATTCTTCTTTTTTTCCGGATGTGATGCCTATATTTCCTCAAAATGACTGATAACAAGAAGGGGGGATTTTGATAGCAAGAAGGCGGATGTTTTAAAGTTATGTGTTTCTTTCTTAGTAGACTTGCTCAAGTCTCTCTGTTTTAGTGCTCTCTTTCATACTTTTTGATAATGTCAAACATAGAGACTTGTAAACCCTGAAATTTCACCGACCAGAATATGGTCGGTAACGGGATCATATTACAGCACTGCAGTCTGCTGCTGGAGAATGGCTGATAAGTTGACAGGTGATGAATGGTTATGGGGCATTTCCTAAATGTTACAAAGTTGTACAAATTTTACACACATTTTTGTTAATCTTCTCTAAGTAAAATGAACACAGAAAAAATATCTCAAGCAATATCTGATGGATTAAAACAATTGTCTATAAGTGAATTAAAACTAAACCAGACGAAAGTTATAGAAGCATATTTGAAGAAAAAGGATGTTTTCTTCTGTTCACCTACTGGAAGTGGTAAATCATTAACATTTGAGCTGGCGCCGTTTTTGTTCAAAGCATTAAGTTCAGCTCATGATAAAACAATTGTGTTGGTCATTTCCCCTCTGACCTCTCTTATAAGAAGTCAGGTAGATGCATTGCAAAAGAAAGGACTAAGTGCACATCACCTGAGTGAATTGGGCGGAGAGTTTGCTGATCCTACAATTATCTTTGCAAGTCCAGAATCAATATTGGGAACACAAAGAAAAATTACAGAGGATTTGGCAAAAAGAAACTTTATTAAAGCTATTTTTGTGGATGAAGCTCATTGCATTAAGAAATTGTAAGTACAGAATCTTTATATAAATACTTCTTAATTATAGTAGGAAAAAAGTATTAAAAATTGTGAATTATCATAACAGCTCTCCTCTTATTTTGTATGTCAGTAAAAAAATCAATTCCTTAACTCCCAAATCACAAACACACCTCAAAAACACAATGACATACATGTGAAATAAAACAATATCTTTTGTTTTTCATGCAGCGGTGAAGATAAAAAGAAAAAACCAGCATACCGTCCATTTTATGGAAAACTTGGAGAAATAAGATCTCTCACAGGAGAAAATGTTCCAGTGATAGCATTAACAGCAACAGCTACCATTGAAACAAAGAATCACATCTATAAAAGTTTATCAATGAAAAAAATTGAAGAAATAATTGTCAGTCCAAACAAGCTGAATATTACATATTGGTGCATCAAGTTACAGCACAGTAGCATTAGGAAAAATTTTAGATGGCTTGTTGAAGAGCTAAAAGCAAACAAAGAAAATACAACGAGAATGATCATATTCTTTAGGCAAATTAAGCATATATCAGAAGTTTATGAGCACCTGGAGGAATCACTAGGCAAGGCATCATATGTCAATTATCAGGAAGATGGCCCTAATGACGACCGTAATAGGCTCTTTGATATGTATCATCTAAAAACAGATGATGATGTAAAGGAATCTATCTGTTCGTCATATCAGGATCCGACTGGTAATATTCGGGTAGTTCTTTGTTCAACATCCTTTAGCATGGGCCTGGATGTGAAGGCAGTTGACACAGTTGTTCATTATGGTCCTGCCAATGATATTGATGACTACCTTCAGGAGACTGGACGTGCTGGTAGAGATCCACTTATTCAAAGTCATGCAATACTCATGTTGTATAAAAGATCCTTGGGTAGTCGTAATATAACTCCTCAAATGAAGGAATACACAAAGTCCATTCTGTGTCGAAGACAGTGTTTGTTAAAAATGTTTGAAAATAAACCAGAACCAATATCTCCGATGCATAACTGCTGTGATAACTGCAGGAAAAACTGTTCATGTTCATGCAAATGCTCGGATAAATGTTCATGTGAAGAGCCATGTAACAGTGTTAAGTCTAAAATATTTGAACGAATTCGTTTGACAAATGAAGAGGACTCAGACGATAGTCAGACATTGGATGAAGGATTATCTGATGACAGTGAATTTATTAGATATTTGTCCACAAAACCAGTTCTAAACTATTCATCTGATGAAGACTGATGCATTTTAACTACGGTATATTTTATCCATAAAAATGTTTCCTGTTATAATCTGAAAGCGAACCTGAAATCCAGTTGTGCACATCATCCATATCTAGTTGGAAAAGGGGATTTTTTGACTTTTGGAATGAAGGATCATGTTGTCTTCCAGGTATAATGGAAAATAGGTCAAGTTTATGATACTGTTCAACTACAAATGTAATTTCAAAATATCCTCAGTGAAATCTGCTGCTGTGTGTTTTGATGTTGCTTTTTTCACATGACAGTTTGTATCAAAGCACAGTACAACAGATTGTAATGAAAGTGCACTTCGGCTTACTCTGGATACTGTTTTCTCTGTAAAAGTACCCCTGAAACTATGTGCTTCATCCTTGAAAACCTTGTTGCAGTGTTCTATGTCTAGATCATTTGGATGATTTGAATCGAAATCTCCTCGGTGATTGACAGTTCGATTCCATATCAATCTATGTGCCATCCTCTCCGTCAAAAGCACGTTTGTCTGAGCTATTGTCTCTAAAAGCCCATAAGCATACTTCGGACAGTTGCAAGCTTTGTAAAACAGGACAAGAAACTGATTTATTCGCATTATACGCTCACCATCTCCCATACGAATGGCATCGTTGTGGTTCATTCTCAGTAGTCCCAGATTCAACATTAATCGTGTATAGTTGAATACTCCATCTTCTGAGGTCTGTGTCGTAATTTCTGTTATATTAGCATCTCCATACAATGGATCCGGATGACCATGAACCATCGCCTCATGCTTTCGTAGAGATTTCGGGCGCTTATATTCCTTATTGCAGTAACGACACATCAAAGATAATGATTGGGGACCATACTCTGGCAAAAGTGGTGTGTCAGGAACACAGAACTGCTTTGCAAATTCAGATGCATGGTCTAAAATATATTCACACATCTCTTTCTTGTCGCCAATAGCACCGCTATACATATTTTTGGTTGGGACCGTGTTCAAGGTGTCCATTCCAAAGTATTCAAGACCTCCAGTAACTATGTAGGCTAATGTGACTTTTTCTACCAGGTCAGAACAGGCATAAAAGTCTTGAGACGAATGTTGAGTGACATTCCTCGAGTTCAAAGTATTTCTTGCAGCATACAAAGTTCCTTGGTTGCGGGCAGAACTGGTGTTATATAGTAGTGTCCATATTACCTAATTAAAAATAATGCAATGCATTAAATGATTGATAATATTTATGTCATACTTGAAATGTATATTGAAGTAAATAAATGTACAAGATAAGGGATGAAACTGAATTTTACCTTTAGCAATTCAGCTTGGTTATGAAACTCTTCCATTTTTGGAATTAGGCCCTGCAAACGCTTAGAGGGGGTACGGCCATTTCGTTTTGAAGATTGGGCTTGCTTGTGGCGCTCAAATGTGAGGTAGTCACCTCCACTTAATACTTTGTCGGGTTTCTTCTGCCAGTTATCATTTGTTTCATGTCCAGGAACGAAAGTGTGTAGAAATTCACAAATATCTGTCATATCTTCATTGTACTGCTCACATTTCATAAGTACTCCCAGGTTGATCTGGAAAATTTATGGTTCATTGCACACAATTAAAACTTTTTTATGCTGAAATTTTATTTTTATACAATTTTATGTTGAGAGAAAATATATTTCTTTGAAATTATATATCTTTTCCCTCATGTAAGTAATAATTTTGCTAAAAGAAAATGTAGAAAAGTCTACTTGCCCTGTTGGTTCGAGTTTTCATTTCTTTGAGATACTCATGACTGATGTATTTTGGCAGAACATTAATGTATGGCAAAAAATGAGGAATGTACTTTGACCATTGCTGTGCCACTAAGAAAGCTGCTTCAGATAAAAAACATCTTTTCTCATGTTCACCCGGTATGAAGTTCTTGAAATTGTATGTGTCAATGTTGGTCTTGGGTCCACTGTTATCGAGATGGTTTCCAGAAACTCGATTTTCATAGGCACAAATCTGGAACATGTGCTGATCTTTGTTTTGGTTGGTAATGGTCATATTCCTAACTTTTGTTCTCAGATCTACATTGTCACCAACAAAATAGTATCCTGGGTGCATGTTTTTTCGATGTTGCTGTAGATCTTGTCTGGCACTAGATAATGCAAGTGTGAACTCAGGGTCTCTATCAACATCCTGATGTACTCTTACTAATTCTTCATAAACATGCACACTGTTCATCAATTGATCTTCAGTTTCTCTATCCTGTTCAACAGTTACTTGCCAACTTCTAATATTTCGATCCCAGTCTGCCCCATAGCGATCTGCTAATGCTAAAGTTGCTGGATATGACAAGCAATCAAAAGTAGAATTTAACCTTCTAAAAGCAGACTTTTTACAGCCTCCTTTCAACAATATGATGCTATTGATGTGTTGAAAGAGACTAAGCTCTTGATTATGGATACTCAGTAACTTTGATCCCACTGACACAATACCTGGCAGTAAAGCGTCATCTTTTTTACACTTGTTTCTTGTTTGTGATGGATTTGACACTATTGTTTCCAGGATTTCGAGGAATACTGGGGCTTCTTTCTGCCATTCTTTTAATACTTTTTCTAAGGAAAATGACTGCACAGCCTGCTTATCTTTTCTTCTAAGCACAGAATTGAAGCCCTTTGAAACAATATTTCTTATTTCTGATTGTAGTATTTGGTAAATTTTATTTTTTAGACATTCAAGGACATTCGGAATTTGGAAAATTTCTTCTGAAAATTCCTTTATGTTTCCACATTCTAATAACTGGACAAGCTTTGCATCACGGTTTTGAGAAGAATCTTTATTTTCCTAAAAAAGTTTAAAGAATTAAAAAACACAAGTTGAGTTAAATTATAATAAAATATGAAAAACACATAAAACTTGTTTATGTTCAGATTTTGAATGCCTAGTAGGCCCAGTTTTTTAATTTAAAAAATCAATGTTCTGAATGTGTAATGATTATTGTAAATCTTATAATTTATTTTAAATTTAAAAAGATTTAAAAAAAAAAAACAGACCTTGTAGTCATCAGTCTCAGAGAAAGGTTGAAAATATTGGTCTATATCTTCAGATCCAGTCTGACATTCACCTGGAAACAAATTCCGCTTCTTCACAGATGTTTCTGGCTCTAGTGATGCTAATCTCTTTGATGTTTCCTGTCCGTGAGATTCTAAAAGGCTACTTATTGTCCGCTCATAATTAGACTTCAGTTTTAAAACAGTTTCATTCACTTTATTAATTTCTCTTGCACATTTGCGGCACACTGTATCTGTATGGGTATCTGGATTAATGTCAATGTGCAAGTATTTTTCAATTAATACACAGTATTCTGTTTTAGATGATCCTTGGAATAACTTTCTTCTTAAATTACTATCCTCAGTTTTGTTTCCACACAATAAACAGATGAATTTCTTTGTTCTTGGTGTATATTTAATAAAACTAAAAAACTTTCTAGGTGTAGAAGCAGCCATACGAGTCGCGAGTTTAAGGAACTGATAACGGGAGTGTAATTGCCAGCTGAGCAAAAACAATTTAATTTTGTGAAAGGTCATAAAAATGTCTCGGAAAGCGATACATGATGACAGATGTAATAGTGAGGCTGATTAGCCCAGTGCAGGGTTTACAAGTCTCTATGTTTGATAACATTTAACTATTGCAGAGAGCAGGGGACAGCAATACAAATAAGAAAAAAGAAATTGTAAAACTATTTATGAAAAATAAACAATAAAAACATAGAGACTTGAGCAAGTCTACTTTCTTAGGTTTAATGATAACATTAAAAATGAATATAATTAGGTTAAAAGTAAATTTACCAAAAAGCTAGAGGTACTGTGAGCAATGAGCTCACTAAATGATACCCCCGCCTCCCATATGATTATAAGGGAAAAGTCCATGTTTTGTTGTGGCCAGGAAACCCAAAAAATGTGTCGGATCAAAACGTAAAATAAAAGGCAATATGTAATAAAGATTCTGTAAAAGGTTCATTAAATTTCACTCAGTAGTATAAGAGGAGTTGCGGATAAGAGATGGGTACCCCAAAGCGTAACAGACGGACGGACGGAAATACCGATTACTATATACCCTCCCACTTTTTAAGCGGGGGGTATAATGATGCTTTATGTAAACTTTCAATGTTATTTTTAGACCTACAAAGTAACAAATAACTCTTAAAACATATCCCCTTCCGACCATTCAATTAAAATGTGCTAGACTGCCATAAACAACAAATGCAACTCGATTTCGACCATGCATTAGGTTTATTAATGTCTTAATCTGAGCGAAATTAATATTCTTGGGCATTTTTAAATGCATGTTTTTCAGATACTGCGGTCGAATTTTCTCTAACTTGGCGTAGTGTAGGAACTCTTGGACTTCCAGTCAAGAAACTGCCAATTGTTCTTTTGAATACCATTTTTAAGGGTATCTTTATTGTTTTAAGAAGTTCACCAAATTTGTTTTAGTTGAAATGTTCATATACATTTTTCTTGGACATGTACATGCAAAGGAGATGCATAAAACAAAAGGTCTAGTCATAAACCTTTCTCATATTTTGTCATTTTCAATGTTTATTTACCAAAGAGAAGACTAGTTGTATTTTTGTTTTTGTTTTTTGTAATTTTAATCTTAGTCTTAACATATTTAAGAGTTTCTCTTTTTTGTCATACATGTATGTCATACCCTGTATTAACAATAGCTCTAAAAAAATTCCTTTGTTTTAAGTTAACCATAATTCAACTACAACAGCTATACATCTTTGTGCATTTTATTATACAGTATCAGCCTACTTCTTTTGAACTTGAAATAGCATATAAAATAATTCAGTCATGCTTATTGTTTTTGTTCTAATGTACAAAACTGCTCTTACATGTAGGACTGTGGAGAATTACACAAGCAAGCTGGAACTTTTTCTCTTTTTCTCAAACAAGTATTATTTTGTCAGATGGGTAACGAACCCTTTATACACTGCACATTAAGGTTTTGAGTTGAAGTAATTTGCCCCTTGAAAGATAAAAAAAGATTTAAAACAAAAAATTGAAATCTACAATATATTACTCAAGTTGTAACCAATTCATCTCGAACCATTTAAGTAAGAAATGGGGATTTCTTTTCATTGATAAATTCTTCATTCTTATATATATATGAAATAATTTTATATGTTATATGAATGGCAGCTGTCTCAAAATATTTAACATAAAATACATAGCCTTAGTATCTACACTTTCATACCATATAATTTTATCAAAAGCGCATGAAAGATTCATTTTTTAACTTGAATAAACCATCATCAAGGTATTTTTACCAATTTGTGTAGATCACAATTTCTTTTTGTAAAAATGTTTTTGTCTTTTTTTTTTGAAAGGTGCTCATGAAATGAGAATTTTTATAAAGTTTTCTTTAATAAAATTCTTTAAATTTTTATTCAGTCTTCTTTATTTCTGCATGTATATAAATGGCAAAAAATCCTCAACAGTAGAGGTACTATCTTGTTCATATTTTAAGATTGACAAGAGAAACTGCACTAAGCTATTGAAAAGAAAAAGATAATTTGTTCTAAGAATCGGCACTTAAATAATTTGAAAATGTTCACAAACATGTTCATTGTTGCCCCATTTACAAGGATACTAGAATATATTGAAACCCTTAGTAATTTCAAAGTTTTGTAATTTGCCCATCTTTAAAAGAATGTTTGCCCTCTCCTGACCAACTGGTTAAAATAACCGACTAGTTAAACTTTGTTAAGGGGGATGTACAAGCCATACTGGATCTAGTCTGGTGTAAAATAAGAAATACCAAGAATGCGCTTAATACTCCACTAAACTAGCCCAAATTTACTCAAAGTGATACTGCACTAATTACCTACTGTTAGAGACCAAAATAAGTAAACAATTAAGTTTATTTTGTTTTGATTTGGAGGAAATTAATCATGTTAGAACTGCGCAGCTACAGCATTCAAGAGACGATAAATGCATTTAAAAAGGCGTTAGTTTGATTCATTGATAATATGGCTACAACCATTTGTTT